>CM059293.1:10762500-11097500 GCA_030340665.1 Neosalanx taihuensis | reverse complement strand
GACTTTGTAATATGATGTATCAGTTGAAAGGAAAGTTTTCTGGAAATGCTGGTGGTTCATGGCAGTCTATCAGGGAGAGGAGTGAAGGGTCACATGAAGCCAAGATGAGACATCATAATTCATACCCAGAACCGTTAAGCAGTGGGAATCTTTATTGACAGCAAAGGCCTTGTATCTGCACTGAAGGCAGTAACTACTTCCACATCTGCTCAGCTGCACGTCCTTACCAAGAGAGCTTTGGCGACAGGCTCTGTGGAAACTTAAGTTTGGGCAGAAAGCTTCAGACTACTTTGAACGATCCCCTTTTAAAACATCCTACTGTACGGTACGATGTACAGAGCGCTCATCCTTTCCATTACAGTTCAGGAAGGCGTCCACTGTTATACATTTATGAAAAATTACAATCTCAAATGTATCATATCTTTCCACAAACATGTACTTGTCTCCCAGAAGTAAGAAGAGGGCTGATACAGTTCACATGATGGGGGAGGGAGTCGTGGATCAGTGGTTAAAGTGTTGGGCTTAGAATGTTGTGAGTTAGATTACCTGCTGTGGCTATGTGACGTTGTGTCCTTGGCCAAGGCACTTCACCCTACTTGGATGAAATGTCCCTGTACTTGCTGTAAGTCGCTTTGGATAAAAGCATCTGCTAAATGTAACGTAACATGATATATTTGCAGCGTCCTAGTTCTTCATCTAGCTGGTAAATCTTCAAACACCATTTCCTGTTTTTGCCCCTTCTGCTCCTCAGATAACAGCAGACACCGGCTGCATGCTGGAGATCAGACAACATGGCTGACGTACTGGCCTCGCCTGCTCCAATCCATCAGTCCCCAAATGGCTTCCCCTGACACTCCCACAAGTCATTTCCCACCTCACGTGACCGCCATCTTGAAAATAACCAAAGAGGAGAAGGGGGTGGAGGAAAAAAAAAAATGCATGAAGGGTGGGTTGGGAGACATAAAAAAGAGGGTTTGAAATCACTGCCAAATGCTCTTAGAATAGGATTCCAAAACACACCATCTGGTAAGGTGGGCCTTCAACACATTCCAGGTGGACGGTGGGAGTGAATGAGTGGGTTTTCGTCGATATCCCACACTAACCTCCTCCAACCCCCATCACCCCTCGACCTCTCAAGCACTCTCCTTCCTCTCTCCCCCCCCCCCCCCCCCACCTCCCTTGAGTAGGGGCCAGAGTCAGATTTATAACAACTGTCAAAGTCAGGGATGACAGATAAATTAATCTTCTCTTCATGAGTTTACATCCCAGGCATCTGGGCTGCTGAGCTGGCCCTAACAAGCGGGTCTCAGCGAGCTGTCTTTTAAAGCTGATGTTTTCATGGCCAGAGATGAATTACCCCGTCATGAGAATCTATTTATACAGCAGTTAGAGGATGGGCCGTTGGATCCAGGACAGCATGATTTCATGGGTTAAGGTCCCCATGAAGCATCTGTTAAATCTGGTTCTGTCAGCCAGCCTTCCAAACCAGATCCACACAGAGGAGCTTTGTGTTTTGCCCGGGTTGTTTTGCTGTTTTCGTTTTTCAGAGCTCAGTGGACATATTACTTCTTGGTGGTCTGTGCTCTCTTATCTGTGCTCAGTCTGTCTCCAACATTCATCAAGTGGAGAGTCTCCCCCAGCAAAAGCTGCAGCGTCCCACCTGATCATGGCCCCATTAGTGAAACAGCTCTCACTGGCTGTCAGTGACAGCCGAGCGAAGGTAAAACTCCTACTTGTCATCCGAGGGTTCTGGACAGGTTCTGTGGACCAGACGCACCCTACAGATGAACCCCACGGTCCGGCTCAAACCAAACCGTAAACGCGCTGGGTACTTCAATCTGAGGCCTAATGGAGCCGAGTACGTTTGAACCTTAGTGTAGAAGATTTCTCATTCTCAGTTGAAACACGTTTAAGTCAGTTTGGAGTCCGATGGCTCAACAGGTTAAGGTGTTGGCCTCATAATTGGAAGGTTGTGAATATGAAACTCAACTGTGACAATGTGATAGTGTCCTTGGGCATGGCACTTCATCCTACTTACCTCTGGGGGGAATGTCCCTGTACTTACTGTAAGTCGCTTTGGAGAAAAGCGTCTTGCTAAATGAGGTATTATAATTATTATTATGATTTAAGTCAGGTTCTGTGGACCAGACGCGTAGGAACCCAATGAAAGCAGCAGACCTCTGGGGGCCTTGTGGAAGGTTGCTGGACTGAGACGTGGCTGGAGCAAATTGGCATCATTAGCCTACATCCATGTACGCTATACTTTTATGCAAATACCACTGGGCACAAAATACACGGTCGAGTCACGGTGGAAAGTTCGAGCTGGACCTATGCTAAGACACGCTCCAACGGAGACACTGTGACCTGCGCTGAATCGTTGCAGACTTAAGTTGGTCCCCCCAAACTGCTGACGAAACCCAGCCCTCAACTTTGCTGGGGAGGTACGCCGTTGTAATTCATCTTAAAATGGATCGCTCTGTCACCTGGACTAACACTTCACTGAGAGGAGCCATCAATACGTTTTGTCAAAAACTGCACGCTGCGCTAGACATGTCATCAATCACAATTTACATAAAACAAAGAGCTTTCTATGACAGCCAGTCAGAGCGAGGCTCTGCTGTGGGGCTGGCTGGGATAAAAGGAGACGTTTCATTGGCCCGCTGAGACTCCAGCCATAGATTGTGATGTCGATCTGTTAACCAATGGGTTTTGGCTCTGAACAAATGAACAATAAATCAGCTGTACTGGGATGTTATTGCTTCCATGCATTCTGAGGTGAACCTAATCTTTAAAGGACATGGCCAAAGTCACTTTACTATTGAATAATTATTGTCTTCACAATCAAAACACAAAGATAGTGATTGTTATAACAGAGGGATCAATAGTTACATGTAGATTCCATTGGAAAGCGGGTAGACGTTTGAACAACAATAATGTATTGCCCAAAAGAAGTCCATTTTAGACTGCAGGAAAAATGACTCTCTCGGATGTCCAATAATATTTACACACAGTGTGGAGCTGAATGTCAGCTACCTTTACAAATGACTTCATCAATCCTGGTCAATCGGAAAAACCAGCATCGACACCAAACACACACAAGAGGTTATTCCATGCATGTATTGTAAAATAGTTGTTTTTTTTGCTGATACTTTTACCGGAGGACCACATACATTTATTTTTTATATGTAAAAAACGGTCTGACCGCAGAACCAGAAATATACGTATATATACTGTTGATTGGGTTTTATTATAATTAGGACCAGAGAAACTCAAGAATGTGTTATTGTATGCATACTGTCATTTACCTATATGCCATCAGTTGGTTCTTTGTTGAATAAGCGTCACATTAAATGTGCAATATATGCAGCAAAGTTCAACTAAGTGAATCATTTACAAACGTCAAGGTAATCCATCCCTGATCAAATTCACAGAAGAGACACACACTCTGGGCTACATGCTAAGCTTCCTTTTGCTCACTAGACATTTAACAGTGTGTAAAGCGTGCACTCGCATACACACACACACACTCACACACACACATACAAAGAATTCAATTTGGAACCCATCATGGCAAGTGCAGAGGAGGACAGGAAAGCCATATTGCTATAATGCTCAGAATATCAATCACGCTGACACTATCTTGGGTTTATCACTGTACACACCATTAAAATTATGTCTGGACCAGATTGTCGGGGGGGGGGGGGGGGGGCTACACATTAAACAGACCAGGATTAAAATGCAGATGCCAAACAACTTTCCCCTCAGATGAGGATATTCCACGGGACTGAAACTACCCGACAACAGACTTTGGACAAGCCTGTCAAAAGAGACACTCCGTCACTTTAGGCATCCCGACGAGAAGATAGTGTCACACTCTGGAAAGGAGGCGGCTGTGTTTATCCCCGGCCTGTAGTTTGTCAGTGAACTAAAGCAGCGATAACAAACGCTGGGAAGGAGTATCTCTTCATCTCCCCATACAGTCCTCATCAGACCTCATTGGCAAGCTACTTAATACCACAGCTCGGGCCCCTGAAGTCATTCTGGTGGCTCTGGGAGGCTGAGGAGGAAAGCTCAGATCCAGAACTCAAAAAGATCTTGCCAGTTAAAAAGGTTGTAAATGATCCTTTAAATCAGGGGGTCTCAAACCACTTTCTGTACTTAGTGAAATCAGCCGGAGAAGTGCTTGGTTGACACGAAAGCCTGCACCCTCTTGGCCCTCGGTGGCACGGGTTTGAGACCAATGGTTTAACTGCTAACGCTGTTGCCAGCCTGGCCTTCAGAGCCATGAAGCAGAAGATGTATCTAGACGGAGGGAGTTGTGGCTCACAGGTTAAGGCAGTGGTTCTCAATTCCGGTCCTCAGGGCCCACTGTCCTGCATGTTTTAGATGTTTCCCTGCTCTAACACACCTGATTAAATTGAATAAGTCACTATGAAGCTCAGCAGAAGCCTGATAATTACACTTCATTTGAATCAGGTGTGTTGGAAGGGGTAAACATCTAAAACATGCAGGACAGTGGGCCCTGAGGACCAGGATTGAGAACCACTGGGTTAAGGCGTTGTGCTCATTATTGTAAGGTTCTGAGTTTGATTCCCCGCTGTGGCTATGTGACGTTGTGTTCTTGGGCAAGGCACTTCACCCTACTTGCCTCAGGGGAAATGTCCCTGTACTTGCTGTAAGTCACTTTGGATAAAAGCGTCTTCTAAATGATTAAATGTAATGTAATATAATGTAATGTTACAACCTTGAATTAAATGAAGAAATTGTCAACAACTAAGTCATGTTTTCACCTCTTTCCAAAACCAAATGCCTGGATACTGCTAGAACATCCAAAACAAAGCACCTTGACATTGAGGAAGAGAGACTGCACCGTGTATTAACAAACACAAAATACCTCAAACCTTAAATCATCTATCTCTACAGCAGTTAGAGGATGGGCCGTTGGATCCAGGACAGCGTGATTTCATGTTGTTAAGGTCCCCATGAAGCATCTGTTAAATCTGGTTCTGTCAGCCAGCCTTCCAAACCAGATCCACACAGAGGAGCTTTGTGTTTTGCCCGGGTTGTTTTGCTGTTTTCGTTTTTCAGAGCTCAGTGGACTTATTACTTCTTGGTGGTCTGTGCTCTCTTATCTGTGCTCAGTCTGTCTCCAACATTCATCAAGCGGAGAGTCTCCCCCAGCAAAAGCTGCAGCGTCCCACCTGATCATGGCCTAATTAGCATCATGGCTGTTACTGGCTGTCAGCTATGTCAGACCCAGTGTAAATTCATACTTACTTACTACCTACTTCAGCCAATGACTCTTCTTATAATTCATCCTATATGGTTATGGGTTAAATTATTGCAAGAACCAGAACTGGCAACATGTGAATGCATTCATATGCAGACATATTTCAAGTACAAAAAAAAACACACAAAAAAAACATATGTATGCATGTCTCACACACACACACACACACACACACACACACACACTGTGCATAAAATATCTGATATGTCCCCAATGAAAATGATTTGTTCTCACAAGGTTAACTGTTTGCAAACGTGCGGTGGAAGAGAGACATCATGGCCTCCAACACCACCACCTGATGTCTCTCAAAGGAGACGTGATCCAGAGATGCCCAAGATACACTTCCTTCACGTTCGACCGCCAACGGTTAAGAAACAGCGTTCACGGCAAGCACTGACACCAGGGGCCTGTACTACGAATCAAGAAGTGGTGCTCACACCTCACCATGTGACCTGGGGCCTGTACTACGAATCAAGAAGTGGTGCTCACACCTCACCATGTGACCTGGGGCCTGTACTACGAATCAAGAAGTGGTGCTCACACCTCACCATGTGACCTGGGGCCTGTACTACGAATCAAGGTTTGGCGTGAGCGAGGTAACTTCAGGTTTAACCCAGGGTGTTTCTGTATTTAAACCTGAAGTTACCTCCTTAACGCCACATCTTGATTACTGGTAACTGTATTGCCCCAGGTAACTGTATTGCCCCAGGTCACTGTATTGCCCCAGGTAACTGTATTGCCCCAGGTAACTGTATTGCCCCAGGTCACTGTATTGCCCCAGGTAACTGTATTGCCCCAGGTCACTGTATTGCCCCAGGTCACTGTATTGCCCCAGGTAACTGTATTGCCCCAGGTCACTGTATTGCCCCAGGTCACTGTATTGCCCCAGGTAACTGTATTGCCCCAGGTCACTGTATTGCCCCAGGTAACTGTATTGCCCCAGGTAACTGTATTGCCCCAGGTCACTGTATTGCCCCAGGTCACTGTATTGCCCCAGGTAACTGTATTGCCCCAGGTAACTGTATTGCCCCAGGTCACTGTATTGCCCCAGGTCACTGTATTGCCCCAGGTAACTGTATTGCCCCAGGTAACTGTATTGCCCCAGGTGACTGTATTGCCCCAGGTCACTGTATTGCCCCAGGTGACTGTATTGCCCCAGGTAACTGTATTGCCCCAGGTAACTGTATTGCCCCAGGTCACTGTATTGCCCCAGGTAACTGTATTGCCCCAGGTCACTGTATTGCCCCAGGTAACTGTATTGCCCCAGGTAACTGTATTGCCCCAGGTCACTGTATTGCCCCAGGTCACTTGGTGAGTTGTGAGTACACTAAAACAACACGGCTAAAAGCTAAACAAGATGGCTCAGCGGGTTCAAGCGTTGGCCTTGTGATTGGAAGGTTGTCAGTTTGAACCCCGGCTGTGACTATGTGATATGATCCACTACACCCCCGCCCCCCTATATAACCCCCGCCCCCCCATAGAACCCCCCCCTTCCTATAATTGCACATTCTGTTTGTACATTTGCACCACTTGCATATGTGAATTGTTATTTGCACTATCTGTCCATTTTGCACATCTGTTACTGCACCACCTGCACATTTTGTTCTCATTTTGTTCACTTTGCACATCTGTTGTTTTTGTTCAATCGCATCATTTGCACTACCTGTATATACATGCTACCCGGTAATTTCTGCTTGTCTAATTTGAATCTGTACATATCCTGATTGAATCTGTACATACCCTGTATATTCTGTCTATACTGTTCATAATATGTATATTCTGAGTATACCCATATTATTATATTCTGTTGTTAACTGTTTTGCACTTCTGGTTGGATGCTAACTGTATTTCGTTGCCCTGGACTTACAACAATAAAAGTTGTAACAATAAAAGTTGAATAAAGTTAAAGTTGATTCTAATCTAATCTAATATTGTGTCCTTGAGCAAGGCACTTCACCCTACTTGCCTCAGGGGGATTGTCCCTGTACTTACTATAAGTTGCTTTGGATAAAAGTATCTTCTAAATGAGATATTATTATCCTCCGTGGCCTTAGGTGTTTAACGGACAAGCCCATTTCTGGGAGGACTGTCAACGTTGGGACATCTAAACTTTAAATGTTAAAGCATTCTTGGCAGCACAAAAATCCTCGAAATCTTCTCCAATGTCTAAATGTGGTTGGACGCTCCGTGTCGACTCGATGCCGGGCCCCTGGTAACAGCGAAGGGAAGCGTGTAGCATTCCCTCTTTGTTATGCTGTTCACAGACAACAGAAGCACGGTTCATAGTGCATCGTTACCATCAAACATATCATTGTGCAGAACGCCCCTTGACGCTGAGTCGAAATGACGTCTAAGATATTTTGCGGCGTACATCTGCGACGGGCAAACGACGTTAGCCTTTCTGCCTGGGAGCAGAAAAACATCTGTCAGCCTCTCCGCCAAATTCTCTACTCCCTAAACAGAGTTCACAGCTTTAAAATAAACTCTTACAGCCCTTCCCTTGGTACTTATTGGTTCTCACAATGTATGTTTCATAATCTATAAGCCCGCTATGTTCGGGGTCTATCACGTTGCTATGCTCAGTGACCGATGCTCTTCTGTAAAGCTCTCTCGTGAGTCGCTTTGGATAAAAGCGTCTGCTAAATGAATACATGTGAATGTAATGTAATGTAAAATAACGATGAGATCCTCATCCCAAGGCTGGCATTTCCCCGGGAGCGGACGTACACGAGCGGCGGTTTCCTGCGGCGGGCCGACGAGCAGCTGAGCGAACGTGCAAACTGCGTTGAATTTCCAAATCTCTGACACACGCACTTGAATATGAGATGATCCATGGGAGCTTAGCAGTACGGGGCAGCGAAGCCTGCATCATCAGACTCATTCCATTCATTCCATTGGTGGGGGAGGAGGAGGGGGGGGGGTGGGGTGCGCTGGCCTCAGAACACTTCTGTTCATTGTGCTGGAGTGAAATAGGAGTTCTCTTTCCTCGCTGAGCCGTTTAGCGCTGTCCGAGCGGTAGGCCCTGGTGTCATGCATTTTAGGCGGGAACGAAAACCCTGTGTCCGGAGTTTGGATCTCAGATCCCCACATGGACCCAGGGAGGGGGAAAATGGAGAACCGCAATGGGCTAAATCTCACAAGGAGGAACCCACCAGATACATGAACAGCTCATTTCAGGACACCAGAATCTTTTCTGCCACTTACTCATTAGGAGGAACCTCCCTTTTCAGATTCAGAATACTTTATTAATCCCCAAGGGGAAACTCTTTAGTAACAACGACACACGGTCTCATCAAATCACACAGGGGTAAGGGTGTGAGGTAAAAAAAAGTAGAATAGTGCACGCAGGATAAGAATTGGGGGCAAAATAAGTGAGTAAATGCACACAAGAGGTAAAGGCTGGGATCAAAATATAGTGCTGGGATAAAATATGTACAGATCTTGAGATGAAAAATTGTCAGGAGATAAATAGCCGGGAGATTTTTGCCAAACCCAACTGGGTTGAAAACTTCTAATGGTTGCTTTATCAAATCAAAACAAAGCTATGGTTCAGGTCACGATGCGTTCGGACAGTGCTGTGCAACAGTACATCAAATATGCATGTCAAAGTAGAAAAGAAAAACAATGGTATCATTTCAGGTACGAATGACAAGGACGTATTGTGTTCAATCCAGTAAGACTGAGTGGCATTCTCCTCCTGTACTTTGGCTCTTTAATCTCCCCACAGAGAGAATGACTCAGCTGGCTGAGGCCATATTTCTGTCTTCTCAGAAAGAGGAACTGGGAAGAGGTTGAAGGCAAACTCTTCACGTTATGAAAGCTATTATCTCTGGCCGCCAGTCTCGCTGTAAATGAGACAGGGGGCTGGTAAACCAAGATGTATGAGAAGGGAAAGTAAGAGACTGGGTCAAATTCCCTCTCCATCTCTCCCTGTTCATCAGTCTCTTCCTTATTCTCTCTTGTCCCCGTCTCCATCTCTCACTTTCCTTGGGTCTCTCTCTGTCTCAACAACACCTTCATACCACCTCTGCATGATGCATTTGGAGGAAAGCAATGAACACGTTGAGTTTGACTGAGACTCATAAATGATACTAGCTCAGAAAGATGGAGAAAGTGGAAAGTGGCTCAGAAAGTGGAGTCATAATAATGATACCTCATTTAGCAGACGCTTTTATCCAAAGCGACTTATATCGACACAACATCACATAGCCACAGCCAGGGTTCAAACTCACAGCCTTCCGATCACAAAGCCAACGCCTTAACCCACTGAGCCATCTGACTCCCTCAGTCATCTGAGGTGTGAAATATTTGGAATGGAAGACATGTATTGATATTCTGGGGTGGGACCCAGTTTAGAAGCTGGGTCAGGTGTAGGACTGGGCCCATCATGCAGTATGCAATTTTTTGGACCACTGAAGTCCCCTATACATTAACAAGACAAAAATAATGATGATCTTAAAATAGTAATTACATGCCATAATCCAGTAGTCTAATCTTTAAACCAGAAGCAAAATTTAAATGGCACCAATCATGAACCAGACCAATATATATAGCTTTCTTTGTAAAACTACGATTACTTGATCTAGTTTATCAAAGGAGGGGGGATGGGGGGGGGGGGATCCCTTTAAATCCTTGTTGATGGTAATCCACTCAACCACACATCCATCACGTCAGAGGTTGGTAGAAGGGCAGCAATTTGTGGTTCCGATAAAAAATATCCCTCAGCTTGTTTCCCAAAAAACTATCATCAACAGTGAACGACCAAAACAGGCTCTTACACTGACCCACAAAGGGGAAAAAATACAGACAATATGGTTCAGTTGTACCATGTAAAAGTCTACAGCATTTTGAGGCCATCAACATATTATTGAAAACAAAACATCAAATGTTTCCTCATTCTCACACAGAAAAAAAATCCCTTAACATTGTCCCATTACTGTTGAAATTCATCTTTGACTTGCATCACCCGTCCATTATTTTTGGTGTGTGGAAGATGTCCTGTCGAAACCCTCAGCTAGCTTCCGGAATATTCTTTTCAATCCTGTGCACCTGAAGCACCCTCCGCTAGCGTTACGACTTCAAAAACCAGCTCATGAAAAAATCAGCAGGTCTGTCTGACATGTGTCCCCCTGCCCTGATGGCATGCCAACACCAAAGGCCAGCATTGATTTTCTGTAACGCCGGCCCAGATTAGCCCTCTTCAGGGATTAGCTGCCTGTGCACGGCCTCAGGGTTTGCTATAAAACTAATAATTAATTTAAACAGCTGGGCCTGTGGAAGGATCACCGCTCGCTGCACACGGGGCGTGAAGGGGGCCTTGTAAGAGTGACTGACAGACAGGAGCTACAAGGGTCAAAAGGACTGGGGTGCAGTTTGTCTCTGCAGCCTGCTTGATGATGGTAGCCATGATGACAGGGTGTCTGCTGCCTTAAAATGGCTTCCACACACCTACTTTGAATCCGAATTGGTTTTATTCGCCATGCAAGTTGCACAAACGCAGAATGTATTGTGGCAGGATAGAGTGAACAATGAATGAACAATGAATAAATGTAAATGTTATCAATGAACATTTACGGGACTTAAAATCAAAATAAAAAGAAGGCAAGTGCAGTATCCAACAAATACTGGATGGAGAAATTCATTTTGACCATTTCTCTCATGAAACGATAAGCTTCTGTACTGGAAGAGAACCAACACGACGGATACGCAACACTTAACTTTTCTGTATAGACAGAACACGGCGTCGTTTACTGCTCATCTTGATTGACAGGCATGTCACAAGACAATTACGGGTGATGGGGAGGTGCTTAAAGGGTGCGAGCAGAGCAAATGCACACTCCTTTGTTGGGTCTTCACACTCGTCCTCTGCCTGAACCCTAACAGAAGGTCAGAGTGATATACGACAAGTGAGGAGCGTCTGGAAAAGAAAGCAGCCGCGTTGTTCCTCCTCGAGCCTTAGAACAGGACAGAAGATCCATTCATGGGCCTGTAAACAAATGGTGTTCCCCCGAGGTGGCGCGGGTGTGGAGGTTATTATGACACGTGAAGGGATGCGCATACCTGAAGCTGGGAAATATCAAGGCAGGCTAGCTGAGTTCATTCAGAATTTGACCATTCAATAAATGATGTGCGTGCATCTCCCCCCGGCAAAAACAATTATGAATGTCACTGCCTTCTCTACTGTCATGCTTTCTTTACCTGGCTACCAATGAGTGCTGCCACAAGTTCGAAAAATAAAGGGATTTTTTTTGCGCCCCCCCCCCCCCTCCTCTGTCCAACACTTTCATCTGATTGACACACAAACGACCCTCTGATCACAAGTCTGCAGACACCTGTAGAAGTACAGTGCATTCTCTGGAGGATTTCACCACACCAACCTCCCTTCCTCTCTTCCCCTTTTTCTTCTCCTGCTCCTCAGTTGCCGTTGGGGGTTTTGAAGCGTCTCCACGCAGATGCAAGGGTTCCGAGGGCCCAAGAGCCCCCCGGCTTCCAGACACTGAAAATAAAAGTGTGTTGGCGTCGTCCCCCCTCTCCCCACCCCCCCAGAGCACTAAAAAGATCTCGTACCACCCTTACTATCTGGGGAAAACCCGTGAAAAAACACCAAGTGTCTGGACAGACAGCAAGGAGAAGATCCAAGGAGCGTTTGGCCTACTGATCATACAACTGTGAGCTACCCCGTTCAGCGCCTCCACAGATACAAGAGTTCTGGTGATCAGCATCATTACCTACATGGCTTTAGCAATCAGACAAATCCATGCCATCAGGGGAAAAACCAGACTCTAGGTCTGTCAGAACATGAGGGTTTCTCCGGAGCGGACATGTCAGATGTCTGGACATGAAACGCCATCACTGTTCCTTTTGTGGTGCAGATTTCTAAAAGATGTCTTTTTATATGTAACAACAAAAAAAAAAATACAATGAGGCAACAGCCCACTGATGTCTTGCAGCCTAGCCATTAAAAGCGGTTTTCCTTCTAATGGATTTGACTGATGCGTCTGCTGCTATAAAACCTGACATTTTTTTTCTGCCTCTGTCTGAGATCATGGCAGATTCCAGTGGGTTGTTCCCCATGTTGTCCACACACAGTAAACACCAAACAAACTGAAGCAGTATGGTGGGTCAGGGGTCATGTTGCACAGACTGCCTTGCTTAAACCTTATGGAGCTCTACAGTAGGGATAGTGGCACCGTTAACAGGCAGACAGTTTTATAAGTGAAAGCTGTGAACAATTGGAGGACATCTGAACTGGAAAGGGGAAATGTGCTGCAGCTGTGTCAAGAATGTGGCCCAGCTGTCCAGAGATGGACATGGTTTCAAGTATTCTGTGAGGTGAAGTTGTGGAAAAAACAACCCCATTTAGCCCAAGATTACAAAGCAGGCTACTCAGAGTCCACAAGCAGGCCTTGCGTTAAACTACATAGGTGGCAAATCGCAGTTAACACATGACTCAAAACACTTTGGGTCACAAGGCATTTTGGGCAGTCTTTTTTATTACAAAGATGTAAAAGTGACATTGGATAACGATGACGGCTTTGAGGGGGATGCTGTCTAATGACAGGGTTCTGACAGGAGATTATGGTAGTGGGATTTATTCATCTACTGACAACATTTATCATGTTCCATTTAAAAGAAGAAAAAAAAATGTATACCCCCTGCCAGAAAATTTAAACATGGCAAAAGCTGCAACCATCTTACTAAATCTTGGCTCCACACTCCCATATATCTGCCTTCACTTTTCCACCATGGACTCTGTGAAGCTGGAAGACACTGACCACCAGACAACCAGAATTGCCCAGGCACTACCAGGGAAAACCTTTGTTCCGTCTCCAGGTGGGGTTTATCCCCCCCCCCCGCTCCGATTTGGGACACATCCAGGGGAAGTACGGTTCGGTAGTACGGTTCCAGGATGTTCCATGCCTCCAAGACATCATGAATCTAGTACGAGGGTTTGGGGGGGGATGAGAAAATGTAAACAGAAGCCTCCTCTCAAGACTCCATCATCTGCACTGAGGAGGAAAAATCTAAACATGTTATTTGAAGTGAAATAGGACTGTATGATTAACTATTAAAGAAATCCCATGACTTGCCCTGAGCCTCCAGTATCAACTCTGTTATTGGCAGCAGTGCCAGTCCTGATCATCTTCCTTTTAACACCCTACATGTTAAACCTGACTACGAATTAGCTCCCTGCTAAATCGCTTACTTACTCAACACGTCATTAATGAATTAAACATCATTTCTCCTTCTTATTTGCGCAGTGTTACAGCAACATTTGCGGGTTGGTCGTAAAGTATTTCATGTGGGTTTAAATATGCAGGAGAACCGGGATCGTAGCTTACCATGGAGCTACAGTGGATGTTTATGCCATTTTCAAGGGGCCATAAGGAAGTATTTGGATGTATTTGGTTGTATCTGTATTTGGATGGTTTGATCTGAACTTGTCCAACTAGAAAAGGGACTATGTCCACACTGGCCCCATCAGGTCACTCTATACAAAACACATCCATCCCTCCTCTTGCACTCTGGTAAAACACTACGGAAACATATTGTAGATTTTAGGAGGCTTTTTATTCAGCCAGACTGTGTACTAAAACTAATTGGATGTCTGTCAACGGAAGAAAAAAAATATCTCCCTGAGACAGCTTTGAACTCAATAGCTTTGAGTGTACAACTTTAATGAGGGAGTGGGACCTCACCACATGCCAAGCACTAGGGAGGAAAATTAAATAGGTGGTCAGCATAAAATATTAAAATAGCAGGGTATAAAAAATGTTTTTTTTTTTAAATGATGTCAGGTCTGCTCATTATGTCCAAAAAGGCAGTGAATTAAGCTATATTTAGTGGGTGATAATTGAAATCATAGCTGTAGTCATTACCACTGACAAGTTTCTAAAGAATACCCAATAAATCCTTTCTTCAGAGTAGGGCCCCTGTGACAGATGGTTGTGTAAAAAAAAATAAAGTACAGAAACAGAAACAGAATCTTTCTCCTTCCCCCTGTATGCTCTCCCCCTCTTTCTCTCCTTAGAGCCAATAAAATGTCAGCTTTTACTCTCCCCTTCCAAAGTGTTGGCTTGGTGTCAGCAGGCTCTTCTAAAGTCCTGCCACCGTGAGCTGAAGGCCTGTAAATCTCGGTGTCACTGGCACGCCATCCGTCTTGGGATTCACAATAAAAAACGTGACGCAGTCATAAAAGGAATGGCATCAGTGCCCAGTATATATAATGTGAACAAAAGGGACATAAAGATGTTCCGTCCCGTTCCAAATCCAACACCGCAAGATGGCCTAAGATTAGCGAGAGTTCGGTGGAATGCTCTAGAAGGCCAATGGCGACCCAACGCTGATTTACGGTTGATTCCTCAGCTGTCAGTGAGCTTTTGTTGGGTTGTAATATAGAGATAGGGATTTCTACAGTAGTGCTGAAAGGAGCTGTACAGCTGGAAGTTGACTGAAGGACTGGTATTGTCTCCTTAGGAGCAGCCCAATTCATGATCCCATGACCACGGGACTAATGTGATTACGTCAACATCGCTGCTATATGCGTGTCAGCTATATCTGGCAGCATGATAATTGTCTAACAGACAGCTTAACATCAATCAAATAAATACATATATAAAAAAAAATGAGAGTCTGCTACACACAAGCCAGTGTCAATGTAATCTGCACTACATTAATCTCCATCTTAACCTTGACAACAGAAATATTGCAAAGCACCAAGTGACCCGGCGACAGCACGCGCCTCGTCATTCCAAAACACAGCCGTATTGTTACGCCATCATCATCAGTATCACACTTGACAGGCAAAACAAATGAAACATCACAGAAGAGGACGACCATAAGGTTTCGGTTCTCCAACCTGACAACAGCCCCCTCCCGACCATTTCCACACCCCATACCTGGCCTTCTCCATTACCGTCAGCGGCAAGTCAACGGAAGAGGGCCACAAATAAGGACCAGACTGCTGCAGTTGGGCTAAAACGTGCGGAAGACACATTTTTTCCATCTGACGCTGGATTGTCATCTTACCAAAACACAAGAGTGCATGACTTGCCTGCGAGAACATTTAAAAACTAATTTGGACAGGCCTTATCTACAACCTCCAAGATCACTTTTTTTTTTCACTTATTGAGGGACTTCAGCTGTAACCGATTTTTTAAATTCTTGTACTCGCTGTGAGGTATATTATTCTTGCTTGCTTTCCTACAGGTACACTCTTGCACTTTTGAGGGTTGTGTGTTTAATTGTAATTTGTTTAACTGAATGCTCAGGTGGTTCTTCCCTTTGGCACTTGTTTGGTTTCCCACAATGTATGCTTCATGTTTTGGCTACCCGCAATGTTTCGTTGTTATAGTCAGGGACCTATGCTCTTCTGTAAAGCTCTCAGAAGTCGATTTGGGTGAAAGCATCTGCTAAATGAATACATGTGCTACGTCACCTTAGCTGGACTTCCACAATGGGCCTGCCCTCTCACAGTGTCCGATACTGAGGTCCTCTGTCAGGAATTGTACCATAACTGTACAATTGGTGATCCTGATGTGGAATGCATGAATGTGTCTTCTGAACAAAGTCGCAGAGGGGGCTCAACTACAGTAATATGGAGCTACACATCTTGACTGTCAAGTAACATCTGATTTTCCAATCCTCCAATGGATTAAGGGGTACAGGTTTCAGCAGACATCCTATATAAGTGTACTCAAATTGGAGAGATGGAAGAACAAGACTAGGAATCAATTTACAGATCTAACGTGGTTTCCATCCATTTAATTTTCCTGATCTCTGTCTTCACCGGCACTTTCCCCAGAGTAGTCCATCAGAAAAAACGTTCCAATGAAAATTAAAGAGTTTCCAACACCTGGAAATGCGAAACAGCACAGCTCCAGTTACGAATACATTATTTCATGGCAGACTATGCTTCTCTCATATTGCTTTTATAAATTGAGTTAGGCTTGAGGAGCACTGCATCCACCTTAATTCATGAGATACCCATCTAGTTATTCTCCAGTACTACCCTAAACAGGCCTGATTGACCTGATGAAACATATTTCCACACCAGCACCAGGCTTCCCATCACTCTCCGAAACGCACGCACGCGCACGTATTACAGTTAAGTGATTTGAAATCGTCATACAGACATTTTCTTTTCCGCTCCCCACATCCTAACTGACACCTCATCTGCATGCTGGCATCTCTGCAGATTGAACACTCGGGCTAGACAATGACAGCCGCTCGCTCCCAATTGTCACTTCTTGTTCAAGCCCAAGCGCAAAGCCTCTTCCTGGGCTTAAGCCAATCATAGGAGCCAGCGCGTCTCCTCCGCATCAAACCCATCCAGACTCCCTACCTAGAGCGGGAGGAAGCAGGTGGAGTGCTCCGAGTCGGTGACACTGATTTGTCAATTAACAGGACCCTTCCCAGTGTTGGCACACAGGGACTTGAAAGACGGCACGGTGTCTGTGACGAATTAGCAGAGACAGATGAGTGAGGGCCGAGCGGCAGGCTAATACCATAATGTGCTTTAGATAGGAATATAAAACGACACAAGCTGACAGGCCGTACAAGGGTTTATTTCATTTCCCAGTGTAAAAGGCCTACCTACTCTGTCTCCTTTGTTCTCTTTTCATCAGACTACTTACGTCTCATTTTGACAGCGCGGCGACATTCGGAGCAATTTGGTTGGGATAAAAAGAGGGGGAGTTAGCATGCTTGTGATTTGTCATTAAAATGCAAAATGGCTGCCATCAGCGCCATAGCTTCAATGCATAGGTAAGAATTCATCTGCACTAAGGCGGGTTGATATGGGTTCCTACATCCACAGCTTCAGAGCCACGCTAGGCCAAATCATACCTGAAAATTCTAAGCGTCACAAGGTTCAACTGCTGAATATATCTACATAACGTATAAGGCATTCCAATTTCGCTTAGCATTCTCTCAATTCCTTATGGAGACGCTACGCCACAAGACAACAGTTGAATTAAATTCACCCAGTAAGACGCCAGACCAAACAGGCATTTCCAAATCAACATGTCGTTAAAGCAGTAGCTATGAAACTGGCGTGGTTTTAATGATTAAAACCGGCAGCAAACAACGTCCAAGCATTTCCAACAAGACATGTCACGGCGTCTGGACAAGACGACCATTGCAAGATGGCAGCGCTTAGTTGCCCTGATCAAAGAGAGGAGGACGATCAGAATGTCAAGCCATGTGGCTGATGAAGCACTCTTGATAGTTTGTCATCTCAATCGAAACGTAGATGAATCGCTGACTAATCGCCGTGTCCGATAGCCGTACAGCAGGCATCTATCTTTTATGTTGCAGGAGGTACAGCGCACAAAGGACGGAACCAAATCAGCAAGATGTCAAGGCAATCATTTGTAGAAATAAATAAACTGAACTGAACCATACTCTGGAGTTGAAACGTGAAACCGGAAGCAGGACTCTGTGAGACGGCCCCCATCATATCGTCCCTTGGTCGAAACAATCCTTGACTGTTTCCCCTTCAGTGCCATTCTGAATTGGAAAAGGAAAGCCGTTCAAATTCGAAGCACATGCCACTCCCGTCTTCGTGAACTTCTCAAAGATCCCCATGTCAGATGCGATACCGCAGCAGGTAAGGCATTCCGGGTACCTTCACGCGACAAAGGTTCAAGCGTGTTGGAGATGGACTGTGCCAACAGAAGGGACACCGCTGATGCCACTCGGCATCGCGCACGGCTGACCTGAAACAAAGCGGACAGCGAAATGATATATCCGAGTCTGTCCTCAACGCCACTTCCTTATCGAGTCACTCTGCTCTAGGCACCGATGAGACAGCTGACAGCTTGGAGGAGTTGGTGAAGAGAAAGAGAGACGTGTAGGTGTGACATACTGCTCCCCCAACTTCCTACTGTCCCGGTGTTTCTCTCTCAATACGCCCACCTCAATGAAAGCCTCCACCATCCGTGTGACTCGCTGTCACATTCGCCGGTGAGGGCTGTCAATTTATTTGACGGAAACAAGCACATTAGGCGCCCAAACTTTCCAACAATATCCAACTGTGACTCCGGTGAGATGGCATCGGACTGATGGGAGTCCACTCTGTTTATTTCTCTTAAAATGGCTTCTATCGAGTCTCAGAAAACCTGGGCTTACAAACGTGGTCACGTCCTCGAAGCGTTGATGCCGTTCTCCCACAGCGTTGGTGTCAAACCTGTGCCATCGAGGGCCAAGAAGGTGCAGGTTTTCACTTCAACGTCGCACTACACCAGCTGATTTCTCTGAGTAGAGAAACTCATTAGTGAAAGCAGCTGGAGCAGTGCTTGGTTGACACGGCAACCCGCACCCTCTTGGGCCTCGATGGTTTGACACCCTGTCCTACAGGAACGGTTCTTATAAAACGTCTTGATGTTCTCCAACATAAAGGACATAACTGTGGTTGTGAGGGTTTCCTCATAAAGAGCTATTATCCTCTGGAACATACTTTCTATTTTTTAATGAGTAGGCTATGTTCTCTGCATTGCCTTAAAAAAAAGAAATGATCAAGCCCTACAGCTAAAGCGCTGCATTAGCTCACATTTAACCCCTGGGGATCTCACCCTCACAAACACTGTAACTGCTGTTTGCTCCTCTAACCCAATACCCCTGTCCCCAACATTACTCTCTTTGAGGGTTTAGGTTGATTTTAGGTGCTGCTCTGTGAAAGCATATGTGAAACAGCTTGTGAAAACTATAGTACACAGATACAAATACATCTGCTTTCATTTTAGGTCAGGCTTGCGGCACCAAGAGTTTAAAGACATTCTGCATCACATACAGCTAAATTGCAAAGTAATTGTGCACGGTCATTTCATAACATAAGCACAGGGTGTCCCCGTGTTGTGATGTGACCGGGTGTCATTGACTCCCAAGTGGTGTGCTGTGGATTTAATACTTACAGAGACTGGCTACTTTACAACTCCACTTCCTTAGCTTTGATCACCATCACATGTCATCCCACTAAATTAATTTCTCCACCCAATCATAGCCTTGGGGGGAAAAAATCATGTGACTCATAAGGTTTCATATCATGTCAAGAGTGGATATTTGGTGAAATTAATTATTTTTTTGGCTAAATCTGCCCAGAAATCTATATAATTTACCTTAGAGCTGATATGTAAAAACATTTTAATGGAAAGGCTTATTTTGACATGCATACAATGCATGTTAGCAGTCAGGAATCCATCAAACAATGCCAATATCAGTACTAAATGACTTGGGTATACTTGACTGCTCCTACTTTGCTCATCTGTCCGTACAATCCTTTGAAGATCGGTAATGATTTCTGGCATCCAAGATTCGCCCTTATCCGCATAAAATATTTATGATCTAATAATGTCAGAGTTATAAATATTTGATTTTGAACATCAAGTTTGTAAATGTGACACACTCAAGGATAAGAAGTATATAATGCAAGCCTTGATCTCTCTAAAACTAACACATATTACAGCTTTACATTCATCCTTCATAGCTGCTTGTAGCAGCTAACAAGTTGCCATGTCTAGTCTCAGGGTGGAGATCTAAGGTTTAAATACTGTTTTGACCACCACAGTAATGTACCTTAACAAAATGGGAGTATGCACTCAAACACAAAATACATAATACCTCAAACCTAGATCATTAAACATAATGCTTTAAGGTTAACTGAATTTGACCTACTATACACAACATGCAATACTCACTTAAAGCCAGCTATTTATTAACATAAGAATGCTATTTCATCGTTTACTGTATGGATTGGTCTCCCCATTGTTAACTGCTGAATGACACTTCGAGACCAGGCAGCCTCATGACACCCCATGACCAACCAGTCTAACATCACCCAGTCTGCAGTACCCACATCACAGAACATCAGCTTTGTTTGGCATTCCTGCAGGATCATCATGTTTAGAAACCTAGAGTATGACGCCGTAATCACAGATGAAGAGGCAAATCATATTCCAGCAAAGCCAGCATTCGTTTTTCCAATGGCGGCGCTTCATTAGGAATGTTAGTGCTCTGATAAGCACACATTTATGCGCGACACTTGGGGCGGCGCGATATTTAGCAATTATTAATGTGACAGACTCAGGAGCATGGCGAATCAATTAAACAGAAGAATCCACATTTTCAAACCAGATAACTGCCCCAGGACGACAATTTTCACATGACAAAAAGAGCTCCATTCAGGGCCCTTTCGTGGCCTGACAGATCAAGAAAGGGGCTGAAACTAAAAGCACCTTATAACCATCATCTTTCCTTTTTCACTTGTCAGATAAACTTTGCTAGTCTTGCTGTTGAGATGGCTTCCCCCTCATGAACCAGCTGCCACTAGGTGATCCTTCTTGTCCAGAATGGAGGAATCTGTTCTATTGGCCCCTGCATTAGCATGTCAAATGTATTGATCAGGCCTTTTGTTTAGCCTGACAGGGAACCTGACTGGGTCCCTTCTGCTCTCTAGGTCTGACAACACTTCGGACCAGCAACGCACAAAACAGTGTCCCATATCAATTGATGCAATGATTCACTTGCCAACAAGTGCAGTTGATAATATTGTAATATGCGAATCTGATTCTACAATAATACCAGGTGTGAATGGCTAAGCATATGCTCTGGATAAGAGCGTCTGCTAAATGACTAAATGCATATTTATTAGCAACCATCATGTCCAAGTCAAGTGTGCTCATCCAGAGAACGACATGCTCAGCGCAAATTAGATTAGATTAGATTCAACTTTATTGTCATTACACAGGTACAAGTACAGGGTAACGAAATACAGTTAGCATCCAACCAGAAGTGCAAAACAGTTAGTATAAGCAGAATGTATAAGTTATAAGCAGAATATAATTAGTTATTAGCAGAATATACTAACATGAATATACAAATTGATTGTTATGTTCAGGCAACATATTTTCTGAAAGTACGACCAAAATAAACGCAAACAATAAAAAGCGATGGTTAAAGCATCACTCATTATTGTCATGGTCAGACAAATTTACCTTAGCTGATTGAAGCTGAGATCTAGTCTTCTGGCAAAGTGTCCAAATCTTTCACCAAGGAACGCTGGGATTTCTATACAGTCATGTCCAATGTAGGAAACCTTAAACACCAAAAAAGAGACATTTCCATAAGTCAACTACTACTACTATGAGAATTCAAATAAATTGGACGAGTAAATACCTGACATTTTCATGATACCTTTTTGTTTGCATGTATACCTTGGCCATGTAAAACACAGCTTGATTAATAAACTGTGTTTGTTGGTCCTTAAACCTGCTAAAGTTTGAGAGCAAAAAAAACTAAACAGACTAAGGCCTCTGAATTATGATATCCAGTCACTGCATATAAATGCTACAAAACTTTCAGATTTTTGACGTCCTGTTTTGTCTCAATGATCTAAACACGGTTTGATGAAGAGGTCAGGTGGCTCAGCGGGTTAAGGCGTTAGGCTAATGATCGGAGAATTGTGAGTTCGATTCCCGGCTGTGGTTATGTGATGTTGTAACCTTGGGCAAGGCACTTCACCCTACTTATCTCAGGGAGAATGTCTTTATTCACTCTGGATAAAAGCGTCTGCTAAATGAATAACTTAAATGTAATGCAGGATGGAGTGAAAGTTCTAGTAGGTCACATGACATGTGACGGTGATTCCCGCTCTGTTTCAAGATGAAATTTCACTTCTTTGAGCAACGTCTCCAGCTTTGAAAACCAAAATGTAGCACACTCTTTCACTTTGTATCACACTTACAACCAAAAACGTAAAATGTTACTGACATTTAAGTAGAACGTTTACTTACTTGCGTTCCATTCATTGCGACCAATGATTCCGTATGTTCCATAACTGACAGGACTAAACAACCAGAAGTCCTTCTAACCGAGAAATAAAGGAATAAAACAAATAACTTTAAGAAGTAAGTTTTTACACCAGTTTTTAGATGTCTTAGCAGCCTTACTGACGTTCTAAACGTACTTTCTTCCGCGTGCTTGTCGTTCTCAGCTGACCCAAAGCGGAAACACGTGCGGATAACTCACTGGGGTATTTAACTCAATATTTGGGACTTGGGTAAGGCAACAAACCTATACGATGTACCTAACGAAATAGATGTGCTTCATGGACAGCGGTGTGTGTTATCTAGACGTTTCTGTTGTTGTGAATCGGTGAACTACAGGTACACTTGTATCTTCAGTAAGTGTACCTCCAGTTTCCTAGGCTATAGGCTATAGGGCTCTACCAATAAATAAGTGCTGAAAGATTTAGCTCAGGGTTGACAAACCCTGTTCTGGCAGACACTCTGTGGGTCTCAGTTCCAACCTTCATCAAATACATTATTGTAATAACTAGCTTGTTACCAAGATGAATCATGTGCATTACAACTCGGGTTGGTCATTCATGTCAGAATCAGAATCTGTTTTTATTCGCTATGCAAGATATACAAACACAGAATTTAGTATGGCAGGAGAGAGCTAAAATAGAACATATATGGAACATAATAAGGGTAGATAAAAATAGAATACAAATTGTAATATAGAAATAACATAAAAGTGAGATAAAAGTCAAACACTTACAATTAGTAAAATAGGCTGGCTTAAAGCCTATGTAAAAAAAATATGTAGTTCAATCTGTGCTGAATCCTTGTTGTTCGACATACTTTCAAAATAATTGTATAAATACCACTTTAAATGAGTAATCAACTGTAAAGCATAGGTTGGGTGCTCAGTTGTATTGAAATATAAGACATACAGAATACGCTAACTATAACAGAGCTTACAAACATCAAGATCAAAACCTATTTGGATAGAAAAAGTGTAAACAAAAACAAAAACACAAAGACATAAAAAACAAAGCAAAACAAACAAACAGAAAATACATTAAAATATACTTCAGTCTTTCTTGAAAAGGTCATTATATACTGTCAGGGTGTTTATACTTTTCTTGTTCAAAAGATAATGTATGGATGTATTTCTTAAAGTCACACTCGAATTATATAAAGTTTGGGGATTCCAGAGGCTAAACCTTGTTTCTGTCTCGTAACGAGGATGACGTCAGCTCGGACCCTCCCACACGGAAAAGTCTCCCCACTTTGCTCAGCTCCACTTTGCTCAGCTCCACTTTCCTCAGCTTCGCACCCTGCTTGAGCTGCCAAACGTACACATTCCTTTCGTATAGACATATCCCACTACTTCATGTTTTGTTTTATGAAACAGTGGTCTGTTGAATGTAATGTAAGCAAACAAAGGATTACTTTTAGAAGGGTTCACAAATCTAACATCTGTCTCTTTGCATCGGAACATATGCTCTTTATTTGCAGGTAATGTGGTTACGTGGGCTCTTTTATACCAGCCTAACTAGTGTTAGGTTGGCATCTTTTTGTAATGCATTAGTCCGTGCATGCTTTCATTTGGATGTTGAATGTTTATGTCTTCACTGGCGGTTTATGCTAAGCTTGGTCGGTGAAAGTATAGCCTGTCTGGCTGCCATTCGGTAGCCTAAAACCAAAAAGCTAAATAGCTTACTATTAGGCTCCATGTAAATCCATCTTAAGTTCATGATAACAATAGACTTGTCATTAATCTACACTACCTAAAAACAAATCTGCTACAACGTGACCGCGCAGGTGCACAAACTTTTCGGTTTAAATGCACATCCCGCTTCAAAACTGCAGCCTAATTAAACGTTATTATATAAGGTCAGAAATAGCTGCATAATTGTGACTAAACTAAACACACTTACAGTTTCCCTGTCTCAACTCCTCAAAAACGACACGACATTCGTCGGTGGACTGAGGAAAGTTAACTCGGCAGTGGACTTCAAAGTCCAACACGGCATCTACGGTGCTGTAAATAATAATTTGCATGCAGGGAGTGATTCATAAACATGTCGCCGTTATGAAATATACTGGGCCATTTAAAACTTTCTATTTAAATATCATGAATTATGGCCGCGAAAAATGTGTTCCTATTTAAGGGCAATGCTGAGTATTTGGTGTCTGGTGCAGAAACCCATTCGTCATATGGACAATAAAGAGGGTTTTCGCTTGACGCTGGAAATTTATGGTTGCCCTTCTATGCCCTAATAACTCACGTATTGTGTCATGGACTGACAATCCTTGCGGAAAACAGCAAGCCTGTTATCAATCACGTATCTTTGCATATTGTGAAACCTTCCCTCCCTTGTCAGGAGTAAGACAATATAACAATAGACCTATAAGAAATGGGCTATAAGGGCGATCTTGCGTTAGTATATTTATTGTCTATTTCTAATAGACCTTTGTCGTCCAGAAAAGCACAATTAAAAAGCATTGTTTAGCATATTATGTTATACTTCGTGTGAATAATGGTCGATTGGAAAAGTCACTGTCAATTCATAACACTGAGTATGAGATATAACCAAATTTCTGCAATAACTCATAAGACGTGCAAAAGACACTCCAAAAATATGTAGCACACATTAAATTGACTTCCTGTAACAAACATTTATTTGTAACTTCCTGACAACACGCATGTTACAGCAAAAATATATATGTATGTACGGTTTAATAATCACACAGGCCGGAAAGTTACAACTTTAATATATGTGTTAGGCTGGTAAATTGTATCCTCACAATGAAGTCAGCAAATCATTGTATTTAAACATACAGGATGGCACTCCGGAATATATTTTGAAGGTTAAAATAGGCCTCGTATTATTTACATTTCCTCCTCTGCCTTTGCCCTTTTTCACTGTCCACTCCTGGTTTTCTTGCTCTCCAAGATGACCTGTCAAGCGGATTACCACAGAGAGAGATTAATGGTGGAGGCGGGTTGCAATAATAATCGTTTTGTTTGATGTGACAACTTTGATAGGCGTTGATTTACTTACAAACTGATAGGCTTTTAATTGAGCGCCTCTACCCCGATTGAGATGAAAGGAAACCCGCATTGAAAAGATGCCCGATTGCCCCAGAGCCTCAATACTGATTAGCCATCTCAGCGGTGAATAGTTCAAGGCATTTTAAACTTCTTTTCTCAACGTCCTGACACACCATTTCTCCTCTTTTATTTCTTTCATGACGCTTTTATACTTCTTAAGAAAATAAATCATTTTCATTGTATGTTAATAAAATCGATTTGACGTCTATACAAAAGTCTGGACTATTTTTCTTTTGTGTTTATTTTCTTTATTATTGTTGGGGACCACAATGAGTCAGAGCTAAGTGAAAGGTTTTTAACAAGAACTAGCGTACAATGCATTTGAAACTGCGCGTTTGCTTTAGCACACCTGCACAATTCTGTTTTCTCAAATTCAAGGATAAACACATTTCACACCAGAAAAGTATAAACATGCCAGACTCTAGATGTGTCGAATCGTGTCTAAAGGACCTCTTTTGGTCAACTATATGACTGATAGGCAACTGAAGGACTTTATGTCCGCCACTCAAACGTGTGGGTCACAGCCTCGTCTATTTTCGTTTTTTATTTGCACAGACTGTTCCTAAATATGTTTACTACAGCCTGGATAAACTGCTGGAGTTATTTGTAGGCCTTATTGATTTATATATTTAGTCCTTCACACATTATGCATTTCACATATCGCACAACAGTGCTGTATAGACAGTATAGCCATAAAACACAATGATATAACTTATTGCATAAATAAATCCATTCCAAGTGGCACCGAGTTCCAAACATCCGAAATAAATGACTGGGCACTGTGATTTCTAGCCTGATTATGTCCAGGCAAAAACTGACATTGAGCCATGTTTACACGAGTCCGTATAGCCTTTAAAAGTTTAGCCAGGTCTTTTCATTTTAGGGGTCAAAATCAAATGTAAGATATAGTTCCAAACTCAACACAGGAGTCTTAAATTACATCGCCGTATGCGTGGTCAATATATTGACAAATTAAATCTTACCCTTGAGTGATTTATTTCCCTCAAATTAAGTGTCTATTCTAAAATGCCACTCCACTCATTTGTCCTTTTCCTTAGTCATACTCGCATGTAATCAGCTACAAAAGCTGGCATAAATCACCCGAGGATTGACAGTGTCTGACAAATAACTGATTGATTGCGGTAGAGCAGAATTGACAGTTGACGGAGGGGTGGAGATGGAAATAGAAGGGCGGTGTATATTATACTGAAAACATGTGACATTCTCATCCCTCCATCACTGCATTGGTCTGTTCCTGTCAACGCTTGTCTGAATGGTGAATGCAAGATGAAGCCGGTTGATTTTGTGTTTGTGGTTCAGTTTAGACCCGCTAAAAGTCAAACATTATCCTTAATGCAAGTTACTGTTTCGAAACGACACAATCGCTTTTTCGGATATAGGATAAATATTAACACGCGCTAGTCATAAAACGTACCTATACACGGTCTACAGTTGCGATAGCATATCCTGTAAACTCCCAGGTTACAGTAAAGTTACAATGTAGTCTATTTTATCTGATCTCATACAAAAATATTCTTTTGAAATCGATACGTTACTTAGCATGTTACAGTATCATTTAAAAGGATAGGTTGTGCTATAACTAACACTATAGGCAAGCCTACTTTTCAGTACACGTATGGTATACCTTTTTTTCGCATCCAAATACTGAGCCAATTGAAACCTCGAGTCTAAAGAAAAGTGAAAGCGTACACAGCAACCCAAATATTCCCAACCGTCTACTCCCCCGATCTGTCAAAATAGAGGAGTTTACAAAGAGGAGAACGTCACATCCCCTTGACCCTCCAATCACCTCGGGGTCCCATTTGATTGGAAGGCGGCAAAGGCTTTAATCTCGGACTAATTCAGCTCCTTTTGAAGTGAAAATTTCTTCAGTTGGTTCTTCGGGAGTACAGCGCGCGGACCTGCTGGGAGACACATAGCGCGCTCATGGTGCAAGACACAGCCACGGATCCGCGATAACCTCGCACTTGCTCCATTCTACTACACCGCACCTTACTCCTAATATACGGATTACACGATACATTGCCACTTTTTTCCAGCTTTTTTGAAAAAAGGCTCTCTGCGTTTTTACATTTCTCCATGAGTCCGATACAACCATCAACTAATTTCTTGCGAATTGGGACATGATCACATCGCCTTCGGTCTCTACCCTGAGAAATAGTAACACTCATCTAGCCTGGAAAAGCCGTGGTTCTCGGAATAACAGCTATTCAAACATCAACAAGCCGTTTCTCCACTCCGTACCTCCATCGGACCCACGACGGCAAGCAAACCGACTCCCAATCAAGGTTTTGAAGATGCTTACCGCACGATCAGGACACATTTTGCATCCAGAATATCTGCAGCCTTTGCCTTCAACCCCTATTAGTCCGATAGAGGTAAAATTCACATCATGTCTACGTTATTTTCGAAAGTTGTGACCGGTTTTTTTCGTCAAGTGTGTTGTGAGAGCATTTTGTATACAACAGAGTGACACCGCCTAACTTAGACTACCTAGAATTATATCGCTTGGTGGAAGTGTGGTCATGATTCCTATTTCAAATTAATGTCCCGAATTTTACGTCCCGTAAAAGCTGTGCACATTACGCTTTCTTTGTTTGTTTTCTTTGTTTTGGTTCACATTCGGTCAAAAACAGAATTTACATACAACGAAAGACGTGTATTCATTCGTTTGCCTATTGTTTGTATTATTATGATACTAAGATTTGTCTGCTTTTCTCTCTGCAGCTCGATGCCAAGAAGAGTCCGTTGGCTCTGCTGGCGCAGACTTGCTCTCAGATAGGTAAACCGGATCCTCCGCCGTCATCTAAACTATCCTCAGTAACATCAAATGGATCTAGTGACAAGGAGTCTAAATCCGGTCCATTAAAATTGAGTGACATCGGTGTGGATGACAAATCTAGCTTCAAGCCCTATTCCAAACCGTCAGATAAGAAAGACTCGTCCACGGGCGGCTCAGGCGGAGAGAAATCCGGTTTTCGAGTGCCGAGCGCCACCTGCCAGCCGTTCACCCCACGGACAGGCAGCCCGAACTCCAGCACGTCTGCTTCCCCCATGCCCTCTGAGGGTAAATGCGGAGACAGGGATGACAAGAAAGATTCTGATTGTAATAAAAACGGCACCACAGATGCATCTGGAACCACTAACAGTCACAGCAGGATAAGCGTGAGTTGCGGTGGAATTAACATGGAGGTCAACCAACATCAGGACACGGCTCCAGGAACCAAAGCCACGTCTTCGGAGTCCTCCATAACCTCCGTTTCTTCAGCGTCGGTTCTCGGGTCTGGACTTGTTGCTCCGGTTTCTCCTTACAAACCGGGTCAGACAGTTTTCCCCTTACCGCCTGCTGGCATGGCCTATCCGGGCAGTTTAGCTGGGGCCTATGCTGGTTACCCACAACACTTCCTACCGCACGGAGGGAGCCTGGTTAACGCACAACTGGCGAGCTCACTTGGCTGCAGTAAGGCAGGATCCAGCCCTTTGGCTGGAGCATCTCCACCGACTATGATGTCAGCCAGCCTGTGTAGAGACCCTTACTGCCTGAGTTACCACTGTGCCAGTCACCTTGCGGGAGCAGCCAGTGCCTCCTGTGCCCACGATTCTGCAGCCGTAGCAGCCGCGAAGTCTGGTTACCCCCTCATGTATCCAACGCATCCTTTACACACCATTCACGCGTCGGCGCATTCTTTTACTGGACATCCGTTATATCCATATGGTTTCATGCTGCCTAATGACCCACTTCCCCACGTTTGTAACTGGGTGTCGGCTAACGGGCCGTGTGATAAGCGTTTCCCCTCTTCCGAGGAACTTCTGAATCACCTGAGGACGCACACTGCTTTCACTGGGGCAGAGAAGTTGATCTCGGGCTATCCCAGCTCTTCATCATTAGCTAGCGCTGCGGCAGCGGCCATGGCGTGCCATATGCACATGCCACCCTCAGGGCCCCCTGGGAGTCCCGGAACATTGGCACTGCGAAACCCGCATCATGCTTTGGGACTAAGTACCCGCTACCATCCGTACTCAAAGAGCCCCCTGCCCACCGGCGCGCCAGTCCCTGTTCCTGCGGCGAGCGGCCCTTACTACTCCCCCTATGCACTGTACGGCCAGAGACTCACAACAGCATCCGCTCTTGGATATCAGTGAAACGGACTGAACTCTGAACAGTTTATAGTTATAAGAATGCAAATATAAAGACTTTTATAATGACGCTCCACCTATGGACGGGATCCGTGGACTCAACTGTATTTATTTATGTCAGCTTAAAGCAGACGGTGATAGCTACAAATTGAAGATATTTGAGCAAATCAAAAGTGCATTATGTTGAAACTGAAGGTTATAGGTGAAGTGGAAACATACGGTAGAATAGTCTACTAATAAGACAGAGGTCTTCATTTCGATGTTGATTTGAAATTGCTATGATTGTATTGTTCTTATTTAATGTCTCACCCAGAAGAAAATAATTTACATGCATGTTTGTTTCTTAAATCCCAAATTGTCCATAAATTTTAATTGCCGTTATTTTTCAGGTGTAAACCATGGAAAGAGAATTGGTATTTTTTTGTATGTATATTGAAAAATAAGAAACAGTTCTGTTCCATACCTCCGCGTGCCTCATTGTATTATTATACATTTAAAAACGAAACCCCTTTTATATTGTTTTTTTTTAACGGGTAATATTCTTAATTCAAAATCCACACTTTAACTTATAGGACGAACAGGCTACAATATTTTTCGAAATACGTTTGAAAATTAGAACCATCAGTTGATAAAGGTTTAGGCTGTCTGTCCTGTATTGTACAGCTTTAGTTAGATAACTCAAACATATTCATCCTAAAGTGTACCCTATTACTTGAAATTAGTACATTCAAAGTGCACTTGTTGAGTTTATCAACATAATTTATGCATTAAGATAATGAGTTAATCATAAACTAAGATCTTAGAAAAATGCAAACCTAACGAACTTGATTCAATAAATTCAAGAAATAAACCTAGGTTTATGTTATTCCTATTAGTATTAAATATGATCTAACATTCACACAATGGCGGTGACTACTCCTAATTTGTATAATGTAAATATTTATACTTAAAAATATATATATAAATAATTCATTAATTAAAGTTCTCGCATTTTACTTTTGGGGGAAAACATAATGTGCTCATCAGCTGAGTGTGTGACTTTACACGGAATTGTTCGTTTTAGGCTAAGATTTAGGTCAAATGTTTACATTATATATTGTAGACTACCAAGTCTGGTTGATACAAGCAGAAGATGACCTAGCTCGCTGTAATGTGACTCGACAACAGACTTCTCTTCCTGTTCATGCTGAACTTCGATAAGGTAAATAGATAATGAATGGTTCAACGTTAATCTCAAGGAAATATGTTTATGACCAACTACCGTGTTTTCTTTAAATTGTAGCAGTCATGCTCATTCTAAATTAGGATGAACTGTGGAAGTCTACATATTTTAGTTTCTTTAAGGTTGTGCTTAAAAAGCCAGTGGGACTAACGTAATGTTATCTCTGGCCTTACATCTACATATATTTCTTAATTTTGTCTGAGAAGATGAGGGACTGTATGCGTGTCTGATATGACAAGCCACCTATAGATCAACTGCCACGAGGGACGCCTTATATCTCAATCCATTTGGTCGTCTGTCCATCAAGCTATGTGTCTACGTAAGTAATAACGCAATGAAGATGTAGATGTGACATTAGTTCTACATCAGAATTACTTGCATGTTCTAAACACTTTCTAAACGAGCAGAGTCAAAAACAACTGCGCTCTGTTAAATGTGGGTCTGTCTTGAAGCCCACACGCGCTTAAACTGATGTAATGACGGTGAGAGGGAGCGATTTCCATTTTTACCCACATCATGGTGGCTATGTCCCCGGTGGAAGGCAATTTATCATGTGCCCCTCCCCCTGGCCCTGTCACTTGGGGAACAGGCAGGCACATGTGTGCATGAATTACCACAACCCCCTTCCCTCCCCTGCCCTCCCCTTCTCTTCCACAGACTTTGAGTACAGAGGCAAAGAGAGACTGGAATAATATGCAAGGTTAGATAGTACAGACAAAAGAGCAAGAAACAAAGCATAAAGAAAATAAAAGAACAAGTACAGTACAAGCTGTTTTATTTGAGGGGAATTATGATTGAGAGAAAAAAAGACAAATATAAATATGTAATCCTTTGTAAATGTATTTCTAAATTGTCATGCAGTGATCTAAAGCAATACCTTTGGTGAACGGAAGACTCAGCTAAATAACATAATGGTTAAGAGAGGTGGAGTATCTAATCTGGTTTATAGTAAACATTGACTGCAGCAGGTCAAGGGCAGCATTTACAAGGAATTACTAGTACTAAAGCTGTCATTAGTGAGTGACACAATAAAGATGTTGTGTGCCCTGCCATGCCTATAGCTGAGCTTACAGCTGTGTCAATACAGAGAAGCGGCTATGATTCCAAGAATGGCAACGTGAATGGTTTCCACAGTGATGATGTAAAAAAGATCTTCTCAGAAGAAGGGAGGCATTTTTACCAATAAATACTATTTTCCTATGTATTTGGGGTTTTTAATTGTTGGACCAGCTGACTCAGATGTTATGCAATTGACTTTGATGAATTGCATTCACAGAGAACGTGGACTCAGGTTGGAAAGGTGGTCCTGAAAGTGTGACTATGTAGTTCTCTTGCATTATCTGGCATTATCTCCTAAATGCATTCCTGCTGACACAGGCTGTTGAAACGTCCAGTTTTTATAATTGCAGTACTGAAGAAAACAGAGCAATACAACATCAAGCCAGCTATAGGCCTGAGTTCATCCCCTGAATCACGCCACTCACAGGATCAACTATCATTTATCCTATCTCCTTAATGCCCCAAGATCAACACAGACATCAAAGCATCAATTCTGGCAGATAGATCCTGAAATGTAAATCCTAACTGAGAGCAGTAATGGCGACCATTTCCTTCCGTAAAATGTGATGCACACATAAGAGGGAAACCTCTTCTATCTTTTCACGTGTCCCCTGCCCATTGGTTTACGAATGGAAAGCAGTCGGTCAGGTGACGTGAGATAAATGAAATGGCGTTGCGGATGCCGCTATCCCTCCATCTGCAACACTTAAACGTCCAACCGCCAAAAAGCCTTCTCATGCTAATTGACTTCTCATGCTAACAGCATAATTGAGGTCATTTCTGTCAATTGAATCAGAGGTGCACTAGCAGATTTTAGTGTTGAAATAATTTGCCCTTTTTCCTGACTGGTAAGAATATTTTATGGAAATGCACCCTTATTCCAGGCACCTTAATGGACGGTGTTGGAGTGGTGCTTGTACTGATGAGGTTGTTGTCTGTCAGTGATGAATGTAAATAGCTGAGTAAATGTCAACGACGAGCTTCGCTTTAAAGAGCTTTTTGTCTTTATTTGAAATAATCAATGTCTCCGTATCCTGAGGGCATTTCAGTACACGATCACAAGGTCGCTCTAATTGTTTGAAGCTGTGTGAATGTGATCGCAGGCATCACATGACATACGTTCCAGTGTCTAACAAGCCACCGTGTTGTCACAGAGGGCACCTCCTTCACACAACAGATGGGTGTAGACTACTAGCAACCAACCCTTCACTGCTTCCTGGTTCTAAATCCAGATTTTTATGAGATAGTGATGTCATGGCTGTCTCACTGTTCAGATTCAGATCTGATGACAAGTAATTTGACACCCATGTCTGTTCGCTATTAGTATTTCAGATTACACTCATGATATTGCATTGATTGCAAATTTTGTTAGTAAGGTGAATTCAGACTGTCGTGCCACTGATAAAACAAGGAGCTTAGGTTTAATTTCACATACACACACTTTTTGATATAATGCTGTCCCCCCCAACACAGATTCATTATGAATACAATTATTATAATGGTCACATCCTCAGTTATTAAAAAAGCGATCCCTTCCATATTTGAAAACAAACCTACACCCTTATGTAAGCAAAATGACAGAATTTGAACTGCCTTTGCCATTCTAGCAGCCATTGTCTCAGCAGCTAAAAGTGTCAGGCCTTGAAAGTCTCCAGACCTTCCTGGTATGAGGCCAAGTGTGAAAACCACAGCAATGGACGACACATGTGATTTATGATCGCTACATTTATCAAGTTTATATAAATTATTAACAGCCAGGATATCATTCCAACTATCCATTCAGCCATGGTCAGACAACCAGACAACGCACAGACCCGCACGCCAAGCCTGAATCCAACTACCGTATTTTTTGGACTATAAATCGCTCCGGATTATAAATCGTACCAGCCCAAAAATGCATAATAAAGAAGAAAAAACATATAGAAATCGCACTGGCATATAAGTCTCATTTTGGGGGGATTTTTTTGGGGATAAAATCCAACACCGAAAACAGACATGTCATCTTGAAAGGCAATTTAAAATCAAACAGAGAACAACAGGCTAAATAAGTGTTCGGTATACTAACGTTACATGATGCATAAACAACTAACTGAGAACATGCCTGGTATATTTACGTAATATATTAAGAGTTATTCAGATAACTATAGCATAAATAATATGCTAACAAGTTTACCAAACCATCAGTTTCACTCACGCGGTTTAGTGTGAAAATAACATGTGAAATTATATCAGTGTTGGGCAAGCTACTTGGAAAATGTTGTGAGCTATGCTACCAGTTATTACATTAAATTAAGCTTCACTACACCGAAGCTAACCCCCAGAAAAATGTAGCAAGCTAAGCTACAGCAACACGGCAAAAGTAGTGTAACTACATCAACATATTTTTTTGTATTGGAACAACTTCATTCCAAGGCAAAGCTATCTCAGTGATCAATAAAACTGTCAATCAGACAAATAAGCAGGCAAAAATGTTAAATTCAATTGTTTATTAAACAACACGCTGTGCTATCACTGCTCCAAAACCAGAACACAAACCCTGCGTTTGCATGGGTATGCTCAATAACTAGGACAAACTGCAAGTTAACTCTAAACTCAATAACTTAACTCAAACCACAGTAGTAAAAGAATAAGGACCTGCTCCAAACTGCTCTATTATGTTTGGACGACTCCCTCTGGATCATTTTGTTTCCGTCCTCCTCACCCTTTGCCATCTTTCCATCAAGTAACGTCATCCACTCAAGCATGCTAACTACTTGTACATATTCCCCTGCATCAGAGACGTTGTAGCCAGCCCAAGGATTGGTCCGTGATGTCAACGTCATACGGAAGTGCTTCTGTCGGCTCCACCACTGACTCATCCTTTTATTTCAGACCGCAGCAGAAAGCTCCGCTGCGCTGAGCTTCAGATATGTTTGCAAAAATGTAGCTTGTATGGACGCTACCGCACTACTTGAATAATAAAAGAGCTAAGCTACTGAAAAGCTATTTGATTCAGAAAACAGCAACGCTACCATCACGCTACTGAGACATGTAGTTAAACTAGTAACGCCGCTACTTGTAGCGACGCTATTGCTCAACACTGAATTATATAATAATGTGTTAATCATTTCACACATAAATCGCTCCAGGTTACAAGTCGCACCCCCAGCAAAACTATGAAAAAAAAACGTGACTTATAACCCGAAAGCTACCGTACTCCTCCCTCCCTGTGCCTGTACTGTGTGGCCTTCAATAGAGACTTCTCCAAGGAAATAACGAAAAAACGAGAGGCATTTCTCAATTCATCCGCATGCAGTAAGCAATGATGCTGCCATGTATCACACATTGATCTCCACCGTTTGGGGGACTAAGAGTAATAAGCAGGAGGGTGCAGGAAACTAATGTGTCTGACTGGGAGACAAATAGGGCCAGACATACAGCAACACAGCCTTAGGAAATATGGGCTTAAGCATCAACTTTTATTGCTTTAATGTGTTTTAGTGTTAACTGTGAAATTGAAGATCAAATTACCTCCAATACTGTTTTTCTCCTTGCTTCTTGCCCTGAGGAAGTAGAGACAACATAGTGGAAACATCATAGCAAGTAATATCCTGCTAAACTAGCAGGTGCTTTTGCATCAGAATAAGGCAATTATATATTGTGAATAACACACTGAGGGCTAATGGCAACAGCGCCCGAGTCCCACCCACAAAGCTACTTGCGCTTCACGCTCGACACTTGCCTTTCAGATTGTATAAATAGGGCCCTATGGGTGAGAGGGAGAGTTCTGGGTTGAGGATTTATTCTGTGTATCTCTACTAATATGATTAGGCTAAATTTCCTCCTCCTCCATGGATCAACAAGAGAAAAATCTACATTTATTACATATTTTAGAAAGGGAATGTAGTCTATGAATAATCAACCTTGCTGAACCACCGTCATGATGAAGCTTAAGCTGGTAACTGTAGTAGCTGTTGCTGATGATGGAACTGACACATGAGAGATGTGAGCATTAACTGCTGTACTGGAAGCAAATTCCACCAACTCTGTTGTGTGGCCTTTAATAAATGATTGATTGATTGATTGACTAACCAGTGTGGCTGAGTTTTAGATTGATTCGATCCACGTCACATCTTTTTTAAAGTTGACAATTTGCTGCAAAGAAGGGACCCAACACACTTTTGTTTTTCGCTATTGGCATGTCTGTGTCTCCTTGTGTGGACATGGCCAAAGGCCATCCAGTGTGCACCACAGATCTGCGGACAACACCTGTGTCCCTTTATGATGTCTCTACGACTGATAGCAACATTCGTCTCTTTGCCCCGGCCCGTTCCCATGGTGATAGAATACCGTGATCACAATGCTCAGGTAATGTCCTCCCACATCGCCCAGAGCAACAGATCCCAGATCGCACAAGCTGTGAGATGACTCGATGAATACGTCATCAGATGTGCTGAGATAAAGAGAGAATCGGGCTGTTCTCATGTGAAATGCATGTCTGCCTTATGTCTGCACGGATGATGTGGAAAAGATCTGGTCCGTGGAGGCCTAGCTCCACCCATGCCAACAGACCCTGACCTCCCCCAGATGAGGGGGAGCCGGAGCTGAGGTCTGTCCCTATACTGCAGTCCGTCAGTCAGACTGACCCTTGTAACCAGCTGCACGCCACATGCTCCACTGTCTTCCTGTAAGCAATTACAGAGCGTGGCACAGGACACAATAAACACTTAACGCAGTGAGTGAGAATCGAGCAACACATTTCAAATGAAAGGACTCCTTATTGTTTCGAATTATGTTTGTCATAATTTGGTCATTCCATTTAGACACAGGGGGTGGAGTGTGCATGTCTTCCCTATGTTACCGTTGGTTTTCTCCGGGCAGTCTGGCCTCCTTCCACCGTATAAAGACATGCATGTGGTCGGTTAATTGGATACTCTGAAAACGCCCCTAGTGAATGACTGTGAGAGTGAATGGTCGTCTGTAACTGTTTGTGCGATTGCCCTGCAACTAGCTGGCCCCAGTCCAGGGTGTACTCCGCCTAAGGCCCGAAAGTAACTGGGATAGGCTCCAGCCACCCGTGACCCCTAATGGTAATAAGTGGTAGGTAATGGATGAATGAATGAAGATAAGACTAAAGAAGAGGTGAAACAATTACAAATAACCAATCGCCGTTTTAGCAATACATCTGTTTCTTATAAATTATGTTAGTACCACGGAAAAGAGGTTTTAGGGAAGAGGCCATAAGACTCAGGAACAAGCTGAACTGCACCCCTTGGAGAGAGACTACTGTGCTGGTCTCTCGTCTCCCTGTTTCCCTCCCCATCTCCTTCCCACACATACGCACACGCAGGATATCTAATAAGTGGGAAGAAGAGTCTTGAGTTATCTGCAATGAAAGAGAGACAGTTGAAGATCTTAGGGGAATTAGGTTTGATCATGCGTGGAACATTAGGATAACAGATGATGTTCTGACTTGGTGTTTGCTCTGACACGCAGGCAAGATGGGAACATTAAAAGCAATCCAGAGGTTGACAGATATCACATGTCCCTCGGGCGCAAAGGATTCTCCTTGTGATGGGCGCGTCAGTCACGTCGATGGCTGTGTCGACAAGCAGCGACTGAAACACCGACGTTTAAATTACAAAAGGAATATTTGACTGACTGTGCAAAGAAAGACTGATAATGTCCAAACCTCAACATTAGTTTGGGTGCTTAGGCTTTAATATTTCATCTAATGCACATTTAATGACTTGCACATCCATTAATGCGGCACAAATGCACGAGTCTGCGTTCTGTTCTTCACATTTTCCCTCTGAGATGCGTTCAGAAAACCTCCTTGCCTCGTTCATAAAAATGATGTAAAACGGCAACGATCAGGACCAAACCCACACAGCATCCGGTAGTACGTTTCTCTGCTGAGTACAACTGGATGAAGTCCTAACACGAATAATTCACAATCAGCAGTAATAAATTAGTTGTGACCGAAGTCCACAGGGCTGCGAAGAGATGGTGGATGGTGCCGGTTTTTTAAATGCCAGGCTTTCCAGCACCAAGTGTGAATGGCCGCTCTGTATGTCTTTCCCAACTTAGCATATGCCATGTTCCATGTAGAACACTCAGTGATTGATCACAGTCCTCTAGCGTAATAATTTACTGTAATATGCCTCTCTTGTGATTTTTAATGGTTCTTCTATGCAGGATGGCACGCTCATGAAACGTTCCTCGGGATGAGAACAAATAGATAATAAGGCTGTGTGTGCGTTCATATATGTGTGTGTGTGCGAGTGTGTGTGCTTGCGTGCAATGCATGCACTTCGTGCAGCACACCAAAGGCAACCCTATTTGTCTGATGTGGCATGTGCAGAAATATCAGTTTTAATATTTGATGCATGATTTACCTTTAGTGTTCACCGGGGAGTCCCATTATGAAATATGAATGGGCCTGTTTTCTGCAAATGTTTGTTTTTGTCAGTCTAAATGCCAGTTCAAAGAGAAAAACGGCCAGTACTCAACGGGAGACCGCTCTTTTTTTCTGCAAACACAACACTATTATATTATTCATTACCAAGTTGTTTAAATTTCATTTCATGGAAACCGCCAATCAAAACATATTGTTGTTCTATGAAATGATATTCCAGGCTAATGTTTAACATCTCTTGTGGGACAGCAGATATGGAATACAAAGAATAGAAGGCCAGATATATACCACCGATTAATCAAAGAGGCGTTTGCTCTGTGGAACACCTGTTAATATGGTCTGAGATAAGAGATGATTGACCCACTCATATCCTGAACCTATATATCACCCTACCATATATTCCTATCTAAGGGGGTTTGTTTGTTACACTTCAATAGGAAAAATGTCATCAGGTAAATGACATGGGTTCTTTATTCAGAGCACAAATCGCTAGGATGACTCAATGGCCACCGCATGCTCAGTTCAGTACTGAGGACAGCCACGTAATAGCTAGACAGGTTGAGTGCTTGCATGCTTTTAGCCAGATTGTCAGAGACAGAACAATAGTCTCTCCTTCTTCCAACCTGCGATTGTCAAAGAGGAGACATGACAGCTGTGAACAAATACGTGGTTTGATTAGGACGTCAACGGTGAGATGCAAAATGCAGCTTTCGAATCTGCAAACTTCAAGCATGTAAACCTTAATTTCATCTTGGAGCTTTGTGATAAAGCACCTTTTGGTAAACCTTTCTACTGTCAGACTGTTGTCAGAGTAATAGTTTCAGGTTTTTCAGGAGATTTTATTTATGTATTATTATTATCTAAGATTTCTGCACTTTGATAACTCAATCAGAGGTACGTCGCTTCAAAAGAGGCACCTTTATGATCTGCGGCTTTGAATCAACATTCATTCAAAAGTAAAATAGTTGGAAAATGCAATATATCTATAATAATAATAATAATGAAAACATGAGTTAAAAGGTAGCCTGGTCAAAATGTATGTGGTGTGTGCACATACTACCAGTATGAATGGTGCAATGTAACTGTTGGATATGATGAATATGATGGATAACATACTGTGAGTACAAGTACAACAAAAAAGCCGTACGTGCTGCACACCCCCCAGAAAAGCGGAAGGCCTTTTGAAAGAGTGGAATATGGCTCCAACATGAAGCCATTTCAGCACAGCTAGGTCTCTGTGATGACTATAAGTACACCCAGATGAAGACACACCTAATATGGCCATAATCTCATTTGTACTTTGCCTTCGGAAAGGCAACCCACATTTCACTTCCTGACAATTCCCTTCATCTTGTTTTGCGTTCCCCTTCCTATTTATTCTACAGGGTACGTCTGTTCACACTTTACCCTCTTCTCCATTAGGCCATGCCTGTCATGTTTTAATAAGCCGTCAGTAGGCTATTTCTTTAGTCCTCTTTGTTGTCTTTTGTTGTCGAAATTAGGCTTTGGAATTTATATCCGGAACTGCTCATAACCACAATGGAGTTTCCACTGTCTCGTAGCACTAGTAGTTTCCAAGGACTGTTGCACAATTTAATCTTGAAATTATTATACCCAGCTTACAATATAATTGGATCACTACCCAATTTACTGATCCAACATCCACCACAAGCTTTCAGTAGTTGTGTTTGCGAAGGAGTGTGTTTGGAGTGAAACCAGACTGTGAAGAACAAGAAGAACTTTTGATAGATCCATTGTACATGCATGCTGGAGCGACCACCAGAGAAACTCAACTCTGCATCAGTCCCATCCTACATTTCCATTACATTTAGCAGACGCTCTTATCCAGAGCGACTTACAGCAAGTACAGGGACATTCCCCCCCTGAGGCAAATAGAGGGAAGTGCCTTGCCCAAGGACCATGTTGCCACAGCCAGGGTTCAAACTCGCAACCTTCTGATTACAAGCCCAAGTCCTTTTCCACTCAGCCACTTGACTCCCCGATCCTGCTGCCATTCATCCCAGGGCATTAAGGAGTCATATTCAGCCACACCAGCAGTGCCCAGGGGCCCAGGTGTTCACCTCATGTCCTGGACAGGGACGTGGGCAGGAGGGCAATCCGTTCTACTTGGTTTTTAAATATTTGGAGGATTTGTGGTGGAAACCCATGTGAGGATGGGGAGAAAATGCACATTCCACACAGACAGGAACAGGAAATAGTCCATCTGAACACTGACAGACCTGGGATGAACATGGCCCCAGTGCCAACAGGGCCCCATGCAGGAACTGAACCCATGAACTTCTTGCTGTGAGGTGGCTGTGCCACCACATAGGGTAAAGTTTGTGTATTTCATGGTTAGCCTTGGCTGAGGCTGTGTTTATGAACTCTAACCGTATCCCCCCTTTCATTGAAATGCAAACCAATGTGGAAATGGTTGGCCTGATAGAGTACCACTGACATGCAACTTTGAGAAGGGAACCCAGACCATATGACCTGTTCACTCACATCCACAAAACACTACATGCTCATCATGGAACAAAACACCACACACCCACTTAAAGAATTGTCAGTGCTAATTTAATATGATAGGTTCAATATCCAATTGCAGCGTACCTGGGGAGTTGTGTAGAAGATCTTAACCACCCGCTACGAACAGCACAGTTACCCTGTTTAGGTAATGACCGCACTTAACTTCATACCAGAGTTATTCCTGGGTGAGAACTGCATTTCATAGGTATTTACTGTGTTATTAAATTGTCAAAAATGCTTAAGTAGGTTGTTAAATTGCAATTAGCCATTTAGAATGTTTGAAGCTTAACTGTAAGAGAAGGGAAAGTGGTGTGGTCAAGGCTTTTTGCCTTCTGCTCTTGACAGTCGGCTTTCAGCAGTGTGGGTCTGTGACAATGCTTTCTGTCAAAAAGAAAACAAATACACTACCAGATCAACTAGTTCTCCCAGGATTATAGTTCCTTGTCTCATATTACTTTTAAACACTTGAATTAGTATGGCACTCAGAAATATCACTTGTTGTTGCTATAGTTCAGACTTTAGTTATGACTTGTACCACTGGTGGACTACAGCCTGGCGGGGTCTCATCTTAAAACTTGTATAATGTTCAGCTGAATGCTCATATAGTTCTTCCCTTGGCACTTATTGGTTCTCATGATGTATGTTTTGTAACCTAGATGCCCGCTATGTTGGGGTCTATCAAGTTGTTATGCTCGGTAACAGAAGCTCTTTTGTAATGCTCTCTCTTGTAAGTCGCTTTGGATAAAAGCGTCTGCTAAATGAATAAATGTAAGGGTACTTTACAGCTATTACCCTCAGTTTCCTAACACTGTTGACTCTGCCCACGGATGTGCCTATAACTGTGGGCATCTGATTAAAAAATGGATTTGATCATCAAAGCAATGATGGGTCATATACAAGTCTATATACGTAATGATCATCTCCCTTGTCTGCTACCTTTATTCATCTACATTAATATTATACCATCAAAACATACTTAAATGTTTAAGTCTTTGCTGTTACTAATGACACAATCCCTGCAGAAGCAATGGATGAATCACAAATGGAAGCCAAAGTTGTGAAAATAATCAGCTTTTGAAGTTAAATATTATCTCTCTTTTGTTACTGATGTTGCCATGAACACAAGTAGTTTGACATCTGGCTAGACTTTCACGAGTGTGTTTCCTCACTGCAATGTTATTCATGGCCAAAGGCAAAACAGTAATACTAGGTTAACGGTTAGCAAAGCTAAATAAGTGGATGCCTGTACTTAATAAATACATGACAGTATTTTTCTACTCAATGCTTTTTCTCATTCGCATTCTAAAGTTTGGTTGTTGAGAAAACTGTTGAGTGTTTAATGTGAAAATTCTAAGGAAATCCAAAGCATTGCCTTTGCACTTTAAGCATTCACGTTCCAGCATTTATATACCCATCTATTATTGTACATTGTGTGACTAGGACAACAGCATCATGAAGCTTATGTATTGGATGTCTGAGTGTTCACTGCATTACTGGGTGAGTAATCTCCACTCTGTATGTGGAGCTCCTGTCCTTGACGTCTTTGCTAAGGTGCCGGCAGATGTATTAGCTCAGATTTTAAAGACACAGTTTAACTGACCTTTACCTTCTTAGAGGCCTCTAAAGGGCATCCTAAAGCTCATATATGCCTTTCTGTTCGCTAACTGGATCAATGTGAAGTGTCTCTTTTCTGATGTAATTGCTCTGGGTTTCATAAAAAGGATTTATTGAAAATCAGATCTCAGGTTATAGGCCCCGATGACAGCAAACGAAAAATCGAGAATTTACCGTCTGCTTTTACAGCCGGATTTCAGAAATAATTGTTGCAGGACATGACGGTAAGTTAGAAGTTATAAACCTGTCCACCATATAAATTACCTAATCAGGAGATCCCAGCGGTTATATAAATTGAGGCACTCATTCGTCTTCAATGGCCTATGTGTGCATATAAACCCATAACGACCATAATATACTTCACAGGAAAAGGAGGCCAGAGTCAGTGTTTACAGAGTTAGGGGGAAATGGATGACTTTTTACATGCTCAATCAACTGTGAAATGTCCATTTAATCATCCCCCCCCACCCCTCACGGTTTATTTGTGCTGCAGTGTAGATTTACATTTCCAAACATTCCCCATATTAATCATTACTTCATCACACCCTCCGAATGACAAGACGCTTAAATGGTTTCAGTGTGCTGCCCTGTGGCTGACTGACGTTGGAAAACCTAAACTTTGATTCCCTCTCCCCTCACGATGCCCAGCAAAAGTAAGGAATCATCATTCGTATGCTTTCTGAATGGCATTTTCTTGTGTGTTTGGAGTCAAATAGACAATACATCTGCAAAAACAGCATTACATGACAGAACTGTCTGAATAAGTATTATCTGTAGTTTGTGTTTAAATTATATGTCAATAATGTAGAATTAGCCTACACAATGGTGTATTGTGCAAATTCAGGTCAAGTAAGTTGTTTGACAACATTTGATGGAGGCAGTGTAATATGCCCCCGACTTTGCCAATGACAATATTCTTAACCTACTCGGTTTTACCAATATTGTCTAGCGCTCCTCAATAAGACTTTGGAGTGATTTGCACATGTTGAAGCAGCTGTCTTTCAAAGGCGTCATACACTGTAATAATATGGAGAGAACACTTTACCGTCAACAAGGGATCCTTCATCAAAGAGCAGAGTATAGCTTTATCACCCTGGATGAGAAATATGTTACATATGCCACTTTAAACAAGACAAATGGGTCAGTCAGCCATTCTCATACATTTTTATGACTTTGCCATGAAGTGAATTTGATGTCTCGGTAACAAGATAAATGATGGACATAAAGCTTTGGCAAGTCTGGCTTTAAACAATCTTTCATTTGATGTGGCTCTTTTACTTTTACATGACGCATTGTCTGTCTTCACAACCTTGCACTTGCACGCTGGCTGGCGGAGAGACCCTTTGAGTGGAAAGACGCGAGGAGGTATTTGGCCTGTGCGTGGAAAACATCACTCAGTCCCTGACTAGACCTCTTACAGCTCCTGCGAAGAATTTCACTTTAACGCACGTCATAAGCCGCATGCGTGCGTGTTTCCCCTGATGAGAAGCAGTTCGACTGGACGTGCAAAGTGCACAAAGATATGTTTTGTTCTACCTGGGACATGGAACTACTCACCCAATCAGGTGATCTGAGTTGGCTATGCAGCAACATGAAGAGCAGCTGAAAGCTTCGCTTTACAGTTGCCAAGTCTTGTCAGAGAGTTTTACTTGAATGATACATGCATGTGTACTTTTTTGGCACGCTGTTTCAGCATGATGGAAACTACATTGGGCGGCAGGAAATATCCCCTGTCAAAGAGTGATGGAAGATGGTGAATGGATCTGTCTAAAGGTTGAGGGAGATAGAGGAAGCCATTTCCTCTCCCTCCCTCTCGCTCTCGGATTCCTCACCCATCTCTCTTGCTTTCCCACCCAATCCCCCCCCCCCCTCCTTCTCTCTTTCTTAATAGATTTGCAAACTCCTTGGACACAACAACGGCGGCAGATTAATCTGTCTCTGACAGTCAGGTAGACAGACACTTGCAGCAGTCCAGACGTTAGATTAAAAATGGGCTTATCAGATTTCTTCTGTATTCTTTGTGAGGCCTTCGCACCCCTGTGTGGTAATTTCCGAACGGCCCTGGCCCATTTACTCAGCAGTGAGCGCAGGCGTTACAGAGACACAGCGATGCATCAACCTAGTCCAGGTGAATCACAAATTAATGACGTCTTTCACATTCACACTAAAATATTACAAGCACAATTCTTCCCCACAGTAGGAATGAGATGGGTAGATGCTTCACCGGCTGTGATCTTCCTCTAGTTGTTTGGCTGACTGGCATTTTAAACACAGAGCCACGAACTGAAAAGGCATCATATCCTCTGCATGTGTATGTGTGCCTGTGTGTGCCTGTGTGTGAACTTTGTTTAAACAGGGGTGAAGTCATCCTTTGTCAGACTGGCAGTAGAGGAGGCCACAGGGAAGAGAAACAGGAAGTACAACAGAGGACCTTTGTTTGGGCGTCCAGGATGTATCCTGTAATTTATACCCTTGTGGCTGCAGCCATGAGGGCCAGCGCCACTTGGAGGTAACCAGAGAGAGAGAAAGAGACAGGGAGAGAGAGCGAGGGAGAGAGGGAGAGAGAGCAAGGGAGAGGAAGAGAGTGTGAGAGAGAGAGAGAGAGAGAGAGAGAGAGAGAGAGGGAGAGAGGGAGAGAGCAAGGGAGAGGAAGAGAGGAAGAGAGTGAGAGAGAGAGAGAGAGAGAGAGAGAGAGAGCGAGAGAGAGAGAGCGAGGGAGAGAGCGCTCCATCATAGAAACCCAGCCTGTCTTCTACAGAAGTCCAACACAAGGCTGAACGCTCCCAGCCGCCCGCTATGATTAATGATTTATGACCGTGCCGTGTGGAAGGCTGGTAATTAGCAGCAGGCTGATTAAAGACAAGTAAACCTCGGCTGATAACCCGATGCTGTTTCTGCCCAACGCCAGCGCTGGCATGTGGAAGCTCTTACTGCCAGGGGTTGCAAGAAACAGACCAAATTGAGTATGATGAATGTAGTCTCCAACAGGCGTATACAGGCCCTAATTTAAAACTATTTAGCGTGTGACATATTGGCATTGTGCTCTTTCTGTCTCCCTCTGTTCGCATTCCTGGTTCACGGCGCCATCCAACTTTCAGGGGGCTGTCGTTAGGAGTCAGGGCTTGGCAACATGCTTGAATAAAGTTTTGTACACTGGCTCCTTTCCAGCACTCCCTTGTCAATTGTTTGTGTTCCAAACATTTGCATTTTCTATATTAATAAGAGGGGCCCGTGGCAGGCTGTCACGAGAATTTGTCAAGTGGCGAATTTCTGGGGTTCTCGCTCTCTGGCTCGGCAGGAAAGAAGGACGGAAGGTTGGCCGGAGAACGAACAGCGGCAGGCTGGATTTTACCTTCGAACCCTTACAATGACACCACGGTTTGCCAAGTCACACAAAAACAACTTGCGGTTTCCCCTGCAGCAGCCAAGACGAGGCACCCAGTCACTCTGAAGCCTGTCTCCGCGTCTTTAACGGACGGCGTCCTTCTCCTAACTAAAACTGATGGAGCAGAAAAGAAAGGACCGCTAAGATAATAATGAACTGCAGCGCAGAAACAACTATTTCTATGAGAGTCTGTCACATAACCACACAGTATCGCTGAGAAACAATTTTTATATCGGCGTCATGACGACGATTCAAGAATTTGCGCGAGGAACACGTGAATTTAATGACGTAACTTGATTGGGTGTAAGTGAAAAAGAGGCGGGGGCTGATGTGTGCGTGTAAGTACGCGCCCAGGGGCAGCACAGACAGGGTCAAGATGAAACGCCCAACCACCCACTCTGCTCTCTTTATCACCGCCCTTCTATAATTAGGTTGGTTAACGTACTGCCATGTATGCAGTCATATTGACTGGAAAGCTTAATCACGTTAGCATTGAGCTCTCGTCCCTCTCTGCCCCAGGTGACACTTTTAAGCCCAGAGTTATGGCCCTGACCTACGCAAGGAAATTAGCTGTGGACACAAGTTTGTTCTTGTCCTCTGCCTCCTCTGTGAAAATATTTAGCAAAACCAGCATCGACGCAGGGAGGGAAAAGAGTAGGAATACTTTTTCTACACGCTGTAGGTCTGGAGTCTAAAACATGAAAAATGCAGAAAAGGCAGAAAGAGGTGCTGCTTGTGTTAGGTTGGCTGGCAGTCCATTAGGCCTGATAGACATTTCACTTACCAAAGTCAAATATAACTGTCTAGTATTCATTAATATAGGGTGGGGGCCAGGGAATCAAATACAGCATCTGGTTTAAACGACAGTATAATCCACAACTCATGATTAGCTCTAAGGAGTGGAATTTCACTTTAATCTTTTTCAGGGCTTGAAATTTCCATCTGCACTGTACGGCACATCATTTTTCTTCAAGACAAATGTGCTGTTTTTCATGTTCCAAAATTAGATCAGAAGAAAACGATTAATCATGTCACGGCCTGGGAAAGGAAACAAAGATCAGATCCTCCCCCAGCTCTCTCTTTCTTACAATGCATGTCCTCTGTGCCTTTCCCTCTCTCCCTCCCTCCGTCCGTCCCTCAAACCTAACCCCTCCCCAACTCATTCCATTCAAATGGAATATATATATATATATATATATTGTACTTTCCACCCATCACCCCCTCTTTCTTTCTGTCCTCTGGTCTAGCCGGACAGTATTTTTGAGCTGTCATCCCCTTTTACTCAGCCCGGATTTCAAAAAACGTATGAAATGTTGATTAATATGGAACGACGATGGCGTCTTCAATTAGCATCACTGTCCTTCTCTCCGTTTCCGGCCCCACACCTCGAGCAGCCAGCAGCAGATGGCGGCCCGCGAGGATGTGACACCTCTACCGAACCTAAAACCAGAAGGAGCACGGATCACCAGGGCTGCAAATGAGTACATCCGCACAAACTGTCAGGTGCTGGACTCCACTGACGGTCGTACGGGCCATTTATTTGAACACTGATGTTTTCACAGTGTGACAAAAAGCAACCCTTTTTAGCTACCCCCCCCCACACACACACACACACGCACACCCCCGCTCCCTTACAGAGGACCTGTCTGTCAGCTGGCTCTCAAGTCATAACAAATCACCAGCACTCAGCTGAGGCTGAGCATTGGGAGCGTCAGGGGAAGATAAATGACCCGCAGGCCTTTGAAGTGCTTTGGCAGTTCAGATGGCTCGGCGGCGCTGACAGAGAAATATACACAACAGCGTAACCAATAATGAGAACATTAAACATTCCTGCCTACTGACAGGCTGACAGGAAAGCCCAGCCTGGCATCAATCATCTTCAGAGGCATAACCTTGACAATTAGTCTCCTCTCTGCTACTCGCTCTCACCCCTCTGCTGACTCCAATACCCAGCCTGCACTGGGGGCCATCTTTCAAAGAGGATAGGATAGCTGGATGGGGTGAGGATGACCGACTGAAGGGAGGGGTGGAATGAGGGAACTGAGGGTTGACCAAACAGGTTCCCATCTCACCTTCTCCATCAATATTGGTTTTAGAGAGCAGATGTGTGAATGGTGGCAGGTGACATCAGGTTTGCTTAGATTTGCCTAATTGATCTAATCTTCAAACAGGATCAAACAGGATCTGGTCTAGCGTTGTGTCCCATGGTAAATACAGGCATCTTTCATGGCTCTTTTTTCCTGCATATTTACTTGTTTGTGCCGCAAAGGAAAAGGGGGGGCGGGGCCCATGTTACCTTACAAGCTGCCTTAACATCAAACCATTAACTAGAAGGAACAGGCGTATGTAAGGATCCCTTTTGTAAACAATACAAATATTCAACGTCCTACAACGTGACAAGCAGGTCACAGTAGCTAACAAGCTTTGTTCCTTCAACAGTGTTCTCCTTAGGTGTTTCCCAGATAACCCAAACAAATACAAATCAACATTGAGCAGCCGACCCACAAATGTTCATTGCTCTCAAGTTTCCAAAGCTTCGACTGAACATTTCGTCCTAGCTCGAAAATAGACGAGTTACGTGGAATGAAGACATTTCCCCTTTGACAAGCCCATCTGCAAAAAAAGGTATGTCAAGGATATGAAACATCGTGTACCTGCAACCTTTCAAGCTCGTTTTTTTTTACCCGCTTATTGGAAGTGTAATAAATATCAGGATGACAGGGCCTTCTCACGGTTACAAAGCCTAGCTGCGTCTGAGCCAGATAATTAGCAGGTCCTGAAGATGATGTATGACTTTCATTACCCTTTGGGATGGGGCAGACTAAATGAGGACACAGCTAATTGCCGTGCAAGGCAGTTTGCCTTGATGGGGGGCTAGGGGGGAATGCAGGCCCTCCCAAGTCTCTCCCTTTCTCATGCTTACCCATTCTGCCCCCAACCCCCCCAACCCCAAGCCTGTGACTGAGGCTGTGAGGCTGGGACCTCCGCCTCTCTGCCTCCCTGCCCGCAGGAGTTTACTGACAGTCTATAAATCAGGGGCTGCTTACAGCTGAAACTGCCCTGAGTCATCAGCCTGCAATAAGCTGACTGACAGATTCCAACCTGACTACATTAGGCACTCAGTTCAAACACACTTGTTTCGCTTTTTCTCTCGATTCAACTCCAACCTCTCTCTCTTCCTCTACATTTACAGCTGCCGCAAGCTGCTCTGGAGAAGAGTGTCTGCTAAATGACTAAATGTAAATGATTCACAGAACACCCTCACTCCGACCTTTACAAGCCAAAGATGGTAGATCACTTTGTTATTTAAAAAAAGCCTCCACAAAAAGCGACTGAAGAAGAGAAGAACAGAGAAAGATGCTTCCATAAAGAAAGGTGTCTTGGCAGTGCCAGTAAAGATGGCTAATGGCTTTGAGGGACCTGTCAGCTTCCATTACACCCACAAAGCCGCAGCGACTCAACGTGTTTGGAGCGCTCTCTATTTGACAAGGGATAGTTTGAGAACCATGGCTGTATTGATCGTTATCATTTAACGCAGGGTAAGGTGCTACATATTACAATACACATAATAATATGTGTCATCGGAGTGATGTAATTTACCTTTACACTTTTGATCACGTTGTATGGACTAGACAAACACATGTTATCATTGTATTCATTGATATTAACAGATTACGTTGACAGACGACAATATTTTTGCACTGAGGGAGTGTTTATTAAATAATCTTTGAGACGTCCTTGAAGCCACTTTGTTTCCATTGAATAATTTCTGCTGTTTCCACAGGAATCTAGCCTACTGTATCTGGTTGCTAGAAATGAAAACAATCCTTTCACCTTTTAATGCCGACTAATCCACGCACAAAAGATGATCCCCCCCCCCCAGCAACAATCCGAATCCTATTAATTCCCTCACAGCATGCTCAACGTGGCCCTTTGAAACGATCTCACGTCTCACTAATGAAGCAATTGTTTCTCTAACCATGTGTCAATGTCTTACAGTTCACAGACCTCAGACAGACACAGGAAGGCTGAGGAGCTGCCAGGGAAGGGTTGCTTTGTTCTGCCGTGTAGATCTGAGACTTGAAGTTTAACCGGTTTTAGATTCAGACAAAGTTCACATGACTCGGCGTGTGCTTAAAGAAAGTCTTGAATCATGAATCTACCGTATAACTTCAAGGATACTTACGTCTAAGCAATCTGAAATACTAATCGTTCGACCATAAAAGATCCAAATATTCTATTTAATTCTTGCACCACTGTAACTCACAGAAAGCAATGACACGTTTGTTATTGGTCTCATCATTCCTCGTGTTCCTTCAACGCTAGAATGGTTTAGTCCTTTTTGTTCTTCAAACGTACCAACTGGCTCTACCTGTGCCTTATATGTTACTGATAAAATCGATTCGAGTCAGTGTTCCTGTGTTTGGAGCTTTCAGTAAATAACCGGCGAACGGCGTCTGTAAGTAAACTCAGCTGTTGAAAGCCCTCGTTGCACAGGATGGATCTATTAGCCCAGCACAACAGGAAGCAGGCAGCTCTCGGCAATGCCTCTTGTTTATTTCAAGGTGAGAATTGTTTTTGTTCTCACAATTCTCACAACACCACACCCTCCCTTCTATTCCCCTCACCTTGCAGCTCAGTGGGCCAAATGTTAGCAGTGCTGGTCTTTAAACCCAGGTGAGGAAGTAGGTGTGCGCGTGTGTTTGCAGGGTGGGGCGAGGCGAGGCAGGGGGATGGGGGGGAGGGGGTGCGGTCTGAGTGCTACACACTGAGGATGCTTGAAACCCTACAACTGGTTCTTATGGAGGCAAATACCTTAGTGTTTCATTACACATCTAAGTTTGTAGTAAGGATCTGGGTTTACATTTACATTTATTCATTAAGCAGACACTTTTATCCAAAGCGACTTACAGTAAGTACAGGGACATTTTTGCCTGAGGCAAGTAGGGTGAAGTGCCTTGCCCAAGGACACAACATCATATAGCCACAGCCGGGGATCGATCTCACAACCTTCCGATCCTTAACCATTGAGCCATCTGCCCCCCCCTATTTTAAAGCAAACACAAACAATACAACACAGAAGCGATCCCCATGGCATTGTAATAAAGTTCCATGTCCCTGGTCAATCTCCTTAAAGATGATGAAAACAGGAAGGTATGGCACACATGCCTGCAATACTTGGTGCACCTAAGTTATGCTTATTTCTATATTACATATCTCCTGTGATTTTTTTTACCTTCTTTTATTGCTTTTATCCATCATTGTAAAACAATACAAGTAATACATGTAGATGATATTTGCAGTGTGGCAAAATTCTTTACTAATTCTATGCACTCCACTGTTCTTAAAGGCTACAACTGGTAGTTGTATGTGAGCTGTAAGTTACATAAGCTGTAAGTTATCTGTAAATCAGACCATAGTTTTAATAGACATAATTACTAACAACTAACATACTAACAACTTGAGCCTGTGGCTTATGAAAAACTGCTGGTCTTCATTATCAATATCCTGAACCATTTCAAAACATTTTAAAGTAAAAACATTTCATCCATGCATTAGAAATAATATCATGTTCAAACATTTCTGTTTATCGTTGTGGGTAGAAAATAAATAAAAGGAACAAATTCATTTAAGTAGAGTGCAACTGAGCCAAGATTATAATGTAATGAGGTGAAAATAAAATGGCATCCGCATATCGTCAGACTATGTTGTTTATATTTCATAAACTTTTGGCCAGGTGCTGAAATGAAACTGGTGGACTTGAGTATCAAGCCTGACGGCAACCAATAAATCACACTAAATCACGAATCGATAACAAATACAGTCTAAATGATGACGAATGGCCTGACCGTCATAAACTAACACCAGCGCAACTTAGCAGGCCGTTTATTTCATGGCAGCGTGAAATAAACAGACACATTTCTTTCACGGCACTAATAAATTTTCCCATGAAAAACTCTAACAGCAGTCCATCTGCTGCAAATATTTGGTAATTTCCTTTTCTGTCCCGTTCCCATTAGCTATCCCGCCGAGACTTTTGCCGAATTCTTTCATTTACCTCCCTCCATCTGCGTCCACTTAGCGTCCTCCCTAAACAGACGTGGTACCCAGTCTCTCCTGAGTTCTGACTGAAATACCCCACCTGTACCTTAAGCAAACTTTCTGCTTGTTTTATTATCTGTGAGAGGTGGTGACTCATGCGGTAAGTTCCAGTGGACCTGGGCAGGGCCTTGAGTTTGATGGCTTCTGGCTCTGGTTAGGAACACCTGCATCATTTTCTGTTTCTCCCTCCGTCCCTGCCCTCTCTCTCTAGGCTAATCTATTAGCTCGCTAAATGAACCAGCAGATGTTAGTCGACCAGAGGGTTATTCAAGGGACGGTTTCATTGCAGCTTTGTTGCTTCCACTTGGAGGATTATAACAAGAATCAAAGTGGATGTGTTTGGGCTGATTTATCATTAAATCATATTTGGGTAAACAATATCCCAAGATGTCATCTGTGTTAAATGACTTGAAAAGATCCTTTCATTTCCCACACAGAAGACCTGGCAACGCTGCACTCTGTTGGTCTAACAGAATAATGCCCCTGGTGGCTTAATATTGACACTGCTTGTCTTGAAAGAACAGTTCACACATTAGCTCAAGGACAGACATTAACATTTTGTCATTCCATTGTCATGTTAAAAGACACTTTCACACCAAATATGTTGAAAGAATATCTCTTCCCCCATTCCATAATGCATTTGGGTGGTTTGCCGGTGTAATCACTGGAGTAAGAAAGTGTGAATTGCGTCTGAAACCCCAATGGCACGACAATCTCACGTTCACACAGTGTCCGCCCCCGCCCCTGCCCCCCCCCCCCCCCCCCCCCCCTCACACCCATCCTTGCCTTGCCCTCAGGTCGGCTCAAATCAAAACAGGCTTAAGAGAACTCACTCACACACTTGTGTTGTGACAGGCCGGACAACAAGATGTGGCAGATAGCCAGCGCCTTTGAGACTAAAAACCCTTTTGTCTAACACATAATGAAAAAAAAAACACAGACAGGTTTACATAGGCTTGGGAGGACACTTGTCTTTTCAGGGGGACTGATCTGGGGAGAGTCGACATGATGGGTTTGAGGTGTGATTGATAGGTTTATTTTGTGAATGCTGAGCCTGTACATTCAAAACATTTGGTGGTGTGCAACACATAATTTGATTGATGTCCTTTTTTTCCCCCAACCCTAACCCTGACCTGTTTGAGAGGACAAGGCTGACAAGTGCAGGAGATTGAATGACAGTTTGGTAAATGAGATATAATTTACGTATTCCCATGCCAGCTATTAATACCAGGCTGGCCTCGGCGTAGCGCCAGTTATGTCCGTCCTAAACTCCGAGAAGGACATGTTGTCGCAGGAGTTTTTATAAATCCTACCCAGAGGAATTCAGTCCCAAACAGATTGCTGAACGCCGACCTGTCAGATGAGCATGTGAGCGTCCTGCAATGCTGAACATCCTATCGGCTGATGCGCATGGAGAAACAGGGGATACAACATACCAGTGGCATCTCTCTTGTGCCACCCATGCTAACGATCATATGGAAGAGCGAGTCAAACAGAGAGGACCGCTCACGCCCTGTAGAGTGATGCACGGATGAACGCCAACATATATTTCATTCAAACAATCTGGGCATTTTCCGAGCTGGAAAATACAGAGAGTTCACGCCACCTTTTAATGATTACGTCTCACTTGAAGTTTCACGAAGGAGCCGTTATATCATCTGAGAGAGGGGATCAGGGCTGTGATAGCTGTCAGTGCAACGCTGAAAGGTAGTGGTGAAAAAAAAAATACCCTCGCTTTTTCAAGCATTTACTGCCTCAGAAACTGATAAGAGGGCACTGGGGGGGGGGGGCAGTTGGGGGGGGGGGGTAGTTGGGGGGGAGGGGGGGGGGGGGGGGGGGGGGGTGGGGGGTAGTTGGGGGGGGGGGTAGTGTGGGGGGGGGTAGTGTGGGGGGGGGTGGGGGAGGGGGGGTAGTGTGGTGGGGGGGGTATGGCTGTGCTGAGACCTGACAGTGTAATGGCTGTGTGAAACTCAAGAAAGGCCAAGGTGGTTTGTTTTCAGGCTGTTTATAAACTGTGTCAACGTGCTCTCGTTCCAATTGGAACTGCAAATTGCACGGCTGGGTGAGACGCTCATTCTGATCCAGATAACATGTGATCTCAAGATTTTGAGGAGTAAAAAAAAAAAAAAAGATGATATCGCGCCCCCTTTCCCAATCCTGCGTTACCTTTCTCCTCTCTCTTCAACCACTGGCATTGTGATGGCTTAATTCCAGCAGCTCTCCCAGCCAGTCAGTCACTCACTCAGTCAGTGAGGCTGAGGTGAGAGCCGAACTGAGAGCGAGCGAGGGAGAGTAGAGCTGGCGCCCGCTGCATTCTGCTCCCGGTCAGAGGTGAGGCCGCTAATAGACAGCACTCATCCATCATCCGGGCTGGCCGGGGCGGTCAGGAGCCCGGGGAGGGGAGCTGCCACTCAGGCCGGCTTCCAGAGTGACACAGTCTGTCTATGCACACGGAGAGCAGGAGGAATGACAGGCTGCAAGAATAACACAAGCTGACATCCAGAACAAAGCCCTGTTTCGGTTTCACAAGAAACCGATAATACACGACACAAGCAAACGTGAAATTATATATAAACGGTGTGTTCCGGACTACAGATCCACAGCGTAAGTCTGAGAGTAGCGTAAAGGACTTGTTGAATCCAGTATACGTCCCGGTGGTGGCACGGTACAAAAAGGATCTTTCAGTGGTTCCTTCATGACGTCTCCTCACCTCATCTCAGAGGTTCGTGAGCATCTCGGGAGCTGTAGATAACCGGGGCGCTGCCATCTAGTCTATCTAACACTCTCCTCACCACCCCCCCTCTCTCTGTGTCTCCGCAGACATATTTCAACGATAACATCCTCACCCTGATCCGGACCCTGGTTACAGGGGGGGCTACCCCAGAGCTGGAGGCCCTGCTGGCGGAGGAGAACGCCCTGCGAGGAGGTTACAGCACCCCCCAGACGCTGGCCAACAGAGACCGGTGTCGCGTGGCCCAGCTGGCGCTCTACGACGGACCCTTCGCAGACCTGGGGGTGAGTCGACGCGGAAGGGAAGCGCCTTCTCCTCCGCGGCAGGCGGTCTACGATACGGCGGTCGTGCAAAGCCTGCCTGGCTCTGTGGAGGGGGGGGGGGGGGGGGGGGGGGGGGGGACCTGGATTTGTTTGGTTAATGGCGTTTTGTTTGTCGTCACCCTGGGGTTATCCAACATGACATTTCATTCAGCTTCTTCTTGTTTACACATTACGTTTCCCAGGGATTTCAGTTGCCATTTGATCATTCGCCAGGCACCATGAAATATCAAACTATCAACATATATTCACTTGGAACGTTCAGCAGCTCAGTAACCTTTCTTTTTCTTTGTGTGTTTCCGCAAATAATTCGACCCACCCCTTTTTTAGGACGGTGGTTGCTATGGGGATTTGTTCTGTAAAGCCTTGAAGACGTACAACATGCTGTGCTTCGGGATCTACAGACTGAGAGACGCTCACCTCACCACGCCGAGCCCGTGCACAAAGCGGTGAGTCCCCCTTCTGCCTCCCGCCACCAGGCACTGTCACATGACAGGCTCGCACCTCGGAAACAACAACAACAACAACAAAACTGTGATTTCTGTGAAATACTGTGACACAAAATACAGATGCAGTATCGATGGATTGTCCTGTTTACGTCACATTTAGCACACGCTCTTATCCAAAGCCACTTACAGCAAGTACAGGGACATTCCCCCTGAGGCAAGTAGGGTGAAGTGTTTTGCTCAAGGACACAACGTCATTTGGGGTTCGAACCAGAAATGTTATGGTTACTAGCCTGATTCCAGATTACCATTCAGTCACTTGACTCCTACTGCTACATCAGTATTGACGGGCATAATACTAAGTATTATTTGAAAATAAAATTATATAGGGTGAGTCATGTGGCACAGTTGGTTAGGGTGGCGGGCTATTAATCAAAAGGTACCCGGTTCGAACCCCAGCTGTGTCAAATTGACGTTTGTGTCCTTGCTCTTCACCCTACTTGCCTCTGAGGGAATGTCCCTGTACTTGCTGTAAAGTGGCTCTGGATAAGAGCGTCAGCTAAAATGACTCAAACATATAATATAACGTCAAAAAGACGCACCTTGGAAGTTCTTCTTCTCCGCCCCTGACTCCTCCCATTTCCTGTCGGCAGGTATGTCATCACCAACCCACCGTACGAGTTTGAGCTGGTGCCCACAGACCTGATCTTTTGCCTGATGCAGTTTGATCATAACGCGGGCCAGTCCCGGGCCAGCCTCTCCCACTCCTCTCACTCCTCCCATTCCTCCAGCAAAAAGAGCTCGTCCGTCCACTCCATCCCCACCACCAACCGGCAGAACCGCAGCAGCAAGGCCAGGGAAGCCAAACAGAAGTAGGTGCACAACGTGCCGCGAGGCATTTAAGCATGTGTCACTTATGTCCAACGATGGTTTCGCTGTTTCCTGTTGTGTGGGATGTGTGTAAATGTGTAGGATTGTGTGTGTGTGTTTGTGTGCCTCTGATTAGGTTAGAAATGGGTGTGAATGTTTTGTTACGTGTGGCACCGTCGGAGTCAGTGATAGCCGAGGTGCTAAATTGGATTTGACGTGTTACAGTATCACTGTATGTGATTTGTTTGTGTAATTCTGTGCCACGTTATGTGTTCATGCCACACCCATCTGCATGTGGACCCTGCTCTGACATTACAGCTACCATAGCAGCCATACACATTTAACCTCATCACAGAACGTCTATAGATCCACCTTAATAGGACCGCCTGAGTCATATTTTATAGCTGTTTTAATGGAAGGGTTGAATACGTGGTTAAATTAATAATATAAACTGGCAGGCACATGAATTGATCTTAGATTAGCTGTACACAGAAGAAACCATAAGCCATCCTTCACTGGTTTCTCGTATTTAAGTAGCTAGTATGATTGCAATTGTTTATTTTCTATTATGATACTGCTGTATCCGTCCTGTTACGTAATTCTACATTGTAGAGATGATGAGTTCTTAGACTTTGTCTCTGGACTTACCATCCGGAACATCATGTGACCATCAGCAGTGTCTCTGGTTGTTTGTTTCTGGTCTGTGCAGTGCTGATTCTTGCATGTCCATGTTCCCAGTCCATCATCTCAAATGCTTTATCAGTTATGTTTAAAGTGATAAGAACACGGTTGCATTTTGATTACGTTCATGTTATTAATTTGTTAAATATACGTTCAGCTATAAATTCAGCTAAGCATACCGATTGCAATTCCTGTAGCACATATCTGCCTAGGTGATATTTATAAAAGACAGAAGACACACGTTACACCTGGAATTCAATCATTTATGTAAATGTTTTGATGTACATTTACAGTATTTATACTATTGGTTTTTATTCATGGGAAATGCAGGCCATAGTGTTACATGCTGTATTGTAAAGAGATGTAATTCATAGACTGTAAAGCAGGGGTCTCCAATCCTGGTCCTTGGGGGCCGCTGTCCTGAAGGTTTTAGATGTTTCCCTGCTCCGGCACACCTGATTCTAATGAAGGGTCGTTATCAAGCTCTGTGGAGGCGTGCTGGAGCAGGGAAACATCTAAAACCGTCAGGACATCGGCCCTTGAGGACCAGGATTGGAGTCCCCTGCTGTAAAGAGTCACTTACAATAGATTAATTACCTCTTTTTCTGAAGTGCGACAAGGATGAATAGAATGGGCCAAGGTATGCAAGTTACTGATTCTGCATGTCTTAGCAACCTTTACGTGGGGATTCAATCATACATCTGTCATCTGTGGCGATTGCTATGAATAAGGGGGATATTGTTTCATATTTTCCTTCTTTTTTTGGGGGGGGGGGGGGGTGTTACGCTGCAGTTTATGCAAGTGTTGCTTTCGTGCGAAAAGCAACCTGCCCCACTCCCTGCCACGCTCAGGCCCATCTCTCCCTGCATGAGGTTGTTTGACCCTATCTTGTGCTTTGGATCTTGGTTCACTCTACAATCCTTCCCTTCGTTTGCCTTCAGTCCATTTGGAGAATTGGATCATCCGTTCCATTCATCCATCCATTTCTCCATTTTGAGTTGCGACGGTTCGCCCTGTGTGAGCGACTGGAGTGTTGTACGTTACCTTTCCTTGAGCGTGATCTGATGACTGCACCCGAGCTGTCCGATGTTCCTTACTGGGGGGGGGTGAACGTTCACAGTATTGTCTATGTTTAGTATCGGCAGGCATCAAAGTGTCATGACATTTGCTATACCTCAGAAAAAGCTGTTTGAGGTTCCATACATCATTCCTCAACTAGGTCAAGTCCCCCCCCCCCCCCTCCAGTCCTCTCATGTTACCAAATTCCAGTTTTTCAGAAAACTTGGTGAAAGTGTGCCCTTCCCCCCTACCCGTCACAGTGGCTGGTGTGACAAATGTAAAGGCTAAATTGAAGGGGGATACGAGCAGGAAAGTTCCCTTAACGCTCTGCCCTGATAAGGTGGTTTCAGGATACATCGCTAACCATCACCAGTCAAACTCGGGAACAGAGAGAGCGCTAGCAAACATCTTGCTTCACCTCAGGCACGATTCTACACATCAAACGCACCATGTTGTAACACACCATCCAGCAGCCTAAAGCTTACTGACACGCAGACTGCACACATATAGGTGTGCCTGGCATTTGCAAGTTCGGAATACAACTACACCTTGGAAGAAAATGACATTCTAGATGGATGTGGAAGAGAAGGGAAAAAAGTCTGCAAACTTCTGACAGTTTGCATTCCATCGCCTATGCTCACTTTACTACTGCATAGACAGTCTTTGTGTTCCCTACATGGACACCTGCTTGTCAAACCTCTCATCTCAAAATCACAGACACTGCGATGAAGCCTTGAGCTGCTTCCACAGTTTTGGGAAGGCTTTGCATTTGGGAAAATGAATGGCAGGGTTTGCCTTTATTTAGCCACAAGTCAATTCCTGAATGAGTTGACGCACGTAATTCCAAGCATTGAGATACCCTTTAGACGTAAGGAAGTGGCTTGGTCCAATCAACCAATCCATTGAATTTGTATTTTACCTGGGACATAGATATGCTCCTGAAATGCAATTACTTCATCTACAAATGTAATTTTTGTTCTGTGTTGCATTACTGGACAGTCATTTCCAAAACGGTGTCTATGAGCATCAACATGCTTGATACCAGATTGGAAAAAGAGCCCTCGTTGTTAATGTCCCATGCACGCATAGAAATGTTGTATAAAGTTTTGTGTGGGGTCGTTTGACAGGCCATCTCAGATCTCTGCCCTCAATCCCATTAAAGACACCTAAGTACCCTACAGTGAATGGTGCACTATTTGTCCAGGGGACAGTTCCAGTAACAGTCATGATTTTGGTATTAGATGTTTGACAAGCCGTTGTCCGTACTTGTGGCCCTTTAGTGTACATTATGTTCTGGGAATCGCGTATACAGTAGATTATTAGACTAAGAATCCTGCATGCATTGGCAGCAACCCGATATAACTAGAACACATTGATGAAATGTGGCTAATGCTAATGTTAAAATATGCATATGTTTATATGTTGTTCTCTTGTCTCTCTTCAGAAAAGAAATGGTTTACAGATGAATCCGAAAATGTCTACCCTCGGAACATTCAGATCAAGCCCATGAGCACTCACATGGCCAACCAAGTCAACCAATACAAATCCACTAACAGTCTGATTCCACCAATCAGAGAAGTCGAAGATGAATGCTGAGGAAAAAAATACAACAAAAAAAAATGATGAAGACGGAAAAAAAATCTAAACCTTTGATGACTGTTGAGAAGTGAGACTTCTGGAACCCATTTGGAAGATTAACATGGGGAAGGACAGGATAATGGTGCAGATGACAGTTCATTCTTCCTCACACGTTTCAGATCAAAGGTTTTAGATGAACACAGAAACTGGAAGGGACCTTCTATGTGTATACCTTTAATGTTACTTCCATGCTCTTAAACAATGTTTTATTTATTCATGTATCCATAGAGATGTACATAATGACAATCAACAAAGGATTGTACAGCGCCCATAGCACTTTTTGAAATTATTTTTAGAGTCGAGCAATGGAGGAAAAAAAAGAAAGGAAAAAAAAGTACTTCCTGTAATTCTTTGCAATAGTTCACCTCTTTGTGTGACCAGACTCCATGGATGAGGTAACTGGTTTTGGAGAATGAGGGTCGCTACTGTAAGCTCATCTTATTCATCTCCCAAAGATCGCTGAAACGTGTCATCTCGACCCGAGTGGGCCCACTGTTTCACTTCTATCTGCTTCTGTTCTATTTGCACTAAAAGAAAAAAATGGACTGTGGTTACGTTCAACAATTCAACTTGAAACATTGAGTTTTTTCTCAGCCCCCCACCCCCCCTCTCTCCTCCCTACCTCCCCCCCCCCACCAACCCCCACCCCCCTCCCCGCCGTTGGAGTCACAAGTGCTCCGTTGTGTTCACCTGTAAATGTCCCCGCTCTGTCACTGCTTAAGGTTACGACCCCACTGTACGTCACACCACTGAGTAGTCATCGCGAAGAGTGCATCAGTACAGCAGACTGATTTCGAATAGCGTGTCGGTTTTTTTCAACGGAGTGACGCGGCGTTGGTCATAAAAAGAATTTGGCCTGACAGATGGTAGCGTATCTGCGTCTGTCCTGGTGACGTCTCATTATGGATCAGGATGTCTGTGACTCGGTTCCAAGCTCCTATATCGCATGTTATGTGCCTGAGTCCTTCTATTACAGTACAGTGTGGTTGATCAACTTGGCCTGAACAAATGAGTGGAAATGGAGCCAACTGCCCAGTGGTCTTGTGTTGGGGAGTACAGTGTCTAGTCCACGCACTCATGCGCTTAGTCATTTCTCCATCAAAGTGTGTGTGTGTGTGTGTGTTGTGTGCACGAAGCTGCAACCTTTGAGGGAACATCACATGGGGTCAATGGTTCCACGTGAATGTCCTACTCGAGGAACCAGATCTGTCCAAGGGTTGTGGATCAACTCACAAAACATTGCTTACCATGCCTTTCAAAATGTATCTTTCGAGTCCAACAACTAGATTAAGAACCAACTATGATTGAGCCGTATTAATGTGAATTTCAGTGTCTCCTAATGTCCATCAAAAACATTCTTGCCACAGAATCCTAGTATGGCAAGATTGAGATTGAAGGAAAAACAACGTCCTGAATGTCCTGAATGTTTCTCTGTTTTTTTTGTTGAAAGAAATTGCCACAAATTGCGTCAAGTGGGTCTCTATGGGTCCTCCTTTGGTCAAAGCCACTGCCTGGCACAGGGTTGGCACGGGGGCAGAATACTGCTTGGATGTTCCCCGATGCCAATCCAGATGTCACATATCTCTCAAACTCTCAGGAGTTCATCTATAGGAGTTAAGCTCAATCATAGCTTGTTAGGACACAGCCTTTGCCTCATGTTAACTATGGGAAACATTGGTTGACATTGTCTGGGCTCTTGTTAGTACTGTTTGGCATAAGGGTGTATTTTGCCATGGGCAATGCTTGAGTTGATCCAACAACGACCATGACAGTGACAGTACGCGTGGGATGGATAGGGTATGGGCTTGCAAGGGTTTCTCTGGAAACAAAATGGCGCTCCAAATGTGTTGGATTTCTACATGAATATGTTTATTTTATATCCATAAGCATAATCATTTTGTACTTATTTTTATACATAGTGACCTACTCAAAGTGCTACAGTATAGCAACCCATCATGATACACAGTGGTGGATTAAAACGCCGAATGAGGATTTGTTGTCTACGTGAATAAACTTAAGCACTTCAGACACGTTAGTGTTCCACCCTTTTCCCCAACTCGCAGATGATAAAGACTAGTGATTTTAGACTACAGCGCTGGACATGGCCGAACTCACCCAAAGTTAAACTTTAGATGTTACTGCTTGTCCTTGGCCACGCAAACGAAACACTGCACCGAGTTATACTTGTCACATCAGATTTAATAGGACTTTGAGCCAAGTAGTTATTGGACAAAGAGCACAACATTGGTGTATCAAGGCACCTAGCCACTCCTTTGGTTCTGACAGTGAAACTTAACAACTTCATTACCAATGTTTGACCTAAATTAGGTCTGTTACTGAGGGTGAAGACACTGATGTTCATACTGTAATGTTAAAAAAAACTCCTTCAAACTGTTCTTCTGAACAATGTACAAAAGTGATGCTACTACTTTGCAATGGGGGTGTTTGGAGTTATTAGCCATGATATTTTGAACACTAAAGAAAATATATTGAAGAAGTAACGTTATTAGAAGCGGATAAAGTACATATATTGTGCTAAATATGTTAATGTGTAAATTCAGGCATAATAGACCACATTTCTTCTTCAAGCAAACTGATCTGAGGTTTAATGTCTTGTCTTTTTGGGTAGGGTGAGACTGTACCGTCGCCTCATAGACATAGTCCTAAAGTGAACTTTTGAATTGTGATTACATTGTTGACACACTTTGTAGCAAGTAGTTTTATTTTACAAAACAATGTGAGTAAAATGTGTGCATAATTTGGTTGTTAATGACAAACTTGCTAGCTCAAAAATAAGAATTTAGTATTTGATACTGCACCAACATTGAATAGAATTGACTAATTGTTTGGCTTTTGTGGTAAAAAAAAAAAAAAAAGAAGAAGAAAAAAGATTCACAATCCTCTTTGAGGATTTATAATTTAAGGGTTTAAGACAAAAACAGGAGTAATTTCACCTGGTTTTTCGACCATCACATGGAATGAGATGAATGATCGCACCAGTTCAGCAAGGTTCCTCAATAGAAAGAACATCCTTAACTTAGTGTTCTTGTAAAAAAAAATATTTTGTATCAGGGTTTACATTCCATTTGATCAGCTCTTGTCATTTTATGTTACCATAATGATATTCATGGTTTGTTAAAGACTGTCACAACTGCTTATAATTTGTTTACAGGACTTTTTTTTTCTCTTAAACGATAACTCATAGTAGAAGGTTCTCATAGTAACATACAGCAGACACACTTTTTCAGGATAGTTCAAGAAATGTAATTGTTCATGATTTCTTTCTCAAATCGTTCAACAAATTAGATTTCGGTTGCCATTTTCGGACCCCACTGGGGTGCTCATTCATGTTGAGGATTTCACAAGTCTCCCTTCACAGCACAAACACTCTGCGACGTTAACATACTACTGTTTACCATATCATGCGTGTGTATTAGATGTTCTAAGTCGTTGCAATGTATGCCTCTAAAGTTTTTAGAGTGTTTTTGAAGTGCCATGAGACGTTTGTTGATCAAGGATCATTCAGTCATTCACAGGCTCCCTCAGCGTAAGCAGAGTCTGAGTTATTCTGACAGAAACATACGGAAACGGCATCTTATACTGGCATGGAGAACATCCAAGCCTCTAATGCCTTCATGCCAGTAGAGTGCCAGGCAGTGCTCAAGGCCTCAAAAAGGAGGACCTGCTTGATGACCCGCTACTGCGAGAAGTGGCATTTAGGAAACTTTGAACACAGGTGTTTTAGCTGTTTAGATACTACACAAGGTCATACACGCTTGTTGTACTTGTCTGTTTGTGCAGGGAAGATTACTGAACCGTGTTACGTGTGCGTGTTTGTGTTGCGATGAGAACGACTGAAAGACGCCCGCAGAGCCCAGAGACATGCTATTTCATGAGTGCGTGTCCATGTGTCCATGTCCTCTGGTTCTCGTCCACTTAAGGTGAAGAATAAGAAAGCTTCACGCATTACTGTTTCGGTACGTCCATTTTCTTTTGTTGATCTAGTTTCTTGCTGTAAAGGATGGATATAACTTATTTGCTGGAAACTGTACTAGATGTAATAGAATATATAATATTTTGGAGCAGGGGTGTGTGTGTGGGGGGGTGGGGGGTGGGGGGGTGGGTGTTAAGTCTTAACAAGTTGAAATTGTTTTTGGCAATTTCTCATGTTGATTTTGAGAAAAATGGAAAATGCAGACTTTTTTTTTATTAGGCTGCCTATCAGTTTGGAAGGAATTTAGGACATTGTTCTCTCTCCTCACATATCGGATTCTTTGGCACATCGTCAGAAAACTGGAGTTTGACATAGCGGTCTGTTCGTTAGGATTTGTTGACGCAGTAATGGCTATATGGAGAACTTGATGGTGCTGAGTTGATCTACCTGACTCTGTCAATTATAATCTGCTGATAAATATACTGTCTTGTACAAAAAGTTTGTACATAAATTGTACATGATTTCTTTTTGTATTTTCTCAAATTAAAATGGATGTATTTGTGTTCTAAAACTGAAACGTCTCCTTTTACTTCATTCAAACACTGCACAGTTTGTTTCCCCCCTCTATTTGCCGCTCTACGAACCAATAAGCAACTGTCTTGTACTAACATCACATACTGTATCAAAGTCAATGAATCACATACATTTGGATGATGGCCAATCTGTGAACCATGCGCAGGTGACGCTAGAGGGGTAAAGAATCCCATCCGCCCTGTGGCTGACCTTGAGTCGCAGCAGGGGAGAAGAAGATGAATGTCTTTCACCCGTTCTCAATCCCGAGCCTGTATGAGGGTCAGTGACCCAGGAGCTCTGAGCCACTAGTCCCCCTGATCCTCGGAGCTGAGGCGTCATGCTGGTATTAGTCTTGATTTACTTTTAGTGACGTGTTATTACCTGCTCCATCATTTAACTCCTGTCAGGCTGTCAATCAAAAGCGATAGGCAGGAATAAAATCCGAACCGCACTCAACCTTCCTTGGCCTGTGCTGCACATAATTATGTGTCCAAAACATGAGCACCTGCTGTTTACAGGAGACAGCCCAGGTTCAATTTCCATGGAACCTATTCCTGGACAATTCTAGTTTGTGTATGTGCTTCTTCTAATTTAGCCCCAAAACCTTCAGGACTATGGCTCCCGAGGACCAGGGTTTCCTACCCCTGCTCTGAAAGGTGGTCACAATAGCCACTGCCTTAGCTGATATACCTTTTCACACTAACCAATTTACCATGTGGATTCCCCCAGCCTATGGCAGGCCAGTGGTTGAAAGCAGGCCGGTCAAAGGAGATTGCGTAGGCCAACATACAGACTACAGTCAACAATGGGATAATCCAGTATCCAGTACCCAACCCAAAATACCAATAAAGGAATGCATAACTTCATTCTCTACCTTGGCATGCATGAGGTAGAACACAGTTCCACTTTTTCCAGAAACGACCAGAAGAAACTGTTGTGGGGTGAGGAATGAAAACATGGACTGCTGGAGGATTATGAAAACATCGCCTGAGTTTGATAAAATCAGGTTCTTGCTGTGTCGTGCTGATGGTAGTACAAGGGTACGGAGAAGGCAACGTGATAAATCCATCCATCATGCTGCTGGTGGAGAGAGAGAGAGGGAGTTATGTGGCATACAATGGGCCCCTTGATGAAGGTTGAGCAATGCTTGCATGCTATGGGATATCTAAACATCACTGCCACCCATTGGCTTATTGCTGTTTTTCCCCAGCAGGATAACGTTCTAGATTACAAGACCACACTTGTCTAGGAATGGGTTCCATGGAAATGGAACATGGCTGCAGAAGACGGCCCAGTCACAGAGCTCACAGAGCTCAGTCTAAGCTACTGAACACAAACGATTCAAAGCAGAGGTCCACTGCCAACCGATTTGACAACCGGGGGAGGCGTTCGTGTCAACGCAGACCGGCATCCCTGTGGAACACTTTGATAGCGCACGTTTTGACAAAATGAGACTGTCCTGAGGGTAACGCTGGGCGGAACCTGTTTTACCTGTTCTTACAATTACATTTAGTCATTTAGACACTCTCATCCAGAGGGACTTATAGCTAGTGCAGGGACATTCCCCCTGAGGTAAAAAGGGTGAAGTGCCTTGCCCAAGGAAACAACGTCATGTTTTCATAGTCGGAATTCGAACTTGCAACTTTCCAATCAGTAACCCAACACCCTCAGCCACTCACTGACTCCCTCACCACTGTCACAACATCCTGGCAGACGCAATGCAAACAGCAACCGTGTTCTGGGAAGAAACGAGCACCACTCTGACGGTGGCTTTCTCTCCCACAGCCAGCGGTCAGAGGGGATACCATCCGTCTCCAGAGGCGCCCTGGTTCCTCCTCCGCGCCTCTCAGCCAAAGTGCGGAATTTTACACTCCCAACGTCAAACAGTCAGACAGAGGGCAAATATACGAGCATCCTTGGCCATTTTGGCCCCATTTCTGTCTCCAGCGTGCAAAAACGCTTACCCTTGGGGCTATCTTGAAGTGGTGTACGGGTAAAGATACTCACCCTCCCACCTCTCTACTCTCCGGCCTCGCCATCAAAACACGACAAGAAGCCAAAATGACAACAGGGAAAGACAAGGGAGGGAAGAATGGGGGGGGGGGGGGGAAGTGTGTGGGGGGGGGGGGGGGGGAGTGAGACGGAGCCAGAGCAGATGTTGGATGTGCCGTTGATTTGTCGCCTGATAGGGCTGGCACACAGGCAGCTGGAATTGATGGCTTGTTAGTCAGGACGGGCCCCCCCTTTGTGAGATGTTTTCAAAATGATCGATTTACAATAAAGTGGCTCCGGGTGTGTGCACGCAGGCAGAACTGATGCAGATCAATCCTGCTGAAATTGATTGATCAGCCATTTAGCCTGGCGGTGTGTTTACTGAATGAAACTACGCAGCAGCCCCCCCCCTCCCTCCGCTCCTCTCCATAAAACAAGGGAAGCACCAGGCTAGCGCTATCACTCAGGTGGCTACAAAACCAGACGCTATCAGAATATGAACCATAAAAATGAAATCATACTGCGGGAGAAGCCAGCGTAAACATTTATGATTGTGTACTTTGTTCTCCTATCTACATGTCCTTCTGTGACTTCAAGAAAGTATAAAAAAAAAATACAAATAAAAAACCCAGACTTTCCCAGCTATTCTTTGTGGGAGAAATACACGATAACCTTCCCCTTTGTTTTTGTGGTTAAAAACTAAATAAGGTTAAGGCCCAAACGCATTTGAGCTGAAACAACACCTCCACAAGCTAACTATAGCTAAGTAAAAATCAAGGGCTCTTCCACCTCTGCAATGGCACTGTGGAAATATCTAATATCAAACAATGATGTTCCTCGGTAGATGTATGAACCAAACAAGAAGATCGTCATTATAAATATCATCCCCCACTGCTCCCACATCTCCAATCACCTACAATATTGTTCTATGTCCATGTCTTTGAAGCACCTCCAGGTCTATAAGGGTGTTGTACCATGTGCATCTTGACATCTCTATGGACACTGACTCCTGGGACAGACTATGATCCTTTCCCATCAGCCCAAACAAAGCCCTTTCACCGTCTGACTGAGCCCACAAATCAAGCGTCCTCCGACAGCCTCAGCGACACCTCATCCAGCCCTCCGGATAATGGCTGATGAGAGCAGGCCTGTCCATTCACACCCCGGCCGCCTCCCCCCGCCCCCCTGCCCCCACATCATGTCTCTTATTAACGATTTTACACAGCCAGTCGCTGGGAGAGGGTGTCAGGATGCCAATAATATTTACTGTTTGCTGTGTGGGCTGTTCAGGGAAGGCCAAGGGCCGCTGTGATTGCCCTGACAGAAGCTGACAGCCTCCTGTGCCTGAGATCCCTGCAAATAAACTCAGCAGAACGGTGTGTCTTCTGTGGCCTGGGCGCCCTGTGGCTAAGAACCAGGCAATGGCATGTGACACGACTCTACTTCGTGTAGGTGTGTGTGTATGCACTTAGCTTTATGTCTTCAGGGCTAGAATGCTAACAAAGCAAGGTGCTATTCTACAAAATCCATAGCTGCCGTGAGAGGCCCAAGAAAGCTGTTACCGCAAGCCCAGAAGATGTTCTGGGTACTCAAATCAGGCAGGAGAACAATTTTCCTCTTTTCATTTGCTTTTGTGAGTTAAAAGAGCAGTTAAAGTCACTGGATAAATCAATATTTAACATCCAAAATGACTTTCCGGATGAATTGTTCACAAGGTCAATTACTCTGTACTTAAGTCCAGTATTTTCAACAGATAGAGACACTAAACATTGCTTTTACTTTTTCCATTTTACAGGCCTCCAAAATGACCTTTTGAGAGATGGCAGTTAGTGTAAATATTAATAGTCTCATCGGTTTAGTCATCCCAATCAGACAAATCTATACTATATTTGTATCGATTCATATATTTGATACATCTCCCACAGTTATAATTGAATTTCCATGACAGAAATAGTAGTGTTAAAATCCACTACATCATTTCTATTTTACACTATCAAATCAGCAGGTGTTACATGACAGAGAACACCAACAAACGCCCACGTGTGTGTAGCCACATCACAAGCAAACCAGTAGACGGTAGCGATCCAGCAATCGAGCTCCATTGTGATAAAGGTTTCCATGACAATGAGGCATGGTCCAGACCAAATAAACAGCGATACTTCACCAAAACAAGGAGGTCATTACGGCAGCTTGTCAAATCAATGCAGGGAGAGTGTCAGCCTTGATTAAACCATCCCCTCTCCGCTCTGGCACTGTGTCAATAATGGCCCCGAATGGTGCCGTGGGATGAGGGAAGGAGGACGGGGGGTTCATTTGTGAGTGCTGTGAGTGTGTGTGTGTGTGTGTGTGTGTGTGTGTGTGTGGGGGGGGGGGGGGAGTACCCCACCCCCCTTAGCTTAGATGATTGGAGTGAAATAGCCATCAGTCAGAAGGCTGAGGTGGACTAATGATTCCCTGGGCTGCCTATTAGAACGACATGACAACTCAATCCAGCTCACAGAGCAGGAGAGGAAAAGGAGAGGAAGGCAGACAGAAAGGAAGAAACAGGACAAGGGAAAAAAAGTGACCTTGTAGGAGCATCATTTGAGGCTGAATTAAACTGGCAAGAGCAGTTAATCTTTACCTCGGGGCGATTAACAGAATTAAAGGAGAACAACAAAGGCACAACAGCGCCTAGACTCTTATGTTTTTTTATTCCTGATGCCGTCTACAATTAGTTTTTAATGTCCACTGCTGACAAATCAGTGGACGTTTTCTCTCTTGTCTTGTTAAGTGTTTGATTGGATGTCTGACACGAACAACCACAGTCGCAGAAATCATTGAGCGCAAATAGGTCTGCTTTTAAACCCTATTGTCTATTCATTTGTGCAGTTCTGCTGCGCAAACAACAACCTAGTTGTCAAGCAACGTTTTAAAAGCCCATTGTATAGCAGCTGTAAAAGCTATATGGTGTACTGTTGTTTTAATAGTCCAGTTAAGTACAAAAGTTCAACAACAAGTAGAAAAGGGGTTAGGTTATGTTTGATTATGCTGTGAGAAATTCTTCTTCATGTAATTTCTGCCTTGAAAAAATTGGAAACGGATTCCTGTCTAGTTGAATCTCCGATATTAGGATGCCTACGGTTGTATTGTATTTTCTCCCAGTTCTCACAGCCTAATCAATATGTTAAAAAAGTAAGACAAGGTTAGGTTCCTCAGCATTTGAGAAACACAATCAGTAAGACTCTGATACTATAGTTCACGGCCATATTTTATCCACACAGCAGGTCCAACCAATAAACATTTAGCCTTATGACATTCACACTGACCTCAATATGCAGATCAATAATTTGTGCTATTGGCGGTAAAGCACCACGTTTTATAATCTGATATGAAATGAGGGGGAGCGTGAGAGCAGAGACAACTGGCCCTTCTACTCACAAGGCAGACAAGTACTTGTCGGTCTTGGTTCCCATGCTAGCTATCATCATCATGTCGGATTGGGTTCATTAATAATAGATGCTGACATTAGCATCTGCTTTCTAATTTCCAAAAGGTTATTGGCTGATAATAATAATGTTTGGTAAAGATATCCACTTGCCTGTAAGGAAACTGTAATTGGAAAATGTGTATTTGGTACATGTACTGTATTATTATTCAAACAAATATTGCCTCCATGCCTCATTTAAAGCTAAATACATCAGCAGTCGTGTGCATTTACATTTATTCATTTAGCAGACGCTTTTTATCCAAAGCGACTTACAGTAAATACAGGGACATTTTTCCTGAGGCAAGTAGGGTGAAGTGCCTTGCCCAAGGACACAACGTTATATAGCCACAGCCGGGGCTCGATCTCACAACCTTCCGATCATGAGGCCAACGCCTTAACCATTGAGCCATCTGACACCCACCACTGCCCACTGTACTGTGCACGCACAGTACTAATACTGAACTGTATCAGTATTTGTTGTTGTTGTATTTAATCTTTCATCTGTTAATATTGTAATTGTCAGTCTGCATAATGTATAAAGTTGGAAAATAATTGAAATACAAAACTAAGTATGACTGTAAGGAGCATTAAGTGTTCAGAGACACCAAAGGTCATTTGAAGGTAAACTACATGTGTGAATCATGCACCTGTCTCTGTCTGTTAGTGATATGAGCCGTTCATTATCTAGCTTTGTAGACAGATGCAACATCCATAATGAGGGTAACAGACACGTTTTCCCTTGACCTCAACAACGTGTTTTAAATTCATTTCCCACTTTTACAACCACCCAAACGTCCATCTTGAAAACCCAGATGAAAGATACATTTCCTTGAATCTTTTCTCCTCGTACAGGCAGAGAAAACGTACTTATACGTTTGAACTCGACGCGTGCTTCGCGACCATATGTACTCCATCGATACGATTGGGCGCGGGAAATATTTTCGATGGTCTTCGTGATTAAATGATTTCATTAGTGCAAAGCGAAGAGAGCACATGCCCTGGGGGTCATTGCCCACTGCCCAAGTCCTGTAAATGTCTTCAAACTGGCCCCACGCCCCGTTAGTTGTGAAAGTGCGTGTTAGAATTCCACAGCTCCCTCCAGTTCATGTTTTTGTCATTGTCAACAGACAAGGCCAGGCTGACCCCGCTGTCGGCCGTGCCCTCTAGAAATACCACCTCGCTGATGGACAGCACAGCAGATCTGCTTCAAGCTGTGCCCACTGAGAGGGCTAACGCGCAGTCCGATGTTTACAGTTCACAGACATTTAGGTTTGTGACGGCTGGCCAAGACGGCCACGGAATTCTCCCTTTTTCCAAGGAGGCTCCTTTTCTACATCTCTCACCCTTTTAAAACAACCAATAACGCGTAATCATTCAAATGCTCAGTAAGATTTAGCTGAATTTCTTCATAGGATATCTGTCATCATTGTCAATGTCAGATATGTCCTACTGGATTGTCCAAACTGTGAAATCCCTCTGAGGTACCCAAATCTCGTAGAGGGTGGGGTGGGGGGAATGGTTTGTGCTCATTGTCCTCTGTCAGGTACATCCCCCCTCACTGTCCACCCCCACCCCCTGGGGACCTGTTTGAGAATGTGGGTAAATGCCAATATTTCCAGCATTTTCCGATTAAATGTTTGATTGTCAAGTCGAGCATGTTAAGTTGATGCCCGGGGGCCTTTTGCGATGTAGAGCAGAACTGGAGCCTCGAGCGGGAGCATTCAGAGAGGAACACCAAGTATCTGTTATGTGCCAAATTGTACACCACACAATCTTGCTCTCTGCCAAATATTAATAAGATTATTGTTTAAATTATGCAGATGATGCATAAATGTCTCTGATATGTTTCATACAGATATGTTTTATATGTTTATACATCAAGGACCCACCCACTACATCACAGATTTAGGGTTTATTGCATGATTATTCTCTAAAAATATATTTGCCTTACGATAAAAACTTGACCTGGAAAACGTATTTGCAACACCTGTAAGGGAGGTGGCACAGTTTAACCTGATGTAACTTGCAAGATAACACAAAGCAACAAGTAAACAATAACAAACGTGATGTAATCAGATTCAGGGAAAGTTAATAATACATGAACAAGATGCAGCACAGTTGCCAAAGAGATTCAAGACTGACGCTGACAGTAATTAATGTTATCCAGAAGATGGTAGCTATGTAGCCCCTCAGGATGGATACATTAATTATGCTAACAGGGTCATTTAAATACTTTATTTAAAGAAAGTGAATCCTAAATGGCACAAATAACTATACACACAATCTAACAAAAAGACAGTGACGAGAGGAATGGAAGGAGTGGGCTGTCTGGCATAACCAGGAAGTAAGCAAGTACTGCTTAACACACACAGGCCAAGACACATATACACAGACCAAAACACACACACACACAGACCAAAACCTATACACGCACCCCCCCCCCCCCCCCACCCCCACCCATTTGAAATAATCTGAGAATCCACGTCCCACACTGCTACATCCTGAGCACCTTGTTCATTTAAAGTAGTAAAGCTGATTTACAGCCGTGTGTTATTATTTAGCGTTATTCATCTTCCCTGTCAGTTGCATATAGCTGGGTAATAGAAATGCCAGCCAGCTGATTTACTTAGTAAAATGTTCGTCTCAAGGCTTGCAATGCCTGATTGGGTGGGGAGAAGGGGGGCTGGAGGGTGGAAGAAGGGTGGCATTCATGCATTATGTAGGAGAGTCCGAAGCGACCTTGAAGCATCCTGGAGTGGACTATATATTACCTGCGCAACAACCCTCTTAATTCCTGGAGATACATGCAATGTATTTCAAGTCTATTTCACAGTACATTAGCAGAGCTTTACCAGTGCTGACATCACTGTTTGCTCATAGACACAGGACTACTTTAATGCCACTCACACAAAGATAATTCTCACCAGAAAATGGGCCATTACACTGAAACTGACAAATTAACGTAAAAAGACGATGCCTTTCGCAAAATATGGTTAATTAGCATTTCCTTTCCAAGTCAAGGATTTGAAAAAAGCTACCCTGGCCAAATTGATTGACCTGCATTCTGCAGAACTACAGTAGAACTGAACAGAAAGCATTTTCCCACAGAACGAAAGAACGGGCAGATCGATACTCTTAATGTTGGCTAATCTTTAGCAACCTTTAGAATATCACTCCTTATTGATTTCTCTTCTATAATTGTCAGCATTTGATCAAATTAAATTGCTTAACTATTACCGCAGGTGCATGTCAATGACATTTATAAAAACGGGCCCACCCTCCTCCTCCGTGACCTCACAGAGGAGAAGAATGCAAAACATACATCCATTAAGGTGCATTTACTGTCACAGTCGACTTTGTCTGTATTGTTCCACCTTTCTGCCCCGCAGACATACGTGAGCAATGAAGGCCAGATTCTATTACCATATAAAAAGGGACATAATTACAGAGGAAAGGTGACAGTCCTTCTCTCCGCTAGAGGAAATGATAACGGAGCGCTATTCTCTTTTAAAGCACAGAGTCCATTCTGATGTAATTGGCAGTGGAATTATTTATGACATTAATTGCCACATTATCGACTGGCTGTCGGCTCCGGTGTCACTTTGTCCATCTTTCTTAGCAGAGGGAGAGGGGGGTGGGGGTGTGGAGGTGGGGTGGTAGAGTCAGCTCAGCCTCAAGCACACTGACAAGCTAATTACCACATGGCCCCTCCCCTAAATGACAAATGCTACTCATCTGAAACCGGGGGCCGGAAACCACACCGTTTCTCTCCTTTCTCTTGTACTGCATAACCTCAGAGAGTGAGAGAGAGAGAGAGAGAGAGAGAGAGAGAGAGAGATAGAGAGAGAGAGAGAGAGAGAGAGAGAGAGAGAGAGAGAGAGATAGAGAGGGGTAAAAAGAGAGAAGGGGAGAAAGAATGAGAGGTTGAATCTCACCCCCATCTTCTGGACCTTCTGGCTTGTCTGCTATCAGTGTCCAACTGTCACTCAGGAACAGCACACCAGTCATCCCCTTCACTCTCTGTCTCTCTCCCTCACTCGCTCTCAGCCTCCCTGGAAATTTGCATTAGCTTGTGTCAATCAATCAGAAGGCAGAGGGCTGATATCTGATGACTGGTGATGATTTGTCCTAAGTTGCTCTGACAGTCACTCCCCGCCATGCCTTTTGGGGAGATGGAGCTGAAGGATGTCCTGTAGCTGAGAAAGACCTCAGAGCTTTTTAACCGTTCGCCATTTTGGAACTCGATCACAGCCCAGAAATGCCAATGAACATAAAAGGGCAATCAACGTAGAATCACACCCACTAACAATCTACATGGGGATCATTGTATGAGGTAACGTAACTACATTGTTGCTACCTACAAGAGTGTACAAGAAATCCAAGCACACACACACACACACACACACACACACAAACAAACAGGCTAGGCCTGGAGCCTGCAGGGCAGGTATAGCAGAATGTCAGTGATCGACTCTGATAAGACAGCATGCCATTTGCCCACCCGGGAACTTTGCAGGAGCCACTTCAGCTGCAGGTCAAACAGGGGTGGGTCTTCGCCCACAGGTACCTCCATGCTCATCCCTTAATTAGTCTGCCCTACCGTGATGCCAGTGTCCCCCCCCGACCAACTACACGCGCACATACACACTCGCACACAAACACATACACATCAGAATCATACATACGTATACACATGCACACACACACACACACACACACACACACACACACACACACACACACACACACATACATGCATACACATACAAACACACGAACACACACACGGCAGGCATATGTCTACCCGTCCCAGCTCTCCGCGCCCCATCCCATAATGCAGGTTACGTCGGAGCGGCAGCTCAGGATGCGTCGCTGACGAGGATGGGAAGTGACACACACCAAACTCGGTGTGTCCCCCAGCCGGCTCCGGTGGCTCCTAGCCTGTCAATTCCGGCTCCGTCAGCGGCGCCCGGCTCAATGGCAGCGCCCGTGACACATGTCACAAAGTTTTAAATGTCTGCTCTTTTCAGCAGGATGGCTGGGCCCGGCGTGGCAGAGCCAGCGGAGGGATGACATTTTGTGTCGGGGGATGGGGAGGAGGGGGGGGGGGGGGGATGGTGGTGGTGGGATGGGGGGGGGGGGCTCGTTGCGGGCTCTCCCCCCCCCCCCCCTCCTCTCTTCCTGCCTCCTCCAGTTGTCAGTCCTGGTTTCCTCTGAACATATCAAAAAGCGGACAAATAAACCTTGTCATTTTGAAATGCTGGTTCTGGTGACCAGGCGATGGAGCGCTGTGTCAGAAGGGATATGGCCACATGAAGTGGCACAGCACGCACACACACGCACGCGCGCACACACACACACACACACACAAAACACACTCCTTCCTCTGTCAAACAAGTACACACACATAGAGACTGTACATAGACAAACACCCGCATGGCAAACATGGCGCAGGGCTATCTATGACCTTTCCATCATCTGTCTGCGTATGATTGATGTGCTGGACTGAATGAGCTCCCTGTGGTCCCGCCCACCTTCAGCAAAGCTCCTCCTCCTCATCCAATGACTGACTGTGGACAGGCGTCCAGGCGTGACATTGGTCAAAATGGCTGATGTTTATACAACTGTTATACAACAACCTACTGACAAAACTGAGGTGTGAGGCAGGCTTGAAAGGGTGGTTTTTGCTTCATACATTACAAGAAATTGTTAATGGAGATTGAACATGTTTAAATGTAATGAAGGTGAACATGTTTATTATGATGGGAAAGGAATACAAATAGAATACCATTCATATATTTTACTAGGAAACATTAAGACATTACATTATTTGCATTAATGCGTAACATTATTTTGACACATTAAGCAGACAGTAAACGGTTTTTTAATCGTAAACGGTTTTTTAATCGATAAACGAAGGATTCATTTTAAAGACTAATAGGCCATTTCATAATTTCCGTGTGACGATTTTACATGTGATTAATTAGCAGATGCTTTTGACCTTCATTCTAAGCACATCCAATCAATGTCTTATTTAAGATTCTAAAACTATTATCAAATTATTTATATAAAAACCACAGGATATGATTTGGAAACATAGCGATAGTTCTTCATTCAATTTAAATATAGGTGAAAGCCCAAAAGCAATCCAAAATACACACATAAAAAGTTAACATCTAAAGGAACTGCATACATTTCAATATAATACAGCATATTATTACGAAACGGATATCACCCTGATTACACGTTATAAAATGATCTGGACGGAGCTTGATATGGTCTGTTTTCATATAAACTAGTCTTTGGTTCCTGTCCAATTTGGAATGTTGTCTGTTTAAAACCAATCCTGAATGATTCCTGAAAAGAGATTCACTCAGAATCAGAATCTTAGACTTATTTCTGTTTGGTAACTAGTGGTTCCTACCCAAGATCATACGCTGTAAAACAGGATGTGCGACAGACGTTGCTCGAGACGGCAGACGAGGATTATAAAACCCCAAATAATGACATAAAAAAAGAGACAGTTCAAAGGACTGAACCTATTACTACACGCTTTGTCCTATCTACCTTTCTATCGCTATCTGCCCTTTGTCTCTCCATGGTCATCTCTGCGTCCGCCCCCCCCCCCCCCCCCCCCCCCCCCGCAGCTCTCCGGTCTGCGCACGCTCAGATAGGGCTCAGGTGTGACCTTTCACCCCTGCTGACTGGCGGTAAGGGGACGGGTGATCAATCATGGGCGCCGCGGCTGTCAGAGCAGGAGCTTGGCTGGATGTATCTGTCACCGTGGTGACTTTGGCGGGGCGGGTGTTTGTGGGTGTGTGAGAGAGAGGGAGAGAGAGAGGGAGGCAGAGAGAGGGAGGCAGAGAGAGGGAGGCAGAGAGGGGGAGGCAGGGAGGCAGAGAGGGGGAGGCAGAGAGAGGGAGGCAGAGAGGGGGAGGCAGAGAGAGGGAGGCAGAGAGAGGGAGGCAGAGAGGGGGAGGCAGAGAGGGGGAGGCAGAGAGAGGGAGGCAGAGAGGGGGAGGCAGAGAGGGGGAGGCAGAGAGAGGGAGGCAGAGAGGGGGAGGCAGAGAGAGGGAGGCGGAGAGAGGGAGGCAGAGAGGGGGAGGCAGAGAGGGGGAGGCAGAGAGAGGGAGGCAGAGAGGGGGAGGCAGGGAGGCAGAGAGGGGGAGGCAGGGAGAGGGAGGCAGAGAGAGGGAGGCAGGGAGAGGGAGGCAGGGAGGCAGAGAGGGGGAGGCAGAGAGAGGGAGGCAGGGAGAGGGAGGCAGGGAGGCAGAGAGGGGGAGGCAGGGAGAGGGAGGCAGAGAGAGGGAGGCAGAGAGAGGGGAGGCAGGGAGAGGGAGGCAGGGAGGCAGAGAGGGGGAGGCAGAGAGAGGGAGGCAGGGAGAGGGAGGCAGGGAGGCAGAGAGGGGGAGGCAGAGAGAGGGAGGCAGGGAGAGGGAGGCAGGGAGGCAGAGAGGGGGAGGCAGAGAGAGGGAGGCAGGGAGAGGGAGGCAGGGAGAGGGAGGCAGGGAGGCAGAGAGGGGGAGGCAGAGAGAGGGAGGCAGGGAGAGGGAGGCAGGGAGAGGGAGGCAGGGAGGCAGAGAGGGGGAGGCAGGGAGGTTGCCTGTGCGCAGAGGTAATCATGTCAATCTGAGTGTCAGCGTTCACTCTGGGAGTGGAGAGCGGAGCAGACAGCAGATGCGGCAGGGGCAGAAGGAGGGGGGGCGCCGCGGGCCGGGGCTATAGCTGCCTACACATGCCACTATGACAAGGGGGGGCTGGTGCGGGGGGCGCTAGGGGCTAGGGCATGGGGGGACGGGGGACGGAAGGGGACTGTTTCGAAACCCTTTCCTGTTTCAGTGAAACCTCGAACTATCCGGACCAATAAGGTGACTTGGAAGACAGAGGGAAGGTTGGACATTTATAAATAAGGAATCGGCCGGTTGGTCGGTCAGTCAAGCTGTCGGCCCATCCGTTGGTCCAATCGGCCATCAGAGCTGGTCGTTGCGGATGAACCGGTTGCCCTCTGAGTGTTTCCCGTAGTAGACGTAGCGACACTTAGCAAACACACCTGGAGAAGACAGATGAGAGAGAGAGAGCAAGAGAGAGAGCAAGAGAGAGAGAGAGTTTACATAGCTCATTAATAATAATGATGATAATACCTCATTTAGCAGACCCTTTTATCCAAAGCAACTTACATTAAGTACAGGGACGATCCCCCCTAAGGCAAGTAGGGTGAAGTACCTTGCCCGAGGACGCAACATCACACAGCCACGGTCAGGATTCCAACTCACAACCTTCTGATCATGAGGCCAACGCCTTAACCCACTGAGCCATCTAACTCCCTCCATTACATTTACATTTATTCATTTAGCAGACGCTTTTATCCAAAGCGACTTACAGTAAGTATGATTACCGTAACGATGAAGATAAATAGATAGAACGCTGTTCAACCACTCTCAGTCCCGCTTTCTATTACATTTGCCAGGTACAACCAGTAGGAAGGGGGGGGGAGCTTGAGTGTCGTCCAGAAGAGGTAGGGCAGCGGGGGGGGGGAACAGCTATCAGCCCCAGGGCGACAGACAGGGACAACGTACGGGGGGCAATTACTACAGATCACATATGTGTGTCTGTCCGTGTCTAGCTGGCTTGCCCAGGGAGACACTCAGCGCTGCACGAGGCCGTTAGCAGCTGTGACGGCACCGCCCTCAGAGTGCCACTCCACCAACGCGGCAGGCCACAGCCAGGTGTCACCGCTCGGCAAACGAGGCAAGGACAAGTGGCATCAGCAACGTCCCGTGATCCTCTCGACAGAGGAACAGAGACACGCTCTCGCCCCCGCCGTCATTTTTTTTTTTTTTTTTACCAGACGTCAAGAGCATTAGTCAACCAGGAGGACGGAGAGACCCAGGACAGGAGGGGGGACAGGAGGACGGGTGGCCGACAGGAGAGTGTGGGGGGGGGGGGGGGGGGGGGTGCTGCGGGGCCCCCCCCGCAGCCAAAGCACGCAATTCCAAGGAGACGTCGGATCACGAGGGATGGCAAGGTGACGGGTCCTAGGATGGCACGTCGTGACAGGAAGCAGAGAAGGGCAAGGAGATACCGGCGCCATACTAGTGCCAGGCATATTCGGATGCCACCCCTCGATTCTAACCCAACCTGACACGTCTCTCTGTCTCTGTCTCTCACTCTCCCCCCCCCCCCCCCCCCGCGCCTCCCCCCCCCCTCCCTTCACAGTAGCCCAGGCTAAGTCACAGACTCACTCTCAAACACATCATTCCCCCACCCCCACCCCCCACCCCCACCCCCCACCCCCGATGTCTGCGCGGCTCCCTTGCAGCGGTAGGCAGGCTGTCAGGGTAGGGGAGAGGCTGTTCTGCGACTCGCAGGCCCGGGGACAAGCTCAGTCAATCTAAATCTGGACTTTGTAGTGGAGGAGCGCTCCTTTCCTCTCACAGCCCCGCGACTTGAGGTGATCCAAACACTGAAGTGTGAGAAGCTGTCACCTTGGATACAAATCCAAGACTGGCTTCATGCCTGCTCGCTTCCACCCGGTGTGTGTGAGTGTGTGTGTCTGTCTCCGTGCGTGTCTGTGTGTGAGTGTGTGTGTCTGTCTCTGTGTGTGTCTGTGTGTGAGTGTGTGTGTCTGTCTTTGTGTGTGTCTGTGTGTGAGTGTGTGTGTCTGTCTTTGTGTGTCTGTGTGTCTTTGTGTGTCTGTGTGTCTCTGTGTGTGTGTCTGTCTCCGTGTGTGTCTGTGTGTGAGTTTGTGTGTCTGTCTTTGTGTGTGTCTGTGTGTCTTTGTGTGTGTGTGTGTCTGTCTCTGTGTGTGTTTGTGTGTGTCTGTCTTTGTGTGTGTCTGTGTGTCTTTGTGTGCGTGTGCATGTGCGTGTGTGTGAGGCTGGGTGCGAGAGAGAGAGAGAGAGAGAGAGAGAGAGAGAGAGAGTTTGTGAGCGGTGGTTCAGGATGACTCTGGCAGCGGGAGGAGAAGGAATTCCAGCTGCCGCACTTTGCCCTCTCAGCTGGCGAGCTGGGCTCCACGCCACACGGCACCGGGCGTCTTCCAGAGGTCTGATCACAGGAGATCGCTTGATCCCTTGCAAACCCACAGCTCCCCACCTCCACCCGTCCCCTTCCTTCACCCCCCTAACCAGACACCGAGGCTGGGAGCCACCCTGAACCCACCCACCCACCCACCCCCACCTTCCCTCGCCCATTGTGCCGAGACACAAAACGTGATCTCCAGGGGGTTGTGGGGGGGCTGGCGCCCTTTAAAGAGAACCTCCAGCCAGGCTCCAGGCCCCTCTTACTTTCACACTGACCACCACTCCAGGGAGCGCCGTGTGATAGGTCGCTCACACATTCCCGGGGTCCGATAGCACCAATCAGGGAGCTGAGATTCTGTCCTTGCAGAGACACCTGGGAACGGACAGGATGAGATGAGGAAGCGGGAAAAAAAGAAGCTGGCTGAAGGTGGACGGAGGGGGGGGTTGGTTTTATCTGGCTAAGCAGGGCAGCGTGTTCTCCAGGGAGGGGGAGAGGAGGGGAGGGGAGGGGGACGGGGAAGGAGACCTACCCGGCACGGGGGGGGGGGGCCTGGTGATCTGATACTTAATAACAAACGGGTCACGCATTAATTCCCTGTCGGTCAGCGAGGGCCTCTATTGTATCCCGGGCCTGACCCATAATCTCTCTCTCTTTCTCTCTCTCGATGCGTCCCTCTCACTCACTCTATCTCTCCACACCCCAAACGCCCAGGCTGAGAACAGAGCACGGGGCACAAAGAGTGAGGCGTCGCACGGAGCGATCCGGAGGCTAATGTTTCCATCGTGCTCCCCTGGCAGAGCAACAGTCAAGCCGTCTGCCGTTCTCGTCACGCCAGCCCCTTGCCGTTCTTCGAGGGGCGGGGCCCCACTGCTCCCGTCTGTGTTGAAGGAGCGCGTTGGATGCGGGCCCCTGTGCATGCCAGCGGCGCTGCAGAGACCAGATTACACAGAACATGTGTCCACTCCACAGGGCTTGGATAGATGCCCTACCAGAGAGGAGGGCTGCGCCGGGACCCATGTTGTGAAGAAAGATGAACCCCATTTACATTTCAAACCCCATGTCTTGTGGTATGAGTATATATATATATTTCTTTTATGAACTACTCTTGAAGTGACACACTATTCACTACTTGCCCCCGCTGAGTGAATTTCTACATGCATAGATGTAGAGTAAATGACTGTCTTTGCGAAATGTAGGATGGATGTGCTAAGAGGATTTAAGAGGCAAAACTGCCACAGTCAAAGACAGTGAGGACTATTGTTTAACAGGGACCTGCAGCAAAGATAGACGAGGGGGCGAGAGAGAGAGAGAGAAAGAGCGAAAGAGAAAGAGAGAGAGAGAGAGAGCGCGAGAGAGCGACACAGATGGATTGACTGGAGAGGGTTTAATGATCGCTCCCTGCATACAATCAGCTGCTGGAGGGCCATCGATATGTCAAGGAAGACGCAAATCTGAGGGACGTCTCTCTCTCTCTCTCTCTCTCCTCCACCAACAACCACATCTCATCTGCTCCTTCCGCACCCTGTCCTAGTCTGTCTTCCCTGTCTTCCCTGTCTCTCCACTGCCCTACTCTCTTCCTCCTTTCACCTCTTCCTCTCATCACCCCCCCCTTCCCCCCCCTCCCCAACCCACCCACCAGTTCCAACAGAGCAGTCATCCATCAGGGTAATCAATTAACAATGCTATTACATTTTCAGTCGTCTCTCACAGGGTGGAGATAAACTGGAGCAGGAAGAGAGGAGATGGAGAGAGAGAAGGGAGGGAGAGAGAGGAGAGAAGAGGGAGAGAGAAGGAGAGGGAGAGAGAAGGAGAGGGAGAGAGAAGGAGAGGGAGAGAGAAGGAGAGGGAGAGAGAGGAGAGAAGAGGGAGAGAGAAGGAGAGGGAGAGAGAGGAGAGAAGAGGGAGAGAGAAGGAGAGGGAGAGAGAGAAGGAGAGGGGAGAGAAGGAGAGGGAGAGAGAGGAGAGAAGAGGGAGAGAGAAGGAGAGGGAGAGAGAAGGAGAGGGAGAGAGAGAGAGAAGAGGGAGAGAGAAGGAGAGGGAGAGAGAGGAGAGGAGAGGGAGAGAGAGGACGAGAAGAGGGAGAGAGAAGGAGAGGGAGAGAGAGAAGGAGAGGGAGAGAGAAGGAGAGGGAGAGAGAGAGAGGAGAGGGAGAGAGAGGAGAGGAGAGGGAGAGAGAGGAGAGGAGAGGGAGAGAGAGGAGAGAAGAGGGAGAGAGAAGGAGAGGGAGAGAGAGAAGGAGAGGGGAGAGAGAGGAGAGAAGAGGGAGAGAGAAGGAGAGGGAGAGAGAGAAGGAGAGGGAGAGAGAAGGAGAGGGAGAGAGAGAAAGGAGAGGGAGAGAGAGGAGAGGAGAGGGAGAGAGAGGAGAGGGACAGAGAAGGAGAGGGAGAGAGAAGGAGAGGGAGAGAGAGAAGGAGAGGGAGAGAGAGGAGAGGAGAGGGAGAGAGAGAGAAGGAGAGGGAGAGAGAAGGAAAGGGAGAGGGAGCAGGGGGCCTCAGAGGTTGGCGTGTGATGGTGGAGTGACTGGCCTGGGCAGGCTACTGTGAGCCTGGCTGATTACAGTGAAGGCGATCCATCTTAGCTGTCCTTTTATCAGTCCCCACACAAGCTCACCTCCAACACCCCCGCCCTCCCTCTCCCCCTCACCCTGCCCTTCCAAACTGTAATGGGAAGACCAACGCCTACAGTTCAGCCAGAGTATCCTGCAAACAAACAGCAGCTGAGTAGCCGGTCAGACCCCCAGTCACCGTTTGACGGTAATTCTTTTTTTTACAAATATATATTCAAGTGACTTTGAGAAAGGGGGGGGGGTTATCAAGCACTCTAAAGGTGTGTACGGGCTCACGGACATACAGAGCATTATTGATTAGAAAGTGGCCCCTTGTGGTATGTCGGGTGTCATGGCGAGGCGTTCCTGCAGTGCGTGCTTGAGTCAGACAGAACCATAGAACTGGCACAGATCCCCTTCTCCTCCTCTTACTTAAAAGAGGGAGGGAGCGAGAGAGATAGAGAGAGGGGGAGAGAGAGAGGGGGAGAGAGAGAGAGAGGGGGAGAGAGAGAGAGAGAGGGAGATAGAGAGAGAGGGGGAGAGAGAGAGGGAGAGAGAGAGAGAGAGAGGGAGAGAGAGATAGAGAGAGGGGAGAGAGAGAGAGGGAAGAGAAAATAGAGCGAGAGAGAGAGAGAGACGGAGAGAGACAGAGAGAGAGAGCGAGAGAGAGAGAGAGAGGACAGAGAGAGAGAAAGAGAGAGAGAAAGACAGAGAGAGAGAGCGAGAGAGACAGAAAGGCAGAAAGGGTGTGGCACACACTGGAGGGGATAAAACCCCACTTCCCCTGCTTTTGCCAGTTCTTAAATCAAGCGAGGGCTTTGCGTATCGCACGCACGTGTGTGTTTTGAGCGACGTTGTGTGTGGCTACTGATGGGACTGAGGTTCCCATGTGCTAGCTTGCCTTGTGTAGAACAGGCCAGAGCCTCAACCTAATGCTAAACCACAGACTACCAATCAGCACCTGACACAGGCCAAGCATAGGCTTAGATACAACGCCTGCTTTACTGTCAAGCAGCACTACCTGGGTTGCTCTGAGGACAATCGAGCGATACGCTCCAATCCTATTATGACACAGCCGACATTATGGACTTGGCACGTTGAGTGGCTGATCCTGCGAGCGCTGGAAGACGAATCAGAAACGGATCCTCTTTAAAAAGGAATATTAACGCCGAGTTAGCAGGGCCGCGGTGACGGATTGGTAGCGAAATGGGCTCCTCGCTCGACCCGATCCATTAGGTCACCCCTCTCTTTCTCTCTCTCTCTCTCTCTCTCTCTCTCTCTCTGTCTCTCTCTCTCTCTCTTTCTCTCTGTCTCTCTCTGTCTCTGTCTCTCTCTGTCTCTCCTCCAAAGGGAGATGCTCAGTGTGTAACTTACAGACTTAAACTGACATTTGTACTCTTCCAATAATAAAGAAATATATCTATATATTTAGTCCATTAAACATGAATAGCTGTCATGATGATGCATGCCCCGGGGGCCAGGCCGTGCCTGTTCCCCTGCACGCTGTTTACCGCAGCCCATGCAACTGCAACGCCTGCATGTTCTCGACTCTCAGTGCATTGATTCAACTTTTAAAATGGCTGCCACATAACCCGGGGACATCAGGGTGATTCATTTGCGTCAATGTTCATCTGTAATTCATTAGCCATTCATACTCCCCACATCCACACAGGCTATCAGGGAAATGCACCCCATTTTTCACCCAGGCAGAGAGCTGGGTATGGGGGGGAGGGGGGGGGGTGGAGAAGAGGGAGGAAGGAGGAAGGAAGGAAGGGGAGGGGGGGGTTATCCTGAATACAAATCAAGCCCTCAAAGTGAGATGTCCACTCCCCCCACGGCTACAGAATACATCTAGGTACACGATGATGACGCCAGCATGGCTAAATTCAATTTACCGGGCCTTTCTCAATAGTTATATGGTTCGTCACACAAGGAGTACTAGCTTCCTCGTTCTTAACGCAGTGGCCGTGGTTGAGTGTTCATAAACAGTATAAGCATGGGTAGATATCAAGTATCAAGGGGGCCTTAGATTAGAATTTAGATGTAATATTTTAGCCAGAGCCACTTACAGTAAGTACAGGGACATTCTCCCTTGAGGCAAGTAGGGTGAAGTGCCTTGCCCAAGGACACCACGTCATGTAGCGACAGCAGGGAATTGAACTCACAACCTTCGGATCACTAGCCTAACGCCTTAACTGCTGAGCCACATGACTCCCTTATGACAGAATTTGATTACAGTTGTATGTTAGACTCCCAGGATACGCTCCATCACAAAAGCATTCAGCCCAAACAAGTTACATGGCATACTTCAAACGTGTACCTGTAGGAAAAGCAAGCACACTGAGTAAAAAAAATCTAAATCAGGTTAGAACTGGGCAAAGGGCAACAAGTCTCTCAATAAGAGTCATTCTGATCCGGGGGAAACTAAACCTAGGTCTGGCAGTCAGTCCTAAGTTACCGCTGAACTCCGTTACATCCTGAGCCTTTTTCTTGAAGGTAAGGAGACAGTGTCTCTGATGGAGGTGGGGAGTTGATTTCCACCATTGGGGGGCCAGACAGGGGAAGAGTTTGTGCTGGGACCGGGTGCTCTTGAGGGGTGGGACCATTAGACGGTTGTCTAGTGGAATACAAGCTAAGGTGATGCCTGCACCAGTTAGCCAGCGGTTAGGACACCATCAGCCCTCAGCGACAAATCAGAGCGCACCTTCATTCTTCACCTGGCTTCTTTTAACACGGTTCTGAATGTTTTATTCGCTGCGGTGCATCCGAAGCAGCTGCAGATTCTCTGGACGTTTTTCTCCACTTGACTGTCATACTTTTGACTTTCATTCCGGCTACAAATGATTTTCACTCGGGCGGAAGACTCCAAATTCCGAGACGAAAGAGAGACGGAGATGGATTTAGGAGCCGTGTGCATGACAAAAACATGTGCACCGGAAGCCAAGAACGATGAAAAGGGGGAGGTGGGGGGGGGGTGGATGGAGGAGGGGAGGGAGGGAGTTGAAGGATTTGCTTTGCCCTGCTCTGATAAGCTGTCGGGGGGGGAAGTTGCCAGGTCATGACTCAGCAGCACTGCTCAATACCAGGTTGACGCAATTTTCCTTATAGAGAACCCCCCCCCCCACCCCCCCCCACCACCGCAGGTCTATTTACAGATCCCATGGCTTACTCTGAAGTGTTTCAGAATGGGACTTTCGCTATGGGCTGTACATGATCAATGGGGTGTCCTCTGTGTTCGAATCAAGCGCACCATGGTTCAGAGAGTGTATTGTCTTAGCGCGAGTCACCCTGGGGAAAGCCACAACCCGCTTTCATCAACTCACTAGATAAGAACCATTACCTAGTCCAATTGAGAATGGTATTATTCATTGATGGATGAATTACAGTTGCAGCTTGATAAATGCCTATCACTCTTAGCTTCCCAATTTGAGGGGACGAGGGGGGAAATTGAATTTCTGGGGACATCAATTTTGACTGAAGAAGCAGATTACAGCAGTGGGGGTGAGCCTAATGAAAAACGAGCGAAATTAATTCGACAGACATTTCTTTTACATGAAAACACAGACGTACACTGGGTACAGTAGCTCTGCAGTGGAGAGATAAGGGGGGGGGGGGTCGTTTGAATCTTAATCCCCTTTGGAAATCCATTCTGAAAACCTGGACTATCTTACAAGAGAATTACAACAGCAGCGAGCAGCCTATAATATTGATAGCGTGCTTCAGGAAATAAACAGAGGAAAAAGACAAATGTCAGCACAATATTTTGAAGCGGGTATTAACTGCGGAAGATGTTTTTTTGTTTTTTTAAAGGCTCGTCTGCCCTTGAGGATCCTTACACAACCGCAAATTACACCGGTAATCATACAGCACACCGTCATTAGTGCCATCAACAGGCTGGCTACAAATCAACCACCGCAGAGCTAAGCTGGACACTGATTGATCTCGCTCTTCATTACATCCCTGGATTTCTAATTAAAAGAAATGCCGAGATAAGTGGTATAAACCTCCGACCAAAAGAAGCGAAAACTGCAATTAGCGATTCGGCTGCTCGCGGTAATGGCACCGTTAGCAAGAACGGACGCCGAGTCACTCGTTTAGAGTTTAATCACTAGGACAGGATTCAATAACAAAAGAGCGTTCTATTAATCACAGGAGAGTGATAACTTTACTTCTCATCTGCGTGACATTGGAGGAAGGGATGAATTAATGATGCTCTCCATACGAACACATTAAATAATAATTATCAGGCAAAACAGCATGAAAGGGACTGGGTAATGAAGCCCATTGTCGGGTCAATTACAACCGCATCAACTGCTCAAAAGACCAGACAGTAGTTACTAGACGGCCGCGTAGGGAAGGACAATAGTGACATTATCATCAAAACGGATGATTCAGGTCAAGTATCTGCTCATAAAAGCACTTTTGGAATTAGGGTTAAGGGCGAGGTTACAGGAAGAAGTACGTGAAGAAGAGCAGAGTCAAGTTTTGCGGTCAGCAAACGTTAGTCACTGGCCGCTGGAGTTTTGACCCAAGAGACAATGAAATACTTCACACATCACGGAGCATCATGGAGTGTTGAATTCTCATCAAGCTGAAGATGACCAAAAGGACACGGAAAAAATACCGTTCAAAATGTGACCCCCCGCACGATATTGCAACGCAGCGCTACCGAACGGTAGCATGCTGTTTGGGGGCTTTTCCTGCCTCGCACCAGATTAACATCCTTCTGTTCAACTAACTCCTCCTCTCCCGGACATCAATTACCACTTGTCCAGCGCTGGCCCAAACTCTCTCTTAGAACAAGCACCCCGGAACCTCCGGAGTGACACATATCAATAGTGATCTGACGTCCGGCACTGTAGCTGTCGGCACTGCTGGTTGGCCGCACCTGCCTGGCCGAAGGTGGGGGCCTCGCCACTCTTACCCGCCACCTCCCCCTGCAGACAGCAAACACAACACTTATTACTCCACATCCTGGCCCTGCTAAGTGACTGGCCTGTCTGCAGCACTCTGGGAGCCTGTTATTAGACTGGTTTCAGCATGGATCCTGACGCCTGCTAGGCAGCTCACTACCTGGGGCTGAGCGCCTGGCCGCCCGGCCGGCTGGATGATGATTTGACATGACGTGGTGACAGAAAACACCGGAAAGGGGAATGTGAGGGAAGGTGGGAGAACAAGGGAGAGCAGATAGGGTGATGGGGAGAGGAGAGGAAGAGAGACAGATAGAGAGGGGGGAGAGATAGAGACAGGGGGAGGGGAGAAAGAGAAAGGGGGAGAGAAAGAGATGGGGGAAGAGAGAGAAAGATGATGAAGGGGGGGGGGGGTGGGATAGAGAGAGAGGGTGGGCGGAGGAGGTAGAGAGAGAGCGGTAGGGGCGCCGGGTGGGGAGGGTGTCCAGAGCCCTCGTGGTGTGCAGGGTGTGCCCATCACCACAGATGAATGTTAGCCGAAAGCTGCGTGTCACAATGATGGAGGGTTTGGATCGCTCACATCAGCCCTTCATCTGACTGGGAGATATCAGTCTCACGGTCTAATACAAAAGGACACGGCAACAGAGATTTCCACGCTGGCCTTCGTTCTTGTCTTTCCCTCTGCCGTCTCTCTTTTTGTTCAGCTTCGTCAGTAACCGTAACTGTCAGGTATCCGTTGACCACACTCTCACTTTCACGTTCCATTTCGTATGTCTCCGGCACTCAAACTCAAACAACGGGGATGAGGGCGTAACCGAGACTAGCAATTTATTTACCATCATTATTACAATTTACGACGACGGAATCACATTTACTCCCACCGTTGGCGACGAACGGAGACGCTTATTGATATAAATGCTCCATGTACACTATTTACATAAATCGTTATCAGTATTGATGTGCGTTGTGTATTGGGGTTTGACACTGAAATACAGTACGGGATACAGTGACTGAAATGGCCGATGATCTATGACATCCCAGTGATGTCACATGACACCCGGGACCCTGAAACCGAGTGTGAAATCCCATTACGCCACACACCGGCGGAATTTAAACAGACGATCCGAGCGACAGCCAATCAGCTGAGAGGCTGAGGTGATAAAAGGCCTGGCTCGTGCGGAGTACTTCGTTCCCCCTGGCCTTGACTGCGGCTCGCCAGACAGATGGCCTTACTGTAACTCTACTCCTCTTAATTAATATGACACATCCTTTCCTCCATATGCAAGGAGGGGGTTGGGGGAGAGGGATGACTAACAGCGTGTCGGTCCCCCCCCCGCGAGGGAGGCGTCTCTCCCTGCCTCCTCGCCCCACCGCCCCACCCTTTGTTCCTCTGGCTCTTCTTCATTCGTTGTCTTCTCTTCCTCTCACGTCTCCACTCGTTCGTCGCTCTTTCCTTTCATTTCTGTCGAGCGGTCCCTGGTCTCCCCTCACCCCCCCCCCTCCTCATATTCCTTTTCATTCTTCCGCCTCTTATCGCCACCGCCCCCCCCCCCCCCTCCTCCGTCCCTCCACACTTTCCCTTCCCTTCACCCCTCGGCCTGACTCCAGCCCTCTGCCCATCCCCTGACAGCCGGTATAATAACGCTCGTACATCACCGCCCTGAAAGTCCAATAACCTAAATCTTCACTTGCCACATACCCCAGGACTCAATTACTTTATTGACATGTAATCTTCATAAGGGGGAGAAATATTGAGCACGGAAGGTCAGTCGGTTATGAAGACATATTATCATATTATCTGCATGAAGCTTGTAGGGACTAGGACCTGACAAAGCTAATTAGAATGGTACATGTTTCAGAGCTCACAGTGTATTATGTGCTTGGCTGCATGGCTGAACAGCAGCTGAGGTATGGAGGGGAAGGCGAAGAAGGCGATGAGATCACCAACCTGTGGTAATAAGGCGCTGGATGTCATCTCAGGGCATGGGAATTAATGAAGCCAAAGATTGTCGACCGCGCATCGCAGCGCTAACACCTTTGATCGGTTCATTCGCGTCTCCGGGGCTGGCTGAATGACCGGCAGCCTGAAAACCAAGTTAGCGAACAACACGATAACGCGGCACGTTTCCAGATCGAAAACCGGATCAACAACTAATCCCGGAAGAAGTGCTGTGAGTCGTGTTTCAAGTGGGACAGATAGGAGCTGCTGTTGGAGGCTCTCCTTGGCCTGTGTGTCAGTACTGGTTAGTGATGGTGGGAGGCCCAGTGGCTGTGTTATCTCCACTCTCCCAAGGTTATCTTCGTATCATCCTCTCTGGCCAGTCATTAGGATCTACAGCACAGCCCTGCTACACAGGAGGAAAAACACCCGGTTTTAAACGATATGCTGCAAATCTTCTGCAGTAGATGTCCACTGGGTACTAAATACACTGGGCCAAAAGGAACTGTACGTTTTTTTTTTTCATGCTACTTTGGAAGATGGGCAAAAAGTCTGTTTTTCCTCTCTTTTAAACTGAGACGCTGTTGGGGCCAAAAAGAATAGGCCCTTTGTAAGTCACGCCCGAAACGGTGTAGCTCAGGGTCATGGTGTGGAAACGATTCCGTTCATCTCATGTCAGTCAACTGTCCCCTGCTTTCTGCTTGGCCTGAGTTCCTACGCTCGCGTGTGTGACCCCAAGACGACGGCGGCTACGATGCAGCTCTGCTGCTGGAGCTGCTAGGCATGCTAACACCAGCTAATCGTGTCAAGTAGGGAGCGACATATTTTAGCTGTTCTCAAAGCCTTTTCCAAAAGGCTTCCCATTTTATATTTCCCTTAAAAATATATATATTGCTTGGAATCACATGTAAAATGGCCAAAAAGTCAGTCAGTTACCATCTACTGACTACAGAAAGTTCTACCTTTAAGGCACGCTGCCAGGGGAAGGGGGAGACAGTCATGTCAAACTCACAGATGACATTTATCCAGTCCAACCTAAACGGCCAATTCAAGCCAAGACACTCGGAGTGATACGGCATGTCAAAACTGACCAATCAAACGATCGCAGCAAAACAACTAATCCTCTTTTATTAACGTGGATACGAACGCCCTTTCATCTCTTGGAACTGCCATCACCTGGGATGCATTGAGACGGATTAAAAGGATGTTTTGAAACTCCTGAGCATTTATTTCAATGACCTTCCCGCTCTTTTTTGCGACTGGTGGGGCGGCGACATTGATGTAGGCCTGCGGACGATAAAAGACCACAAGTCACTTCAACACTATAGGCAGGTCTACAAAAGACCACAAGTCACTTCAACACTATAGGCAGGTCTACAAAAGACCACAAGTCACTTCAACACTATAGGCAGGTCTATAAAAGACCACAAGTCACTTCAACACTATAGGCAGGTCTATAAAAGACCACAAGTCACTTCAACACTATAGGCAGGTCTACAAAAGACCACAAGTCACTTCAACACTATAGGCAGACCGTTCCTGAGCAGCTAGCCTGGTGTTGCTCACTGATCAACTTTGTCCCTGCGAAGTCCGACCCTCGGCGTTAGCGCCGGCTAACTGAAACAGGAAGTCCTCCAGCTAGCTCCTTGACGAAGAGAGCTTCACAGATGCACAGCTCTCCTCCTGATTCTCAATAGGTTTGGTTTGTTTGCATTGGAGGGATAAATCGTAAAAAATATTCATTTAGCAGACGCTTTTATCCAAAGCGACTTGCAGCGAGTACAGGGATATTCCCCCTGAGGCAAGTAGGGTGAAGTGCCTTGCTTAAGAACACAAAGTCAAACAGCCACAGCCAGGAATCGAACTTACAACCTTCCAACCCTTCACCCGCTGAGCCACCTGACTCCCTATCTACGTTTAGAGGCTCTCTGTTCCCAACACTCATCGGATCCATGCCCAGCATACCAGATGGCCCTGCAGTGAATAATCTACATGGGAGTTAACGTGAGCTACGCTGATGCTCAGACAATAGTTGGCGTTCAGACATCACGGCTTAGTGTCTTGCTGATTGTATATTGATGTGGAGCCGGTTGACAATAAATCACTGGACTCAGCCGCAAGTGAGGAAAACTGTTTAGACAACAGCCCAACGGAGCTTACCGTAATTGACAGATGAGCTCAGCTCCTTCCGCCACAATAGCTCCGGAGCGTTGAGACTATCTGGCAAGTGTGTGTGTGTGTGTGCTTTTGCCGTGTGCAAAAGATACGTGAACCTGTCCCTGCGTGCGTGTTCGAGGAAGACGCCGAGCCCCGATATGTCACTTATGGACGCCGTCCGTCTCCTGACGCCGTCCGGACTCTATCTTTTATGTTGCTGAGCAAATGAATCCCCCCCCCCCCCCCCCCCCCACCCTCCCCAAAAGGGGACGGGTGATGTAGTGGCGTCGTTAAGCTGCGCGGATCAGCGTTGTCGCCCGCTATGACGAACGCCTGACGCAGCCGGCTGGATTCGAATCCGGTTGGGCCGAGGCGATCGCCTGACTGCCACCGCGGCCCATTTACATCAGGAACGATTAGGGGGGGGGAACGCTGACGAGGTTCAGTCAATTATGGCTTCGCGATCGTCTACTCTGATCAGGGCTGATAAACGAAGCCCGTCGTTAAGCCCCTCCCCCCCGGGGGGAGTCGTAGTAACCGTAAACAAACATTTGTGACTTGCATTGTTATTGCCTATGGTTGCATTTGTAGCAGGAACGCATAGTTGGAGATCTTCTCTTATGGATGGTACATTTACATGTATTCATTTAGCCGATGCTTTTATCCAAAGCGACTTACAAGAGAGAGCTTTACAGAAGAGCACTGGTCACTGAGCATAGCCACGTGATAAGACCCCAAACATAGCAGGCTTATAGATCATGAAACATACATCGTGAGAACGAATAAGTGACAAGGGAAGTATAGGAAGGGAACTATAAGAACTTTTAGCCAAACAAATTAGTTCAAGATGAGTCATAACAATAAAAGCAACGCAAACAATAAAGCAACGGCACTAGCTAGTTTCCGCACAGGGATTAACAAGTCATTCTAAACAACAACAGATGATATTTCTAACTCCCTTAATACTTCTAAGTGCCATTAAATTCTCTGAATAAGTGAGTTTGTGGTAATGACAGGTTCCTGTGTGGTCTGTGGACCCTCAGAAAGGCAAAAGAAAGCAGAGCATCCGCCAAACTGTTAATACCTCTTCATCAGCACAAGGAGGTCCATCATACAGACTCCCCCATCTGGGCTGGGGGGGGGAGGGGGGGGGGGGGGGGGCAGGACGGGGGAATGGGGCCCGCAGGAACCAAGCATCGATCTTGCTGTAAAAATATCCATACCTCCTGGACGCCCAGCCTCTGTCATAAATTACCACGATGGACTCCCCTGGTTCGAAGAGCTGGAGCGCCACGGAAACCATCCCCGGCTTGTGCCAGGGACCGAAAGTCCCGCTGGAAACACTAGAACGCGTCTCCCCCCCTCTCCTGAACTGAGTCTACAAATCACGGCCGCGACGTGAATGATGGCGCGACCGCATTAGCGCTGCTTCTCAGAGCCAATCAAAGATCGCCCGTCGGGCCTGATTTACACTGTCGTTTTTTTCCCCGAGACTGACCAGCGCAACTGGGGCGGATTTGGCAAGAGCTTGTGTCCTTGTCCGTTTCCCTGACACCATTTCCTGTACAGGCTAACGTGTCACTTCGTACTTAGTGTGCCATGCATAAGTCTAAATTGGTGAGAGTTCCCGACAGTTACTGCCTTCGTAAGTAATGGGAGCTTGGAGCTTATGGTCATGGAAAGTAAAGATTTAAGAGGCCAGCCATTTTGCCATAGTTCAAAAGGAGTGTTCACATTTCCTTGAAATTCCTTCATTCACAAAATGGTCGACAGTTGAGAAACAGATCTAAATCTAAGACGCATGAAAGTGTTTACGAGTTTCTGAAAAAAAGTTTCCCGCAACGCTACAGCATCATGCCCTCGCAGAGAGATTAAGGACTTTCAGCAACCTGAAGATTTTGTTGGTACGGGGAAATTTCAGAAATTAAATGCATTTCATCTACAAAACTTCTTTAGTCATAACAAATTCAGCCCATTTTATACTTGACTCGCGAGCCTTATTAGGGCAAAAATCAAAAAGGAAAAACATTTACTTTAATGCACCGAGAAAGGCTGCGGCAAATAAAACAACAAATATCTTAAATGAAATCAAGAATAGTCCTGACACAGAACTTGACAGTGTCGTCTGTCCTCTTGAAGTTCTGGCTGTAGACTTTCAACGTCAGTTTAAGAACTCCAGACACTCAGGGGAGTATTCACATCTAACAGGAAGGTAAAAACAATGGTGTCACTGACATCTCCCCCAAAGCACAAACAGAATTATTCAGACAGGGAGAGAGACAAGAGCTGCAGGAAGGGAGAAGATAAGAGAAAGACAGAGAGCGAGAATATAAGTGAGAGAGGGGGAGAGAGAGAGAGGGAGAAAGGGAGGGGGGGAGAGAGAGAGAGTAAGAGAGAGTGAGCGAAACAGAGAGAGCGAGAGAGAGAGAGAGTGAGCGAGAGAGCATAACCCGATAAGGGAGCGATAATGACACTTGGTAGAAGCCAAGCATCTCAGAGGCTGTTTGGAGCCGGTGTGCAAGAGTTCAGCCGTCGAAAACTGTCAGGGAAGTTACCCCGGCTTTCCTGGTATTTTAATCTAGCCAGAGAGAAGGAGAACGCAGGCTTGGAAAGAGATAGAGAGATAGAGGGAGAGAGTGGAAGAAGAGCAAATTAGAAACTGGGACAGAGTGAGACCAGACACAGAGCGCCGGCTCCTCGTAATTGCAGGGACAGCTTCTGCCTCTGGAATGAGCTCTCACTGGGCGAAGGGGAGGGACGGGGGGGGCGCAGAGCGGCTGCGGTGAGGGATAGTCGGCCCAGTTAGCCTCGCCCCCTCGGTTCCCTCATCTATCTCCATAGCCGGGCTCTAATGGATATTCATGTTGCCGAGCCAATCCACTCCTGGGAGGAATAATACCACATCATCTGCCTCCGATGATGGAACCACAGCCTGTCCTCGGGAGGGTGGAGGGTGTGGGGAGGTTTGGGGGGGGTGTGGGGAGGTTTGGGGGGGGGGGGGGCACACGCTCCGCCTTTCAGGTGCCGAGGGGGAGAAGAGACACCAGAGATCCGCATCCACCCCCCACCTGGAACACCTTCCCCGCGTTTTGAACCCAGCGTAGTCTGCTTTACGACTCATGGGATATGCATGAGCGCATTTCTTTTAAATCAAGTCGGCCTTTTAACATCTAAAAGAGGGTGCCGTAACCTACGTATTTTGCACATTCCCCTGCCTCCCCTCCAACTCTGAGGCAAAATGGGGATGTACCCTCAGAGGAGATGAAATAAAGGCCTTAGAAAATTCTGTGAATCAAAAACACGAACGCCTGGTAAACCCTTAACGTTACAGCTAGTCCATTTAGGACAATCCTCAAACAGAAGGCTTTGCTGCGATGCTAAAGCAGAGCCTGAAGAAACAACTAGGCAATATCCCCACATCATCCTTTGTCAGTTTTATGACAGCTCATTATGACAAAGCAAATACTTTAGAAACCTTTTATATGAATATCTTTTGTATGAATATCAATGGGGGGGAAAAAAAAGAAAAATAAACTGTTGTTGGAAATGAATCTGAAACCAAAGAACGACCAAAAAAAACCTTGCTGCACTGACAAGTACGTGTGAGACATCTTTATGGACTCATATCTCGAGATTAAAGCCATGTGTCTTTGTCTAATCAGCCCGTCTCCCTGGGTAACCGTCAGACAAAAACCTCATCGACAAACGCTCAGGTTGTGCGCTCGCGAACGTAAACTCTTCCAGGGGTCGTTTCAACCGGGCATTAAAACACAAGCTTTCCGGGACATTCCACTGTTAAAAAGAAAAACATTAGGCGGGCGTGTAACCTGCGCTGCGTCCACAACGGGTGGACTACAAATGTCCACACCGCCAGTCCAAACCTCGGACGCCAAGCCGGCGTCGCATGCTGTCGCGCATGCGAGTGGCCTGACCGAAACGCGAGAACAAGGCGGCAATGGGGGAGAGACAGCGAGGGGAAAAAAGGACGCAGAGAAATGGCGACGCCTGCTTGTTGCGTGTGTCTTGTTTTAATAATAGACTTGGAGGGGGCCTGGGGTTTGTCTAGGCGTCTGAGAGTGATGTTCATCGGGGGAGAGATCTCGCTGGTAGAACCATTACGAGACAGAGTGAAATGTCTCTAGGAGCACGTACGCCCTCTTTAATGGGAGCTGCCAGGGAGCGCTCTGCCTTCTCTCAGTGGAGTTGCACTGCTAACATTTACTCCATACTCCCAGAAAATCTGGAAAAAAAAGAAGAAACGTATCGAGGCAACGCCAGAGATAAAGAGAAACATTATTGACGGAGAGAAAAGGGGCTTTTTGTTACGTTGGGGTTGGGTTTCATGCACATCAGAAGGAGCGTACAGCTTGATCTGAGCTGGTCGATCCTAGCTTTGCGTTAACAGCAGCCTGTTGTCGATGGGCGTCACGTGGATGCGTTCACATGAAAGTACGTTGTGCACCTGAAGCACATGGGAATGGCGACTGCGCAACAGGCTACGTTGAATGATTCACAGGACCTTGTATACGCTCGGTAAGTAATCACGTGTTTATTAGAAATAAATCATAAATATTCATTTAGCAGACGCTTTCATCCAAAGAGACTTACAGCAAGTACAGGGACAATCCCCCTGAGGAAAGTAGGGTGAAGTACCTTACCCAAGGACACAACATCACGTTGGCACAGCCAGGAATCAAACTCACAACCTTCTGATCATGAGGCTAACACCTTAACCCACTGACTCCCATAATTAGATGGCGTTAATTAGATGGCGCCGTATACAGCTGTCTCGGCAGGCTCCTGCCAAAGTAAATAAAAAACAATTCTGATTCGGGTGCGTCGGTAATAGTGAATAAAGTGTTAACATGTATTTGTATTCATGTATTCATTTTTTATCAGTATGCCACATATATGTTCTATGTTTGCTCATTCCTGCCACAGTGAATTCTATGTTTGTTAATCTTGCATAGCGAATGAACCCCCATTCTGATTCTGATTCTGATCATGCACTTCCAGTCTACTCCACGTGGCTCACTCTGATTGACTTGTCTCACACCGTCCTCCTTGGGATCTCGGTAATGTCTACGTGTCATGCAAAGTACCAACACCCGCATGAACCCCCCCCCCCCCCCCCTACTCCCACCCCTGCAGTCCCCCACCGCCGGTGTAGTCATCCATTAGTCATCCACCCCCATCCAGATGTCTGGAGGGGAGGGAGGAGGAGCATGACACCAGCAGGTGTGTCTCTCCGCCAGGCCCCAGCTGAGCTCTAAAAGGCGGTGCTTAGCGCCCAGCGCTCCGTCAGCTGGCCTCTCCCCGGCCCCCCCCCCCCCCACACACCCCTCCCTGACAGCACATTCCTCATCGTTTGGCCCCCACTCTGTCAAAATGCCCCCCCCCCAAAAAAAAACAAAAAAAAAAACAGCCCTTCTGATAGGGCAATCCTAACGCAATCCTAGCGCTTCCAAATGTTAGTTTATCTGTTGCGCGGCAACTGTAAACCGAAAAGCACAAGGTGAACGCGTTAAGACGACGTCCTGGGGGGGTCGTTTGGCGAGAACTTAAGCCTTTTCTTTGCTTCATTTTTTATATATATATATTTTTTAAAGGCTGCCTCGCTCCCGAAGGCTTTGGAGAACAGTTGCGCGCCATTTAAAATCCACACATACAAAGCAGCTGGAGGAGTTCCCAGAATGACAAGCGTCAAACGGGGTGGGGGGTGGGGGGTGGGGGGGCCTCACGGCTCATGTGAGACAGACACAGAGCTCTGTTGCCTCTCTGTTGACTCTGTGGCATGGAGGGATCCCCTTCATTCAGTCCCTGTCACTACTGATGAATGACCACATCAACACACTAACCCCATAACAGCGCTAGCCGGTGTCTAATACGTCTTAACGGATCATATGTATTCAAATACAGGCGGACAATCATAACATGTCACGCCGGCAACATACCATTACATATAATTGCGCGCGATGAGTGACAATTCCCCTGCAGTCCGACACGTAAATGTCACGATCGTAGCATGGATAGTGGGCCCGGGTTTTAGGGAGCAGACCGCCCTCAGACTGGGCACCTTCTGTGGGGACGCTGGATTTGGGATTTAAACCTGAGCTGACAGTTAAACTGGGGCTGAGAGTTAAACTGGAGAGGACAGGGAGGACAGGACTGGTGGGGTGTGGGGTGTGGGGTGGTGTGGGTCCTCGGGCCCTCCAGCCAGACCCGTGACACCGCTCCACTCTGTGTCACACAGTCAGGACATGTCGCCCCCCCCCCCCCCCCCCCCCCAAAAGCCTTACCCTCCCCATGTCTTCCTCTCTTTCTCCCTCCCCCCTTCCTCCAGTTCCAATCTCACCGTCTTGCCGAAACACCCACGTCCTTCGTGAGGGCTGCTGGTTGATCAGGGTGCTTTCGCTTTCTCTATCTCCCTTCCCCTGGTCCTCTTCTCAGACCGTGTCTTCTCTTGCCCCCGCTCCCACCTCTAAACTCTGCCCCCCCCCACTCCCCTATCTCCTCCCTGTACAGGGCCCCTGAACACCTGGGCTCTGGGGCCTCCACACAGGTACATTTACATTAATTCATTTAGCAGACGCTTTTATCCAAAGCGACTTACATTGAGTACAGGGCAAGTAGGGTGAAATGCCTTGCCCAAGGAACACAACATCACATGTCGATCTCACAACCTTCCAATCATGAGCCACTGCCTTAACCCGCTGAGCCATCTGACCAAAAATCTACCTTCTGTATCTGTATCAGTGATACAAAGGACGGGAGACCAGAGAAAGGAGAGACCAGAGAAAGCAGAGACCGTGTCCTGTCAGAACCAGAACAGTGACATAAGTCATAAACATAAGCAGCGGGCAACGATATTGTTAGGCGGCGCTGCGGCACCTCATCACCGTGGAGACGGACGCAGGGCCGTTACACAGCATGTGAAAGGCTACCACACATTTAGCAAATAGAGTAGGCTTGAAGTGCGGGAGATAAATAAGCGCGAGGCGGCGTGGTAGGATAGAAGCTGAGACATAAAGAGAAGGTGAAGGGCGAAGATGAGCGTCGTGTTATCTAAGGCTGCAGCGCCCGCAAACCGTAAAAATAACAAATGGTGACTGTCACCGGCACCCAGATCTGAAATGGAGGGTGGAGGGTGGGCGGGATATTCGGCGTGTCAGGTCGCCTGACCTTTTAATGGACTGTTCTCAGCCGCGGGGGGGGGGGGTTTGTATTTTGACAACGCACAGGAGGGGGCTTGTCTCGCCACCCCTGCGTCACGTGAAATCTGCTGGTCAAGCCTTTGTGAGGCGGATCTGTCCTAGGCACGGGAGAAAAGGGGGCGGTTGAGTCGGGTGAAATGGAGAAATGGATCGGTACAGTTTGGCTGCAGAAAGCCAACCTGAACATCACACGTTCCCTGTTTAGCATCGGAGAGTTTAGCTGAAGCGTTCACAGTGCTCTTTGTCTCAACGGTGCTAAACAGGGGATGTGTCATGTGCTGGTCTGCTCTATGCAGCAGAGCTGGCATTTACATTGAGTCATTTAGCAGACGCTCTTATCCAGAGCAACTTACAGGAAGTACAGGGACATTCCCCCCCCTGAGGCAAGTAGGGTGAAGTCCCTTGCCCATGGACACAGCGTCATGTTGGCACAGCCGGCATTCAAACCGGGTGCCTTCTTGTTTCCAGCCCGACTCCCTAACCGCTCAGCCCCCCCGGGGAGCCGGAGCGTCCATTAGAGCCCCTCTGCTTCCTGCACAGTTTGGTGGACTGACTACCCACAAGGCAAAGTGGCACACCCACATTCAGGACCATTTGACTGGAACAGACCCACTAAAGCCAGGGGTAGGCAACCCTGGTCCTCGGCTGTCCTGAAGGTTTTAGATGTCCCTCTGCTCTAGTACAACTGTTTCAAATGAATAGGTCATTATGAGACTTCCAGAGCTTGAGAATGACCCATTCCTTAGAATCAGGCGTGCTAGAGCAGAGAAACATCTCAAATCTTCAGGATTATGGCTACCGAGGACAAGGTTTGCCTTCTCCTGCACTAAGATTACGACAGACACACAGAAATGAAAGCACCGTTTGTCTACCGTGGTGATGTGATCCTAGTGGGAGGATTCTTGCCTACCATGTGTGTGTGGGGTCATTCCTGATGGGGTTTGATTCCTGGCATCTGCAGAATTTCCCCACTGTAGGACTAATAACGAATAACTGTTAAAAAGTACAATTGTAGTTTAACAATACTTTCCTGTTGTATTAAAGTAACTAAGTATGCTTTGAATCAAAGATCAAATGCGATTTAATTTTGAAAACCTTTGTGGTCTGTGGATTCAAAATGCTAATTTCAAAGACATTCCTGGATGTAATCTCTTGTTTTGGGGGATTAAAATAGGCCTAATCAATGGCTGGTATCAACAGATCACGGAGGTTTCTGCTGAAGACGCTCCCACTCATACATTCAAATCAATATCCGAACCTATAGCCAAACCTAGATTACTCACGCACTTTGGCATGTGGAAGCGTATCCATGAGCTCAAACAAGATCGATTGGCGTTTCATGCGGAATGTTAAATTGACAGACATTACTTTTGAACTGTAGAGCAGTGGTCCCCAACCTTGTTCCTCAGGGCCCACAGTCCTGCATGTTTTAGATGTTTCTCTGCTCCAACACCCATTATCAGGCTTCTGCTGAGTTTCATAATGACCTCTTCATTTGAATCAGGTGTGTTGAAGCAGGGAAACATCTAAAACATGCAGGACTGTGGGTCCTGAGGAACAGGGTTGGGGACCACTGCTGTAGAGGAACGGCATACCTCCCTTGTAAAAAGGTTGAAGGTAGATTTTGGTTGGACTCATTTAGTCTGTCCTAGTCAGCAACTGGAGAGATATTGATACGTTATAATGTACATGTGCGACCCACCCATGCAACAAGCAGCGATATCGGGTGGTCATATAATAATGTGGGACACAGGCGGCTGAGTGGTTAGGGAATCGGTGCGGCATTCAGAAGGTTGCGGGTTCGAAATCCCGGCTGAGCCAACATGATGTCCATGAGAATGGCAACAGAATCTGTTCAACAGTGCATCAACGTGCAAAAATGAGGTCATCGGCGATCACATGAGATTCAATGCTTATTCAATGCAGATATTTGCGCGTATCTGTGGAAGTGTAGGTATGCATCATTCAATCCCACTTCATCACTTAGCGAGGACGCACATCGTTTTTGTGTGTACGTACACACGCACAATTGTTTTATTTTTTACCTTTGTGGTTCTTGCCGTCCCTGGAGCCTCTGGGTAGGGGTGTGTACGGCATGGGGGTGGTCTCTGCACCCAGGTCTCCTGAAGCCTAGAGGGACCAAAACAACACACAATCAGTTACACTCTTACCAGAGAGAGAAGAGAGAGCACACTCTCTCATGTACACTCTTAGCAGATAGCTACCAGGGCAAAAACAGAAGAGAGAGAGAGATAGAGAGAGAGAGAGAGAGAGAGAGAGAGAGAGAGAGAGAGAGAGAGAGAGAGAGAGAGAGAGAGAGAGAGAGAAAGAGAGAGAGAGAGAGAGAGAGAGAGCACACTCTATCATGTACACTCTTAGCAGATAGCTACCAGGGCAAAAACAGAAGAAGAGAGAGAGAGAGAGAGAGAGAGAGAGAGAAAGAGAGAGAGAGAGAGAGAGAGAGAGCACACTCTCTCATGTACACTCTTAGCAGATAGCTACCAGGGCAAAAACAGAAGAAGAAAGAGAGAGAGAGAGAGAGAGAGAGAGAGAGAGCACACTCTCTCATGTACACTCTTAGCAGATAGCTACCAGGGCAAAAACAGAGAGAGAGAGCACACTCTATCATGTACAGTCATAGCAGATAGCTCTCAAGGCAAAAACAGAAGAGAGAGAGAGAGAGAGAGAGAGAGACATTTCATGGCCGTGACCAATCGTCATAAATTCCCCCAGAGTGGGACAGGATGCGCTGGAGCACCATTGCTGTTTTATGGTGGAGAGTGGAAGGGCAGGTTTTCATTACGCTGCGAGGAGGCGGCTGGGAGCGGAGCGATGACCCTGGCTTTAACACCCTTCTGTTTAGGGGAGGGGGGCTCCCATACCACCAAGCCACGACCCGAGGGAGGGGGTCATCTCAAGGTCAGACGCCACTCACTCCAATGGGCCTTAACGCTGCCACTAGCTGGGGAAGATGCTATGTGGGGGCAGGCCAACAGGTGGCAGGAAATACCCGCTATGCTAACTGCCCTCCAGATGGCTTCCATAGACCGGTTCCCTCAGATTATACAAATACGGGGTGTTGATAGATAAACAATGAGTGACGGATTCAGCTCGGATGATTGATGCGGACCCAAGCCAAGACTTTCAGCGGGTCACAAAGGTCAAGGAACATTTGTACTTTGACAAGAGGGAAGGGAAACACGGACTGAGAGAAGGAAAGTCTTCAACAGCCGTGGCTTTCAGACCAGCTCATGAGGGGTTTTCTCCCCCCCGGTTCTTTTTCTTCTCTCTTCTCTTTTCTTTTGTACACTCTCAAGGACCAAAACATCCTCCTTCGCCTTTTAGCAGCCCCAACAGGCAGTTCATCATGACACAGTGATATCTGATGCCTTTGCAGAAATACTTTCCCTCTCCTACAGGAAGGAATAAGCTGGATCTTTAATCATAGCAAGAAACCCAACTGACAAATACATATTATAGACGCTTTAGAGACCCATTTCTTCTCTTCTGCCTGTTGTTGTTGTTCTACAGCACCATGCGTAACCTTGAGAAATGGGGGTGGAGGACACTCGCTAAGTGAAAACATATTTTTCATTGGCGAAGAGAGCACAATGAATCGAAAATGATACCATAATGTGTTCTGATATCTGAAGGAAATTAGAGTCAGGTCAGCATATTGGGCTGGATTACAAAAAAAATAAAACGAACAAAATGAACAAACGACAAAGTATGTCTAGAAAAAGGATTTTCGAAAGAAGCAACGCTTGTTTTTAAATTCTACTTCGGAGGGGTGATCTTGGGCCAGTATGTTTCAAACTTTTTTGAACAACTACAAACAATTTAGGAAATGCATTGATGTCACAGTATGCAGTGCATTTGAGCTCTCAGCCAACAAACAATCATTGGTCACGCAGTAAGTCTGATTGGGACAGCATGGGGGTCTCAGTATCTCCCCGGTGTTACCACTGTCCTCTCTGTCCTCATCCTCTCTAACAGGAGGACATGTTGAGTCGGTGTAGGGGAGTCGTCCATGCACTGGGTGGTTGATCTGAAGGGGAGGTTGTTCTCCAAGGCTACAGCTCAAGAGGGGTCTAGGAGACCCTCCCCCCCTCACTCCTCACTCCTATGCCCCCAGCCTAACTAATTTCCTGGCCTGCCTGGGAGATCAGAGGCCTGGCCCTCCACCGGCCCCGCAAAGCCCCTCCTAATCCTGCTGCTTGTCTGCAATTAATCTTCCCAGTTGCCGCATTATTACCACCACCACCCACAGACCGGGGGAGGAGGCTGGGCTGGGAGGGGGAAGGGGAGAAAAGGGGGCTGGGCTGGAGGGTTGGCTGGCTCCGGACACAGGGCTTGTGCCCTCCAACTGCACCCCCCCTCACCCCTGAAACAGGCTGTCAGGGGATGTCAAATCCAGAGGCTCCCCAAAAGTGGCCTGCTGTCAACACCTGAATCCCCCCACCACAACCCCACCCCCCGGAGTCTTCTCCTGACCTGCCAGCACTGCCGGTGTCTTGGGGGCCAAACACCGCCTCCACACCCCGATCCTCCCTCCACCACCATCCCAGCCCAGCCCTAGAACATGAATCAACCTGATCCTCCACATCCTCCCTCTCGCCTCCCCCCGCCCACTTCCCAGGCCCTTCCCCCTCTAGCGGCCCCCTCTCCAAGCCCCTCCTTTCCCTTTACTCACTGACCCGTCCAGGGACAGGAAGACGGCAGCTATGCCTCTTATGGGAAAGCCTCTGAAAGAAACCCTGGGGAAAGCTCAATCTGAATCACAGCTGGTACCAGGGCCTTCTATCTCTTCTCTTTACCTCCTTCACTGCCCACCCCCTTCTCTCTTTACCCTTTTCCCTTTCTCTCTCTCTCTCTCTCTCTCTCTCTGTCCCTCTCTTTCCATTTCCGTATCCCTGTCACCCTGCCCGTGACTGTCACCTCTTTCTTCATCTCTCTGCTGCTGTTTCTCCTCCTTCGTATCTTCCTCTGTTTTCTTCTGTCCCTCTATTTCTCCTCCTTCATATCTTCCTCTGTTTCCTTCTGTCCCTCTATTTCTCCTCCTTCGTATCTTCCTCTGTTTCCTTCTGTCCCTCTATTTCTCCTCCTTCATACAGTATCTTCCTCTGTTTCCTTCTGTCCCTCTATTTCTCCTCCTTCATATCTTCCTCTGTTTCCTTCTGTCCCTCTATTTCTCCTCCTTCGTATCTTCCTCTGTTTCCTTCTGTCCCTCTATTTCTCCTCCTTCGTATCTTCCTCTGTTTCCTTCTGTCCCTCTATTTCTCCTCCTTCATATCTTCCTCTGTTTCCTTCTGTCCCTCTATTTCCATCCCTTCCTCTCCCTCCCCATCCCTTTCCCTCTTCCTCTCCCTCCCACACTCCTTCTCCATCTGCGTAAAACATCCCCTGGAAAAGCGCGTCGGGGCTTTGATCACACGCATTTTCGATTTCTACACAACGTAATCAAAAGCCGACTGCTGGTTCGCGGCCGTAGCGGACTCCTTCACTTCGCGGGGTCACTGCTAACAGATGGTAAAGAGCTCTGGAGGAGTTTGGGTCCACGTCTCCTCTGCCTCGATACCGCCATTTGCAAATGCAGGGTAGCGGTAGAGAACGACAGTTTCTGTTTTCCTGTCTGCACGGACTGTACCAGTGACGTACGTGTGCGAGTAAGGAATGCATTTGAAATGTGGAGATCGAGAAGAGGATCAAAGCGGGCGAGGGTTTGATTTATCGTGGCCCCGGGTTTAACGTCTACATAGAAGACCTTGTAACGCAAACATGATTTCCATTTAGTCATTTAGCAGATGCTCTTATCCAGAGCGAGTAAGTACAGCAAGTACAGATGAAGTGCCTTGCTCAAGGACACGTCACGGCGGCTCAGCTGGGATTTCGAACCCGCAACCTTCTGAACGCTACCCCCGTTCCCTAACCACTCAGCCGCCTGAGTCCTACATCATTACAAGCCAAGTCACCGAAAAAAAGATTTCTAACTGCATGTCATTACAGTATATGTTGAGACATTTTTGGTGACTAAGAATGATGTCATCGGTGTAAAGTAAAGCGACATTGTGCCCTGTAATGCATTAGTGTGAAGTACAAGGAGGTGGCTCAGCGGGTTAAGGCGTTGACCTCATGAGCGGAGCCACCGGCTGTGGCTATGTGACGTTGTGTCCTTGGGCAAGGTACTTCACCCTACTTGCCTCAGGAAGAAGGTCTCTGTACTTAATGTAAGTTGCTTTGGATAAAAGCGTCTGCTAAATGAGTATTTTTTTTTTTTTTATTTACTTATGTCCTACGTAAAAGAGGTATGTAACTAATAACTAAAGCATAACTAACCAAAGTCCACGTCGTCTGTGCATTTCAGTTTACACCAAACAGCTGTTCGTTCGAACAATGGACGCCTGCTTGTATTCCAGTGTCTTCTTCTGGGCTTTTGTCCGTGTTGCTTTCCCTCATGCCACCACGTGTTGTAGTGTTACCTACACTGAGCAGAGGGGGTGCTGCTGTGTCATCCAACTAAAGCAGTCATCTCACCTCCTCCCTCTCCCTTTCTCTCTCCCTCTGTCTCTCTCTCTCCATCTCTCTCTCCATCTCCCTCTCTCTTTCTCTCCATCTCCCCCTCTCTCTGTCTCTCCATCTCTCTCTCTCTCCCCCTCTCTCTCCACACCCCCCTCTCTGCCCCTTCACTATCTCTCCCTCTCTCTTTCTCCACATCTCCCCCTCTCTCTGTCTCTCCATCTCTCTCTCTTTCCATCTCCCTCTCTCTCTCCCCCTGTGTCTCTCTCTCTCCCCCCCCCCCCTCTATCTCTCCCTCTCTCTGTGCTGTCCAGAGAAGTCTGCTCATCAAGCCGAGCATTGTTTTAATTTGCGGGCCCCGGGCATATGCTGAGTGCTCACATCATTATTGTCTCTGCACTATGTGAGTTATCACCACAGCTTACGATAATGCGCCAACAAATTTACAGGCTGGGGAGCGGGCTGAACTCTCTGATAATGACTCTACACAGAGGACAGCTGAGAGTCTCTCCTCCCCATAGGAGCTCCAGAACTGGGGGGGGGAAGGTGGCGGCGGCGGTGGAGGGGAATAGAGAGAGAGAGATGGAGGGGGAGCTCTGTTCAACGTCATTATGAAAGATGACTCCCACAGTGGATTGTACATCACAACAGTACTGGCTGTCTCCTCTCTGTCTGCGCGGCTGTATGAATAAACGCTGATAAACCCAAAGGCAAATGGTGATTATTGCCTCTGAAACAGAGGAGGAGGAGGAGACGGCCGTACAGGGGGAGAAAAGGAGTTGAGCGATGGATCACGGTCGCAAGCGTGACCGAACGACGGCCCCCCCCTCCACCAGCGTGAGCGAGGCCGTCGGACTGGACTTCCAGCAGGCCTGGAGGGGGCAACTTTCAGGTGGGGCGTGGAGCCCCAGGCCCAGCGGCACAGTTAAGAGTGGAGTACAGAGCTGCGCTACGCTGTTCCACTCCACCAGCCCCGGCGGAACGGGACAGAACCGGGACACCGACAGCCAACATGGAGGTCAGACTGCCACGGTTATGTCCATGTCTGGGGGGCCCACAGGGGCTCCGAGACGGTCATCCTTGACCCGGCGGGCCCTCACCTCCCTCCCTCCCCCCCTCCCCTCCCCCCCCCCCTAAGACTGACCAGCAATACAATCTAATTACAGCAGTGCTACAGAGGGAGACCAGTGTAAACACCAGCACTTTTTTTTTAGTCTCTCCTATACATCTGGACAAGTAGACAAAGTGCTAAAACGAAATAGATGTGGCCTGACAGCCACATCAAAGGGTTCAGCCAGAGGCTTACTGCTACTTAGGGCACAGGAATGTTGTTGCTAAGCATCAGCCCACAACCTATCAGGGTGCAGAGAGGGCCCTGTCCCTGGAGGGGATCAGGGCTGTGATAGCTGTCAGTGCAACGCTGAAAGGTAGTGGTGAAAAAAAATACCCTCGCTTTTTCAAGCATTTACTGCCTCAGAAACTGATAAGAGGGCACTGGGGGGGGGGCAGTTGGGGGGGGGGGGGGGGGGGGGGAGGGGGGGAGGGGGGGGGGGGGGGTGGGGGGGGTAGTTGGGGGGGGGGGGGGGGGGGGGGGTAGTGGGGGGGGGGGTGGGGGAGGGGGGGGTAGTGTGGTGGGGGGGGGGGTATGGCTGTGCTGAGACCTGACAGTGTAATGGCTGTGTGAAACTCAAGAAAGGCCAAGGTGGTTTGTTTTCAGGCTGTTTATAAACTGTGTCAACGTGCTCTCGTTCCAATTGGAACTGCAAATTGCACGGCTGGGTGAGACGCTCATTCTGATCCAGATAACATGTTTGTGGGAGTGTGAAGGCGAGTCGGAGAAAGAAGGAGCAAGTCAGCGTGTCATTTAACGAGCACGAAGATGAGGAGGCTTCTGCCAGGGCCTTGAGGTTCTCTTTATCAGATTCTCATATTGTTGCTAAACGTATTCATCCATTGCTTTTCTTCCGCTTATCCAGGGCTGGGTCGCGAGGGGCAGCAGTCTGAGCAGGGAGGCCTGGACTTCCTTATCCACGCAAACCTCCTCCAGCTCCTCCGGGGGGGATCCTGAGGCATTCCCAGGCCAGGCAAGAGACATAGTCCCTCCAGTGGGTCCTGGGTCTTCCCCGGGGCCGCCTCCAGGTGGGACATGCCTGGAACACCGAAACAGATGCCTGAGCCACCTCAGCTGGCTCCTCTCAACATGGAGGAGCAGCGTTCTACTCCGAGCTCCTCCCATGAGACCGAGCTCCTCACCCTATCCCTAAGGGAGCGCCCAGCCACTCTGACACCAAGATCAGCCTGGCTGAACTTTGACCTGGGAAGTGGGGGGAATTCACCAATTCTGAACCAATATGGTTCCACTGATGGACACAGCCTGGCCGGTGTGTTTGTTTGGTCTTGTTCTGTTGGTTAATTCAGGCTTGCTGACCATTTGCACCTTCCTGCCACAGTACATTCTCTGTTTGTGCAAACTTACTTAGGAGCTAAATTGCTCTGGCGTCTCGGACAACAGCCCACAAGGCTATTTCTGTTCTGCTTGCACACAAGCAGCCTCTTAGCCCCTCAAAAAAAAAGCACCAGACAATGAACTAAGTGATGGGGGTTCGCCTGCAGCTGAACCTTGTCAACATCGGTCCCCAACCAAAACATATACAGGAACATTTGGGCTGTTGTGCCATTAACATGAAGCCAGATTTGTCGAGATAACAAGCAGCAGGATGACAAATCTGGAGAACAAGTTCAGTTTGGGAGGGGGGCATGGGGGTTGGGGTGGCTTCCAGCCTCCAGACACCAGCCTGGGAGCATCTTCAGGCCATGCTGGGGTGCTAATCCAGGGTCCTGGCATTCCTCTTTGGTTCACAGGATACTTGTCAGCTCCCAGGGGCGCGGATGCTTGGCTGTCAGAGCCACTTCAGGACGAAGGCTAGAAGGATGGGCCCGGCAGTCTCCACATGGCAGCCTCTCCCATCTTAGCTCTCGGTGGAAAATGCTAACGGCTTCTCATCGCTCTCTGTCGATACAGACGGTGTCCAAGGCTTGGACAGGGTTAAGAAAGGTCTCCGGGGTTTTGTTGAAGGGAAGATACGATTTAGGTTACATACAACTGCATTTAAATTGTCATTTGAAAGGTGCCGTTGGGTGATGATATTGTACATTCTGAAAAGCCACCATATTTAGGTCACATTTGTTGGTACATCAAATGTCCATATTGTCTGTATGTAACCTACTGTGCTATAAAGTGTTTCCCAGCTGGATAACCTAGTCTATCACAAAAAGGACAAGAAAACACAAAATTAGCCCATATGAATACTTTCTTGATGTAATGAAACCGGAGATCTTTTCCGTTTTTTATGCTTTGGTTTATTAAGGTTTATTTACTGCTGCTGAGGTTAAACACACTGATCCCTTATCTAAAGTATCAGTCAAAATAGCATTTGGTAAGCACCAGTTGACATGGGACTTGAAAGACACCAGGGCCTGCCTGTCCTGAAGAGGTCTGGTTTCAGTGCTGCATGACTGGGCGTGCCAACCTGACAGGCCCACCTGCCCCATGCCCTAGGCCCAGCTGGCCCCCAGGATGATTAACGGCCAGCGTAAACTTACTCAGCAGGGTCTCAGACACATTTGTGCATTCGCTCACACGTAGGAGTGTTACACGACGCTAAAAGGTATTTCAGAGCATGGGGGTCACAGCCAAGCAGAAACGACAGCCATAAATATTTAGAGCAGTGCTGTAGTTATCACTTTCCAAAAAGGAGCCTCTCTTGTCAATGGGGTGGAATTCTGGAAATCAATTCAACTGATTTATGTTTTGTGGTGTGGGCACGGTTACTCCCAAACCAGGATCCTATATCAGCCAAACCGCTATATTCCTCAATAAAAATGAAATGACATCATAAAGACCTAACCCAGGGATGTTATTAGACTCCTCTGTGCTAATCCCTAGGAGTTTTTTGATACGTTTGATTTCCATTTTTCAAGGCTGGAGTGGTAGGACGGTTAAAACGATCTCGAGCGAGCTCTTTAAAAAGTCGCAACCCCTCGCACCTTTTGAAAATAACGATGTCTTCAGCTTGAATGTTATCAATGTCACAAAGCGCATACAGTACAAGCCAGCACACCCAAGCACACCCAATACTACTGACCACATTATGCACTCAAACACTGAGAGTTTACGGATGACTTCAAACATGTCATGTGGCACAGTCGGTCAGGGAGTCAGACTAGTGATCAGAAGGTCCCTGGTTCAACCCACGGTTGTGTCAACATGACATTGTGTCCCTTGGGCGAGGCACTTCACCCTACTTGCCTCAGGGGGAACGTCCCTGTACTTGCTGTAAGTGGCTCTGGATAAGAGCGTCTGCTTAAAGACTAAATGTTTGTAGATCATGAGAATTTGTTTCCCAGGTAAGATGTGAAGAAAACAATGTTATTTCACATAACATGTTGTTAAAACACTGTATGTTAGTAGACCTGAAGGTCAAAATTAAATTCATAAACCTGAAGGAGCAGGTGAACCAAGGTGAACCTGGGTCTCCTCATTCAGGTTTATGAATTGAACTTTGACCTGGAAGTGACGATAGAGGTCAAGGTAGGCCTCAGCCAATCACCTGCTAGAACCACTGCTGATAATATATAGAGTCTGGCCTCTGAATGGCCAATAAAATTAAACAGCCCACAAGAAATCCAAATGTGCATTGTTGGATGTTAATTCTTATGCTGTGTACTTCTGTGGGTTGTAACAAATGGCAATCGGTTCAAGAACCAAGTCGTTTGTTTTAAGTGGGAATATTGATGATAAAAGAAATGCTATTGAGGGTTGTTAGTATTCTGGGTAGAAGGTCTGAGGTCGACTATTTTCCACCCTTTCAATAAAACCCTGCAGGCTACACAATTTCTCTAGCTCCAGATCATTTCTGCACCCATTCATAACCCTCTTCCATGTAAGTGCTTGGTTTTATAATTGCACTTCATCACCCCCCCCCCCCCCCCCCCCCCCCAAAAAAAAAGGGTTTGTTTGTCTTCGTATACATTATCACACTAACTGGGCTTCAATTATTAAAGCTGAACGATGTAGCCTCTGAAAATACGCTGTCCCTTATTTTCTGCACAAAGAATCAATGATCCACATTAGCAGTATAAATTAAGTAATACTTTACCTAGGCATGTTGCTGCCTTTAATATTCTCCCCTGTTAGATGTATTCTCCCAGACCGGAGCACCTTGTGCCTCTGGGGAAGGGATGCTATAGTTCATTGTAATGAAAGAGCTCGGAGCTGTTAATGGTTTAAATGATACATTTGTGTGGGAGGGAAAGCGAATGTTTCTGAAAGATCTGGCAAAAAAAACAGCACAATTCACAGCCCCGCGGGAGTGTGATGTCATCGGACAAAGGAACAGCCAAGACTTCTGAAAGGCCTTGAACGTAACACAAAGGTTGCTACTGGGACCATACTTGAAGGTCTATTTTTTTTAAAGGATCAAAATATGGTAAAGTCCATCAGATGAAAAGGTTAATGACAAAGAGTCTTCCAGTTCCGTTGAGATTAGATATAATAAATCAACTGTAGTTCTAGTAGTGAGGAGTTCAAACAACCAAACTAAAACAACCAGGGCATCTGAATATTAACAGTGACAAATAGGACATTATTAGCTTCAAAATCGAGTCGTGGTACCCATTACATTCATTACTATCTGATCACCATGGCCACAATGAACACCATATCACCCATCTCCTCTCCTCCCTGACAAATCGAGGGAAGTGGTTTCGGTCAGAACACATCATCAACAACATCACACTTCCCTGTGAGCTCAGCTGTAATCATGACCTAAGTTCTGGTGCTGTGAGAAGGCTGTGTGTGTCTGTGAGCTGGAGGCTTCGGACGAGCCAAAGCCATGAGGAATGGCATTCTGGTTCATGAAAAAAAACAAATAAAGGAACAAACTTCATTTTAGCCGGCGAATGTCGGCATGGCTTCTGCCTCCTCCTCCCTGCTTCTGAGATAAATCCTCCCCGATTGCTAATTGCACGATTCCTCTCGTCTGCATCAACTTCAGGCCGACAGGTTATTTCAGCTTGTTATTGGGAAAACATTTATCCACTTGGAATGATTACTGTGCAAGAGCCCCTGGTGAAATCCAAACAGCAGTGAATCTTGTAGAGTTATGGTAAAGCCTCTCCTCATTAGATGGCCAATCGACTGGTGGAATGGAGAGCCCAATCTCTGCCTTATTGAGTGTTCAGGAGACACAGACTGACATTTACATCTCTGGCTTCTTCATGGTTGGCTGGAGACAGAATGGCTTCCATACATCCTGCCTTTGAAAAAAAGGAGGAGGACTGACGGTTAGATCATTTGTGCCCATGTTTATGGCATCGTCTGGGAAATATGATGAACGTGTCAGTTCTGTGGCATGTTGAGCGCTGGACGGCTCCTGTTCTCCCTTCTGTCCCTGCGGGCACCGGAACTCTCCGGAAACACGCTGAAGGATGTAATGTAAACAAGACAAGTTGCTCAATTTCGTCTTGTCTCTGTTGACTCTCACCGAGCAGAGACAGAAGGATGCAATAGTGTGGACAAAGCACGGCGCCACCTCCGCCTCCCACCCTCTTCCACATCCCAGACAGATCCGCTGAGGTGCTCTTTTTATTTGGCGGCAATTACTACCTGCACCTGGCAACAGACAGACATCTAGATGCCTAACAATGTCACAGAGGAACTCTTTCTTCCAAACAAGCAGCCCAAATTGGCTTTGTAGCCATGAACCAATTAGAGCTGAAATATGGTAACTGCATAGGCCATTACTGCGCAGTGGAGATGGTGCAGGGAGACGTGTTGAAGGTTAGGATGGTTAGAGGCTTTAGGAATGATGTGTGGTGTGTGGACTGGGCGGAGAGGCTGCTTACACAGCATAAAAGGAGGGCTGTGACGAGGGGACAGCGGAGTGGTGGAGCACAGAGGGTGGAGGCGAGCAGGGGATGATAAATAAACACTCTTGGATAGATCTCTCCAGAGAACATATATTACAGAAGCAGGGAGCAACAAGAGCGATTAGTGTTTCAGCCTTGGAGAACTGTAACTCATAGCAATATAGCTCTTCTCGATGGGTAATTTGTGAGCTGTTGTTTTAAGAGAGGTTGTTCTGTATTTTTCCACTTTAATATAACAAAAGTGTACCCAGTAGAGGCCGAACAAAGTGTCCAAGTGACTTCTATTACATTAAGGGGACAGCCTTTCAGTCCAATGGTGACATATAGGGCCATGCCTGGGGTAGCTATCAAGCAAGACTACTGTGAGAGCCTGGTTCAAAAACAAAAACTCATATCAAACTGTATTAAAATCAACCACAAACAAAACTTAAATACATTTTACAGTCAAAAAAATAAAAACTAATGATGTGGATGCAGCCTAGATGATTTACAGTTTGGTGTAATTATATCATCGTTCATTTTTATTAGACCAGGACAAGAATCCTATTTTGTAGCTGCTCATCAAAAAGTCAGTAGCTTTCTGCAGTGTCAAAGAAAATACAAGCCTGCTTAGCTAGCTGGCTAGCTGTGGCCTACATGTGCTCCTGACACCAGAGTAACTAATGTGGTGCCTGGCAGCTAAGGATTCGGATTTGATATAAGCATTCAAACCTGTCTGCATTGAGGTATGGCCTCCGTCACCCTACGCTACGATTGATTCCCCCTTGCCCTTAAATGCAGTGCATGTGAAGCAAGCCAAGGACGCTCCCCTGCCTGGTCAAGTAATGACAATCGTCTTTAAGGAATAATGGCCTCGACGACGCTTCTGAAAAGTTACCGGGCCACCTTCAATAATGAATTCCCCGGTCGATGACACATTGATAGATTCCCATTCTTCAGTCGGGACGCCCTAGCCGCAGTTTAATTGACAAGAAATGAATTCAGGAGGTTGGGAAGGAAAAAGGTGAGACGGGAGAGAAAGGAGATGGAGGGGGGTGGGGTGTGTGCAGGGGGGGGACGGGTAAATTCTGTGTGATCAGCAAGGTTTCAAACAATCATTGGGCGAAGTGAAGTCCCCGCCATATCTATAAGTCATAGTGTTTTATAGGCCATTAGGATCTCCAGAGAAGGGCTGCATGGAGACCGGGGCTTTTTGTCGAAATTAAAATGTCAGAGAGAAAGAAATAGAACAAAACAGAGAATCTGCAATTAATTACCCAGCCATAAAATTGCAATAATCAGGGAGCATTGCACTTTTCTGTTCTACAGCTCTCCTGATCATAGCAAACTGGAATAGTATACATTTATCTCTCCAAATTACATTTCTAATCTAAAAAGGAAGACATGCTACAAAGGAATAGGGTCTTTAGGATCTTGCAGAAGGCGAGACAGAGACAACACATTTTTGTCCCACACTGTCCCACACTGTCCCACACAAAAACCTCATTTTTCTTTTTTCTATCATTTGATGGAAATTTGTAACAGATAAAAGGAAGTCCTGTTTCATAAAAATATGTTTGGAAAAAAATCATATCTTAAGATTTCATTATAAACCTGTACACAATTTTGTTGAAGAGAAAATGATGTGTTGCTCTATTGCAGGTGTCACCAACCCTGCTCCTCGAGGGCTACTTCCCTGATGGTTTTAGATGTTTCCCTGCTCCAGCACACCTGATTCTAATGAATTGTAATTATGAGGCTTCTACAGAACTTGATAATGATCCATTCATTAGAATCAGGTGTGCTGGAGCAGGGAAACATCTAAAACTGTCAGGACAGTAGCCCTTGAGAACCAGGGTTGGTGACTCCTGCTCTATTGTATGCAAGTTCCACCAACCACACCGGTATTGGAACCAAAATATTTATCTTCAATGTAAGAATGCAACTAAGAGAAGTCAGCCTGAGTTAATCTTTATGAATGATTTTCAGAAAAATACATGCCCTGTGCATGTCAATAGAAATCCAATGCTGTAAGTTAATGTTAGAGGAAGAGCCAATGTAATGTAGCTTTCATGAACTTCCACTATCCATTGGCTAAGTCACAGGCAGTGCAACAGTTCAACACAAGAACTCTGGGATTTTCCAATCAATGTCATAGATGATGGCAGCATGGAAAACATACTGGAACTATTTAACCAAGTGCCAGTTGTGAGCTTAAATAATCAACCAGTTTGAATTGACATGTATGCGAAATGATCACAACCGTTCTCTAATTACCGATCATAGTGTTTAATGGCATGACCAGTAATTACCACAGGCTGTGATTGCAGATAATTACATATTATCTGTGGAATCCCTGATTCTTGCAAATAATTATATTTTTGGCAACATTATCTAATATTTGAAGAAGTATATTACAGTTAAAATATTTACTCATAAAGTATAGTAGGACACCAAAGAACAGTACATACTGAAATTACTATGTTTAATCGATCTATGTACACAACTGTTATATAGGGAACAAGACAAGAGAGAATAGGATGTGCTGGGCCAGCAGGCAACAAGACTTCCTGAGAGAAAAGAGGAGTGAAGATGAGGAGAGGAGAGACAAGGAGAGAAGATGAGAGAAGTGAAGAGGAGGGGGAGTGGAGAGCATAGGAGAAGGGAGAAGACAAGAGAAGAGAAAAGAGGAGGATAGAAGAGGAGAGAAGGGTAGAGGAGAGGAGAAAAGGGGAGAGGAGAAAAGAGAGGAGAGAAAAGGAGAGAAGAGGAGAGGAGAGAAGAGAAGAGAAGAAGAAAGAAGGGGAGAGGCCAACATTTGCTGGTCCTCATCCAGCAGGCAACAATCCCTCCCCTCTGCTCAGAAAGGTCTGAAGGGTAGGAGGAGGGGTTTTAATTTGAGGAATGCACCAGCACTATATTTCACCCTCTGCTGTTGTCCCGCATTATCTTGGTAAACATCCCAGGTACTAATTTGATATACTGTCTAGCAGGCGGTGTTTCATCCTGCTCCCTGCGTGATTGATGAATGACTGTGAGATGAAACTGGGACAAAGATTTATGGCACACCAGCACATAGAATATGTATGATTATCAGCTGCACGCTGAAAGTTTGAATGATAGGCACTAGGAGAGGCCTACTAAATGACTCAATTTAAGTAAGGGAAAGGGAGTGTCTCCATTTTCTTCTCTCTGCATTTCTAAGGTGCTTTTTTTTATCTAAGCGAGGCTGATTTTCGGAAGCTCTACTGGATACAGACTGTCGATATGTTTAGGCCCTGCTTTGTAATGTCATTTCTCATGAAACGCATTTTGCTGTATCATTTGTACCTGCGGAAAAATACCACATCGACTCTTTTGGCAGTGGGCCGAGTCAACAACATATAAAGCACTTTGTCGCATACCGATTTGGAAAGCAAGTAATTCTCCAAGCGAAATGCTCAAGGTTTGTCTTTTGCACTACAGTAATTCTGTCTTTCCTACAATTTAGTTCTAATACCCATTGGCATGTCTGAACGCTTTGAACAGTCAGCTCCTAATTGATCGATGGGACGGCGACATAAATCCCAAAGCCGGCATTCTTTATTGATTCTACAGGAGCGCTTTACTGCCTTTCTGTATGTGTCACTTCCCCAGCCCACACATGCTAAGCAGGAGGCATATTTTACCTACAGAGGGCTTTATCGCATGCAGGCTCTGCTTTTGTTATCTGCATCCGTGAATTACTGTGCACCACCGTGACTTGCAAAGCACCCAGGAGAGAGCTTGGGGTTCTGTTGGCCCCAATTAATATATTTACACAAGAGTTGTAAATGGCCGAACATTAATAGACCGAGAAGGATCCTTGACAACGATCTCCATGAAGTGTTCGTAAAAGTAGCTTTGAAAAGCTACTGCAAGGTGGACCACCGCTTCAGACTCGACTGAATCACTCCACTTAGAAAAACATATCAGACGAAGTCTCTGAGCTATTCCTGAAATGCTTGTTGCTGATAAGGCGGTCGTAGGAGTGGCGTGGCCTTTGGGGGTGGGGGGGAAGTGATTCTGGACCCAGGAGGTTTCTGCAAACATTTCCTCCCGCGGGTCTCGTGGATGGGAGGCGAGCCGAGGCTCTCGGACCAGCCTGGTGAGACGTGAGTCACCCTGCCTCCGCTCATGTGACAGTGGCACGTGTCCAAGTTCCGTCTGCGAGGTGAAACAAGGAGAGGGCTTGTCGTCTCATAATTGTAATTTAATAAAGATCCCACATGGTATCAGCAGGGCCTGACAGCCAAGGCCTTCCGGCGCTTGTTAATGCAATTGTTCTGGGTCGGAACGGCCTTGTCACAAATCACCCTGGAAGTTAGGTGACAGGTAACAGACCTCACGGGTACGTCCTGCGGGGCTCAGAGGAGGCCTGGAAGAGCGCCAGGGAAAAGGCGCTGCGTTGCCTAGCCGGCTGGAAAGACAGCCAAGGAGCTGACACTGAACCGTTGTTACAATAAGGAGAGCGAGATGCGGACAGACGAAGCCTAGCCGGATTCAAAAAATAAACTGTAGAAAGCTATTCATTTCAGCGAAGTTGTAAATCTCTGTGCTTTTGCTGCCGGACAAAAAGCAGACTGTGTCGGTTTTGGACATGGTTAACACAGGTTCTACCGACAGAACTAGCAAACACATCCTAAACACAAATGAGGGGTAAAATACTGGGTGGATGACAGTATTAAAAAAAAACGGACAAACGGACAACGTTTGACAGACATCGAAAAAGAAAAGTGGCAGGCATTGGCATGTCGAAGAGCCTTCCTCCAAAATCGTGGCCCCTGAGACAATGGGGTGAATCGGAAGAACTTTTCTTTCATGCAATCCCCGTTTTTTTTTGCTTTGGGATTGATGTGTAGCTGATGTGTGACAGGAGAAGCTCCAGTCAAACTTATGTCAATGCCAAAATACATTTAACATGTAGTGTTCTAAACAGCCTACAGCCAGAGGCTCATAAATCGCTTGTTTGTGTCTGGAGTTGGTGAGCAAATGCAGCTCATGGTCACTGAGAGGAGAGATGGTGCATATCTAGCAGGGCAGAATCCCTGGCAGGAACCAGTACTGAGCGATGCCAGGGATGTTTGAGAGACGAGAGGATAAAGAGGAGAACAACTGACTGCCTCTCTGTCAAAGAAAACTGAAGAGGTGCGATAATTTATGTGTCCGTTTAATCAGGCTGAGTGCATGTAGGCAAATGTTTGCGTATTGTCATGTTGTGCATGTTTTATATCAAACTGACGTACCTCTCTCCTTGCTTGGATGCTAGGACGGCATGGTAAGTGTCAAAGTCTCAAGGAACTGTCATTACATCAATGTTTACGATCACACGAGAATGCAGCGTCCGCTCTAGCGTTATTTTGAATGAGCAAAATGATCTGGAATGTTCCAGCGGGCAGAAATGGTCACTGTCATTCCATTCCAGAGGAGGTTGTTTTTGTTCTTTTTAATCTCGGGTATAACCTTCAGTGTTTTTCTCTGACGGGAAATGCAGTTTATCAACTCGGGATGACACCAGTGTAGGTGATATATACAGAACTGTACTTCCCCCAGATAACTCTAATAGCACAGAGCCCTGTCCCGGTCCCTCTCCCATCCTGCACAACCATGAGGGAAATCTCTGAAGTTAGAGGAGTGGGTTTATCAGATAAAATGATGCTTTGAAGTGAATATGCTTGAATCTCAAGATGATTTAGCCAAGCCCTCAGTTGACGTCATAGAATTTGTGGAAAGATGCCTATGCGTTCCCAAAATATCCCTTTGGTATCTGGGTATTCATTTTCTTTTCAAGATGATGTTTTTTGGGGTTTGGGTTGGGTGCTAACATGTTTAGGAGAGCACCTGCTGGTATGTGTGTTTGTTTGAAGTGACATTATACTGACTGGTAGTAAAGGACCTTCGTGTACATGTGTCTGAGACCATAGGAACATGTTGGCCACCATGTGGATTGTGGCCCTAAGTCTGAAGGGCTTTTGGGGAGGAAATGAGCACAGGAGAAAGGTATGTATCTATGCAAAGCTAACTCATGGAAGTCGTTTTGGATGAAAGCGTCTGCTAAATGAATACATGGAAATGTAAGACCGAGGGACACCAGCCAAGATAGTATACAACACAGACAGTGTGAGAAAACAAAGGTGCTGTGTCACGTATTGAACACAGATAGGATTGTGCAATGAGATTGCATAAGTTCGGTCAAGTATCTTTCAAGCACAAAAAAATGTACATGGATCGAACACATTTCTGTTTATGTGTTATACATCCATTGGATGGCAGTACTGAGTAAAGTTCTCATAATTTTCTTCAACGTATTGCAAAATGTACAAATTGTTTGATTTCTTGCGAAGTATATATATATATATAGGCCAGTAAACCACCATGCATCTGTCTAGTGTCGCATTTATAAGTTTATACCTCATGACATTACGAGATGAGCTGTAGTTAGCAATATCAGAGTACTTAAAGTCCAGCTCAGTCTGTTTAATGTATATTTGATAAATCCAATGTTTAAACCCCATGTTTTAATACCTCGATTTTTATCACCAATTAAAGGAAATTGAGTCTTTTTTTCATGAAAAAAAAAACAAGATGAAAGACAAGATTTGTGGCATTTTTTTGTCTGGAAAGGATCAGGTGTTTACAGACAGACACACACACAGATCCTTTCCACTCTGCTTATCTCTGACAGTCAATAAGAAGCCGAGGGGATTGGCAGTGCTCTGTCTTATTTACAGAACATTTGTTGCACTTGACATTTATCGTGGCTCCGGGGCCGTGAACTTCATGCAAACGTCACTGAAGCATTCAGTGCCAGAGCCCAGGGCCTAAGTCTGCCTCCACATCATCACAAGTCTTTTCACGCTAAGATAAATCACTTCTACTGGACCCCAAGCACAGGGGGATAAAGGGGAGGGGTGGGGCCAGGCTAGAAAGAGTGGAGAGAGAGAGAGAGAGAGAGAGAGAGAGAGAGAGAGTGGGAGAGAGAGAGAGAGAGAAAGAGAGAGTGGGAGAGAGAGAGAGAGAGAGAGAGAGAGAGAGAGAAAGAGAGAGAGAGAGAGAGAGAGAGTGGGAGAGAGAGAGAGAGAGAGAGATATTCTAGGAGAGGAATATCCTGGGGTTAAGGCCAACCAATCTAGGCCTTGTTTAATTGTCACACGCATCCAAACAAATATCACTACCCATTATGGAGGCAGCATATGGTAAATGTTTTTTAGATTGCGGGGGATGTAAACATTGTGACTACTGTCCTTGATGGGGTCATGGCCACGGGATATGAAAGGCCTCCGTCTTCGCAGTCGGCAACACGCAGCCACTGACCAGAAGGGACTGACTATGTGTGTGTATAGGGGGAGATGGCTGTTTGCACTATTGGTAGTGACCCATTGCCCACAGCTATTATCTGCTTCGAAAAGGATATCTAGATATACGATGCTCCAGAAATTCCATGAGATTCCAGGTGGGGTGAGCGTTGTGGTCTGAGAGAGAGATTCAGAAATTAACTTTTCTTTTCAAAACATTTCTGTTGATGGACAAGGCTATTTATAATTTTATTATTAGATAGTTATACTGAACATGGAGCTTTATATTAACCTTAGTAATATATTCGAAATCCAACAGAACATCTCCTTGGACTAAATGCTGCCTTTTTCGTCAACAGGAGAGTTTGAAAGATGGAAACTAGCTGTCTGCAGTGAACTGCAATTTTACTGATTTCCCTTTAGATGGGGCTGTTTTTGACACTCAAAATACCAACATTACAATATTAAAGTTTGCTGTCAGTATTCTAATTATTTTGCACCTCTATTTAATAATACTTGAGTATTGGGTTCATTTACAAATAATTCAACTGAAAAACAAACAATTGTATTAATAACCTTTTGCTACGTTTCCTGAAATCTTTCAATGTAAACAACATTTAGAATGGCAGACAATTAGAATGTAACTGTTCTGAGTTAGGGTCAGTGTAAAGAGCTCATAACATTGGTCAACTACAACTGATAAAGGGCTTTTAAGAGAATCTGGACTCTATAAACAGTACATGACGTAATAGACATGGGCATTAACCATGAATTGAGAGCAGAATGATGAACGGGGCCTTGAGACCTTACCACATCATCTCAGCCGCGAGCGCAGTATATTCTCATGCAGTCAGCGTCCAATTATAAATCAACTGCTTCTTAATTCCGTAAGTGATTCATGACTGTTATCGACAATCATTTCCAGAAGTGCTTTGAGGTGCTTTTTACTCGGTAGCGTCTGTAATTTACAAATGATGGGAGACAAAAAAAAAAAAAACGATGCGGCTGTATTTTTCTCTTCTGACACATGGTAGGGAAATCCTGAGGAGAATTTTTTTGGGAAAGAAGAACTACAGATCCAGAAACGTAAACGGGAATACTGTGAGTTCAAGAACTAGATGTCAAGTTAAACTGAGGAAAGGATCCCATAAAACTGGAACGACAAATCTTTTGCTTGCAGGCAGACAAAAAGGAAGCACAGATGAAGTGTAATTCAGGCTGAGCTCAATAAGAGGGGTACATGGTTGACATCATGGTGCCTCACACGAGAGCTTCCTCTATCCTTTCTCTGTGGTGCCTCCAGCCACAGTTGCCTTAGGCATGCTTTTAGGGAGTTCAAAAAATATTCATAAACAATTTGACAGTTGACTTAAGCGAAAGATTTGTGTTCAGTAGGATTTGATTTGACTCAATAATCAGGATTTGTGTTGCGTTATTGGCGTATTTGTGTGAAGATTGTTCATCGGCATCTTCTCTGTGTGTGTGTGTGCGTGTGTGTGTGTGTGTGTACGTGTGGGGAGGGTTGGGGTGTATCCCTCCAGCCCCAAACATGCTTTAGGCTATATCTCAGCAGCTACTCTTGCACCTATGTGACGCTGACAACATCAACTGCAATTCCCCTTCCCTTTTCCCCGCCAAGACAAAGGTCAGGGGAAATTAGAGAGATGTGGAAGAAATCCCAGTCCTCCTGCATTAGCCTCATGGCCCCAGACACTCTGGCTAATGTGGCCTAAACATCAGGGCAGGGTCATTATTTCAAACAGAAGACCACTTAACTTCCTTACTCCCCTCTGCCGAGGACATCGATGTGGTTGGAGATGAAGGCACAATATTGGGTTTTCTCTCCAAAGCATGTCCCATTATGAAGGTTTTTTCCTGTCTCCCATTGAATGTAATTCCAGCACACCCTGGGTGAATTAATTAATCACAAAGCTGGCTTGGTATCAAAGGTAAATATGATTTAATTATACTTCCTGCGTCTTTGTTAAGAAGCCAACTGTCAGCTTGTGGTAAGTGGGCTGTGGCCCTCAGTGGCGCCCAAGGCAGACATGCGTGTGTGTGTGTGTGTGTGTGTGTGTGTGTGTGTGTGTGTGTGTGTGTGTGTGTGTGTGTGTGTGTGTGTGTGTGTGTGGGACATGAGAGAGGGCGAGAGAGAAAAAAGAGAGTGAGCGAGAGAGAGAGAGAAAGGGAGAGAGAGAGAGAGAAAACAGTGCTCAGCCAACCGGAAGGAACCCGAATGAACAGGTACATGAACACGGAGGGATTGCCGGCCTTCCCTGCAGAGCTGGATGAGTGGCACCTCCCTGACAGCTCTGCAGTCCCAACAAACAAGAGACACGTCCTCTTTAACAGCAAGGGGGGAGGGATAACAGAAGAGCAGCACCCACAACATTCCATCAACCTTCTGTCCAGCAAGACGTTCATTCCAGCACAGGGTCACGCTGTTCCTGGCTGTGTTTTCGCATTCCAAACATCTGACACTGCTAACAGCGGCCACTGTCACGCTCAAATCAATCTTTATTGAAGTTGATGCATAAGAGCAACTTGTTAACTGTCATCCATCGCCAACCCACAGTGTCTATAGTACCCTCAACAGCCTTTGTGACATGTATTGATAATCAGCCATATTTATTGGTGCTGTTAAAAGAAGATTGAGCATGTGTCAAGTCGCAGCCAGCCTCGATAACAGTCGCCTCCTCTGACTCCCAAGTTAACGTATCAGTTGCATTCCCCCACACCTCTGCTGACAATAAATTGATGCAGGCAAGAGGAACAGAAGAGGTCGCATTCTTTCATGCAGCCGTTTGTGTTGCAACATCTGCGTCTTGTTATCCGGTCTGGTTGCAGCCGTGGCGTCCGGAGCGCGGGGATAGCACCACTGTCATACATGAAGACACAAATGCAATGCCATGCATCGGTCGTGACCGCATTTAAACTAGCACAGAAGCAAAGATCACATGGGTTGTAAGTCACAGGTAAGTGATAAGAGGGACTTGTCACCTAGATGAGGTACTGTTTATAGCACAGGCCCCAGATAAAGCATTTGTTGGCCAAACAAGGTAAATGAAGCGTAATTGGAAGCCCATTACTAAATTGAAAAACGCGAGCCTTTTGTTTTAACGGTTTTTGAATCGAAGATAGGGGCGCCTCTCTCACTTTGTAACCCAGAATCAAATGAAAGGGCTCAATAATTATAATGTTCTGGATCCTTCTGAGGGGCGGACAAAATCAATAGAGTAAGGACAAAGAACCTATAGCCATCACTTAATTCTCTTATCAGGGGTGATTTAGGGGAAGAGGAGGATGTTAAATAACTGTAAATCTTTATCTATGACTGGGTGGCTGCTTTATGGCAGCTCTCGCAGCCTTTCTCAGACAGAATGTCCATACCTTCTGCGAGATGCACAATTTATAGCTTTACTACCCTTTGTCTTAAAGAGCAGCGAGACATACCAGGCAGGAAGGAGATAACAGCCACATCTGAGGAAGCTAGGGAAGGGGGCGGGGGCGGACTAGGGGTGTGGGGGGTGGGGGGGGATCGGATTCCGTCGTTGCCATAGACATGTGTCTCAGTGACAGCTTTACGGTCCATGAGCCTGGCTTTCTATTTTTGGGAGGAGGTGTCCCTCTCCTCTTTCTCCACCACCGCTTCCCCCGCCCCCCCACCCCTCCCTGCCAACCCGCCGCACACCTTTCCCAACCCCAAAGTCCCACCACTCACCCCCAAAACCCTGCCCCTTGTGAAATGAGAGAGATTAAAGTGTCAGATTTATCTCCACGGCGGTCAGATTTAGCTCGGCTCGTACGTGCAAAGGGCCCTACCCGCCCCCCCCAACCCCCACCTACCCACTCATCCCCCCACCCCACCACCCACCCCCAGCGACCCCCCCCCCCCCCCCCCCGCCCCCCGAAACACACGCACACACATACCTCTTCTTCTCGCTCACCTAGAGGTCAGAAGGAGGACTATGGAGGAAGGGGCATTGCAGAAGGAGGGAGGAGGATGGGGCTTTTTCACCACAAAGTCATGAGGGGTTCCTCTGAACTGGGCAGATGTTTCCTCATATTTTCTCCCTGTGCTGACAACCAGTTTATTGTTTCCCTTGATAAGGCTACAGTGTTCCCGGTAATGGGAATTAGAGGGAGGCGTAACTCACCCAGATGCAGGGTGAGACTGAATCAATAGATAATAGGATATTTCTCATGGATTCTAAAGGCACTGTTATTATCGGGGACCATTAAAAAAAGAGTCTGGTCTGGTCTGGTGTTTGGCATTTGTCTGGAAGGGAGAACTAGATGTGGTGTGAAGACCAGAATTAGCCACTGCACTTAACTTGAACCCTCTGTCATAAGGGCTACATCACGTCCAAATGACCCTTACAGCACACCCTAAGCTTTAACGACAGTTGCTGTTAGCTATGGACAACTGACTTTGTACTGTCATTGACCTTACACATGACAATGTGACTGATGAAGGTGTCATGGGATTGAGCGCAGCCCCATCATGGAGCTTGAGACAGTTCAGGCATTGTCTACAGTTGCTTTACATGAACTGTGACAGGGATACAAAACGAGCTAATTGTATTTCAAACCAGTGAAAGTGTGTTGCAGTATTGACTACTGCGTGGAGAAACGGATTAATAATTAAGAAAACTGGCAAACACATGTTGTTCCAGTCAAGATGATCAGACAGTGATCAGATCCAAAGTCATATCCTGTAGTTTGAACGTTTCTTCCACCCAGCTGTTACAAGAGGGTGTAGCCCACAGTTAAAGGTTCTGGCATCGCAAAGGCACGTTTTCTGACACACAGGAAGACCAGGAAACACTGGTGCTCAGGCCAAAAGCACCACAGGCTGTCCCAGTTGTATTGCAGTAGACGTACAGTATTTGGATAATAGGACCTCTTACTACACTAAGTGTTTTTGAGGAACTTAACAGACACTCTACTTTAATCTACTGTTATGGTCTCGGCTAAAGAGAGAGACAGAGCGATAGAGAGAGAGAGAGAGAGAGAGAGAGAGAGAGAGAGAGAGAGAGAGAGAGAGAGAGAGAGAGAGTGGGAGAGATTCCCCCGGCAGCCCTGGAATATATTAGCAACTCTTTGCGTCTAAGGGGGTGTTAATAATTACTCATTGGGAGTCATGTGACACCCTCAATAAATGAAACTTCCTCCTTAAGTTTTAAAGGCAAATGCATATTGTGGCTATCACTTAGTGTCTGCCCTATTCATGTGCTTAATCTATTGAAACAACGTGTTACTCCAACTTAGTAACTAGACCCAGCAGCTCCCTACAGCTGAGTGAGCAATGTGCCAATAAAGAAGAAGAAAAAAAAACAACTCTGGAGATGAATTAGTACGTTAATGGGCGCACATGTGTCTTCACAAATAATAAATTCCACTCCATCAAGCGGTAATTTAATTATGAATTATGTATTCAACCGCCATTAATTATTTGTGCTCGTTATTAGTTGAATTGGAGGATAGAGTCCAAGAAAAAGCTAGGGAAATTTAAATGAAAACCAGTTTCATTTCTAGATAGTGAGGTCAGGTTCTGACCTGACACGGAATGATTATGAAAACCTTGTTGTTACCTCGTTGCTTGTATTATGATTTGTTAACCGACTTAATACTTTTTGGGGGGACGTTGCATGACATAGTGTGCCATAAAATCTGTTTCTGAACAGCTGCACATCCAAAGGCAATCATTACGTTCTTGGTAAACACACAAACCGTAATCAAACACGTTAAAATATCTGTTTTCGATGGAGAGTTGCCGATAATCTCCCAGTTATGACAACACAGCATCTGGACAGTAAATCTACAGTAATGGGTCTCTTCAATATCAAGCACGTTGTACAGATGTGGCACTATGAAAACAAGACAGTAACAGGTGATATTAGATGAACTAACCATTAGATCACCCTCCCGGAATTTTATGTAGATAGTGTGTGTGTGTATGTGTCTGTGTGCGGTGTCTGTGTGTACGTGTGTATGTTTATGTGTGTGTCTGCGTGTGTGTGTGTGTATGCGCAGGCATTCTTACCCATCCAGTGAGAAAAGTGACAATTACTTGACTTATGAGGATTTATGGGGCCAACCTTCTCTCATTATCTGTATTAAGAGGCCGTTGGCTAAGTGTTGTTTGGCAGAGAAACATGACTTTACTGCTATCTGCTTTCTTTTCTGCACACTGTGATTTATCCGGCACTGGGTTTGGAATGGGGGAGCTAAATGTAATATGGTTATATGTGCAGACATAACAATGGCCTCTAAGGGTGGGGTAAAGAGGAGGGCGTCAAAAGGCTGAGCGGTAAGGGAATCAGGCTATTAATCAGAAGGTTCGAATCATGACCGTGCCAACATGACGTTGTGTGGTAAGGCACTTCACCCTACTTGACTCAGGGGGGAATTGTCCCTGTACTTCTGTGCAGCTCTTTCAGCCGCTGCCATTCATTCCATCAGGAGTGGGAAAGCAGTCGGGGGAAGGAGAATGTGAGACACTATCTGTGGCATTCATGTATCATTCATTCATTCATTCATTCATTGAGGAACGGGACAAGTGGGTTCCAGTTGTCTACGCGTGTCATCTTGACAAGGTCTCAACAGGTTGGACCCAGAAGACAGGTAGCCTGACTGATGGCTGATGAAACACAGTGACAATCAGGTGTAAGGTGTGTTTGCGCGTGTGTTTGTGTGTGTGTTTGTCTGTGTTTGTGTGCGTTTTCCGATTTAGCATTCTGTCAGAGGCTGGTATGTCTAACCCTTCGTATCGACAAAGTTTACTGTCTTCACAAAAGATTCGTAGAGAGGCCTACAACTTCTCCTCAACATCAAGGCAAAGGGATGGTCAAACCATCCATCTAAAATATATTCACAAGGATATTCACACACTGGAGTTCATTTAAATGGTGTAGCTGAATGATCTCCCTATAGTATCTCTCTGCAGGATTATCTGAAAGAAGGAAGGAGTGAGAGAGGAAACAAGAGAGTAAGGGGAGGTAGAAGGGGTGAGAGGGGGTGGGGGAGACAGAAGAAGAGATGGAAGGAAGACTGGGGACCAGAAGTGTGTTTAGGAAGGAGATGGCTGTTAGACAGTTGCTGTCAACTGGCCCCTTTTGATGCCATCAGCTTGGCGCGGGCCTGTCTGTCTCACAGTATGACTGCTATCAAAGACGTACTCAAAGCTGAGACAAGTACGGGTTGGAGACAGGGAGCAAGAGGGATTCTACACACGTTTCCCCATTTACACCTGGCAAATATATATATATTTTTTTACGTATTTCAAGGGGGGGGGGGTGGAAAGTCTGTCTGCATGTTGATGAATGTCACAACACTCACCTGCTCTCATTGCAGGCAACAGATTGCAAACGGAAAGCCAAAAGTGCTCAACTGATCTGATGGAAAGAGATGGCATGCCTCAGAAAGAAGTCATTCTATTCAGTTTATTTTTCAATTCTGTCATCTAACGCGGAACAGATATTCTCGTCTGAAACCGAGCAACGCATTGCGGAGGCATTCGCCCAGCTGTGTCTTTGATTCTGACCAGGGGGACAAAGGCCTCGGAGAGCGCTGATTCAAATATTCCCTCACTGCGCTGTCCGTGCAGCTCCTCTGTAGCTGCAGCAGAAAAAAAACGATGACTGTCTCCAGATCCGGTCGACTCCTGCTCGCTGCTTTCCCTCGCGGCTCTAGAGGAGAAAGGTTCCAGCCAAGACCATGTTTCCATTCTCTTAGATTGGGCCTGCCCATCAGGTACAACTCACATTTCCCCATATGGGAAACCTTGCTCAACCCCACCATCCTTCCCTGTCTGTGTTCAACGTGTATCCCACCATACGAACCGCTGTCAACAGTCTGTGTTTGCCTTGAACCTGCCCTAAGCTATTGAGTTTGCCATACATAAAACATTAAAGATGTATTCAAAAGCGGGTGGTTGTCTGTTTATTGGCACTCACAGATCTGGAAAGCATTTCCAATCCGTTTCAGGAACAAGACACATATACTGGGGCAGAGTCCTTGAAGGCGTTTAACACAAAATAAAAACCATAAAACATAATAGTAAACATAAATGGGGCAAATAAATCGTATTGATAATAACCCCAAGGTGGAATTTATGGAAATGCTGTAGGAGATAGAGAGCCCTATCTTGCACCCAGCGCAATTTACTTTATACACTGACACATGTATCATTCCTATTTTGCACCCAATGCACAGCCGATTTTTTCGTGCACAGACGTACACATCGGTAAATTAGGGAATGAACTTGCGCTCCAGGGGGCTGTTCGGCAAAAAAAAGGAAGCGTGTTCCAACACAAAACGTTCCCTGGTGCTATTTTGCAGTTTCACAAAACCATTCCGCCACTGACCAGGAAAAAGCTGGTCAAAGTCAGCGGTGCGTTGTTCAAATAGTGTTTTAAGGGCGCAGGCTTGGCCATAATGTACAGTAGATTGTGTATAATGTGCAAGCACTGCATGTGCACAGATGCAGCAGTTTCCATTCTTGCAAACATAATTACTAGGTAAATACCAAGTAAGAATTACCAAACATTTACATTACATTTACATTTTTTTATTTTGTTCATTACTCAAATGAAGGAAATCATTGTGATATTTAATATGTGTATCCTGTGTACGCTTTATTCTTCCCGTTTTTACAGCTTCATAATTCATAACATAAATCTAGTATACACATTTAGTCATATTATTCAGACTAGTTTCAATATATATGGGTTTGCCAACAGTGGAAACAATTGTGGCAATTTCCTCCCACGCCTGTTTAACCCAAGTTCAATTGGGTGGATTTCTCACATTCCCATCCAGTGTGACTTCTCTTTCTTTCACAGCTCTACTGAGAACATTGTTCACCTCGGCTGTGAAGCGTTCTTGACTTGCGCCCGAAAAATCCGCCATGATAATAGCACCCCACGGTGGAACAAGCGTTCCTGCTTTTAAAGGGAATGTGAGCCGATGCTCTGATTGGTTTATTGCACGTTACGCCCAAACCACACCTATGACTAATTCAACCACTCCAGACCAATCCATTTGCGCTGGGCGCAAGAGTCATCCCGCTGGTATAATAGCAACAGCGCCCGAGTCCTGCCCACGAAGCCACTTGCGCTTCATGCTTGACACTTGCGTTTCAGATCCTGTAAATAGGGTCCGGAGTCTCAGACGTAAGTAATATGTATAGTCTGAATCACAGCGCCAGCCAGGCACTAACAAAGTCTTATAAACACATCACAACTACACGGTGAGACGATCCTCATCTCTCTCGCTTTCTCTCTCTCCGCCTTCGCTAAGTGCTGCAGTAATGTATTGCTTTCATAACAGCTCGCAACTCGGCGCCACTTTCTTTAGCGGAAATATGTTTCAATCCTTTGGGCAGTGTGATTAAGAATAAAATACTGGGCGCATTACGGCGGAATAAATTCAGATAACCACATGAGCTGGGGAGAGGAGTTGGCTGTTTGCTGTTCATGCTTCTCAAGAGAAAAAAGGCCTCTGTGACAAAGCCAGCCAGCGTCGGAGGTATCCATCACGCGCACACTGTCCCCCTGGCTCTCAGGCTAATGTATCACCTTTGGATTACTGTAATATCTGGCTGATGGATGTTTGCTGAGCTAAGGGGACCGCAGCCAACCCAGCCGAGAGACTCTGTCACCGGTTGGTGAAAGGATGGTTGCCTTTAGCTCTGAGGATCTCGTACCTGACACCTCTTCTCTCTGTTTCTCAGCGCTCCTCGGGGAACCGTGCATCCCTGACGCCTTAGGAGTCCTACTGCGTGACCATGTGTGTTTGTGTGTGCGCGCGGGTGTTAATAACGGGACTGGTGCTCAGGGCTGGGGGCATAGAGAGGCTCAAGGGAACCACTTGGGCCTGCAGGGAGAGAGACTGATAAGGCGAACAGCCATTAATCAAGCCAGATGAAGGCAGTAAAGTTGACTGCTGGAACCCAGGCATGGCCCCAGGTTGGCAGACAGGGACTCAGAGGGAACCTCTGCAACAAAGACACGCACACAATGAACACGCACACGCAAACACAAAGGAAGGAGGAGACGGGACACGATCCCAGGCGCATGCTCAAATCATAAACTCATTCTCTAGATACAGCACGCGCACCCCTGTGTACGCACACACGTACATGCGCGCGCGCGCTCACGCGCATCATCTGGCAAATCCATCATCTTTATTCCTCCCAGTGCGCTCGTATTTTTCGTGTGGCTGCACAGCGCTCACAAAAATATTTATTTTTGCAGATTTCTTGCCTCGGAAGGAACACAAAGGAATCGCACCTCACGCTCTCTCTGGCTCATGCCAAAATAATCAATGCTTTCCAGAGAGGGGACTTGTGGCGTGACGTGCAAGGAGCCGTGGCAGGAGGGTGCAGACATGGCTCCAGGGCCCCTCATTGCAGATAATAAGTGAGAAGTAGTCCTTGGCTATGTTTTACAGCCATCAAGGCTCATCATACTTGACACGCATTCTGGTGTTTACAAAATCAACACCGTAAAATCGGCGCGCGCGCACACGGCTGCGGTTACTGTTCAGAGAAGCGTTTTTAAAAAGGCAGCCTCTCTCTTTCTCTCTCTCTCTCTTTCTCTTTTCCTCTGGCTCTTTTCCGTGTCCCATCTCTTATCCACAGTGCTATTGGCAGCTTTAGCACCTGTCAGCTGACTGACTTCTTGTTCCCCGCGGCTTATGAAAAAATCATGGCTGTTGGGCTTCAGAAGCTGCCTTCCCATCAATATGAATTCACCATGGTCTTCATGGAACATTAGCCTGGGACCTGTTTTCATACATAGGGCCCCGCGCTCTCTCGTCTCGTACGTACACGAGGAAATGAAAAGAGTAAATAGGCCTTTTAGAATGTTACATCCCCTCATGTGTGGAATATCAGTTGCCCGCGATAGCGACAGTGTTCATTTGTAAAAAAAAAATAAAAAAAAATAAGAACACATCTGCTGCCTTCGACAAAGATCGGCCTGCTCCTGAGTTGAAATCTGGCAACACATCCTATGGGACCTTGCATAGATGCATATTTGTTCCTGTCCTGTCTTTAGAAGCCTTTGTAGTATACTTTTTTTTTTTAAGTTTGCTTTATTTGTATATTATATACCAAATATACTTTTGGGATCCTGAGTTTTCAAAATATGTCCTCAGAAAACTTGGGAAAAGTATGACTGCTGTGTCAATCTAGAGCTAAACAACGACAGCTTCGCGTTCTGAAACGTCCATGCTTGGCGTCCTGTCCCTGTCCCTCTCTATCTCTCTCCTTCGCCAGGGCTACCTCTCTATTTCTCATTTTCTTCACAACAACGTTGAAAGTCAATTATCTACACCACTTCACCCGGACATCTTCGTGCTAATACAAGCTGCTCTTGACCTTATGTTTGTGTGTCTTGGGCGAACGGGGAGCGTGGCGTCTCCCCCTGATTGGATTAACTTCAGATGCGGCGTGTGTCGGGGTCTATTACACTGGGCGCACTGTGATATCCAGCCTACCCTCCAGCCACCCTGCCCCTGCCTACCCACCAAAGTCTTACTGTCCACATTCCTCCCCCCAACACCCACCCCCCTGCCCCCTGGGTCTGATATTCCCACACACCACCCCCCCCCCCTCCCACCCACCCCCACCATCTCTTCCACACGCACACTTTCAGGGCTCCCAACGTTCGTATATATCTCATTCTCATGACAAGCAGCCTGGAGAAACTTGACTGGAGTCTATTGTTCCAATCCCCCCCCCCCACCCCATGTTTTTTCCATGCCTCAGACCCTACAGAGGGCTGATCTAAGAGCTGATAATCCACTCAATAAAAAGTCCAATTGCCATGGCAAATGATTCTGAGTCGTGACATTATCATTGTCAAGTGCGGTAAGAATTGGACTTTGTGCAGGCAAATGTGAGCGTAATGAGGGGGGGAAGACACAGCATACAGGACTTTAGACAAAGAGAGATTCTTCTCCCAAACTGAAAGCTGATAAAGATGCAACAGCAAGTAATACTGTTTGTAGATACAGTATTGGAGTTAGTGATATCTTATTTTAGTGTCGTAACATCGTAACAGTTAAGATGTGGCATAAGGAGCATATGAGCATTATGGCTTTGTTACTATACATGTCGGAGCCTATATCAAACTGCATCATGATCGAATTCAGTGGATGGATTGCGTTCACCTATGCAATTGTGTGTCTGTGTATGTGTCATTGTGTGTGTGTAATATGGTTATAAGTTTTCCTCCCAGCCACAACCTGACATTACTCTAATGTGCTTCAAGACAATGGCCGGACCAGAGATCTTATTGGGGGAGCAGCACCCCCAGATGAAGCTCAGCAGCCAAATGGCAGTGATGCCCGGTGTGACAGAGGTGGTGTCTGAGATGTCGGGCGCATCCAGTTGTTGAGTTGTGGAGAACAAGCGGCACACAGTGCAAATGACATTGCCAGTCAGAGACGGTAAACAGCCAGGAGACCTGCTCGCTTCAAATCCAAAAGCTCACCTCCTAATTGTTTCTGAAGAAACGACAACCTTTTTCTTCCTTTTTTGTCTTCTTTTTTTTTTTTCTGGCGCCTTGCGCAAGGTGTCAGCGTCGCTCTTAGCCTGGGCTTCGACAAGCCTCACGTGCCCTGAAGCTCTCTCGTTTGATGTTGTTGAGGACTGTCACCTCATTGCGTGACTCTATGGAAATTGAAATCTGTATTTATTTACGTGCTCGGTTAATAGAAAAGATGCTGAGATGATTTAAAACTCAAACAAGCACACCTGCCACTCAGGCCTTGGTTTGTATTGTGGCACATTCTAGAATTTTTACAACTAGGGTTAGAGACACAAAAGAAGCGATGGTAATGAATTTGACTGGCTTATCACTAAACAGAGAAAGGTACCAATAGACAGAATCTTCACATTGGGGATGCTCTATCATAATTTTCCTTAACTAAAAGACATCTTAAACTGAGAAGAGAAATGAAATGAGTGAGCTGTAAACACCATCAAAGTTGGTGTACATTCCAGTTTGAGTTAGACAATATTAATATAGTGGGATGCTGATAAACAGGATACGAAGATAATCTAGTCTATCTAGATTATGTAGAATATGGCAAACACAATCACTTTTGCTAGAAGTGGGCCATCTAACTGTATGGTACGTCAGCATGTCTACTGCTCAGAGGAAGTACATACACCCCCCCCCCCAACCCCCCCAGCCACCCCCCTACCAGAGACCACCACCTTCCTAAATTTACATTCAGTCATTTAGCAGATGCTCTTACCCAGAGCAACTTACAGCAAATAATAACACAACATCATGTTGGCATGGCCAGGATTCGAACTCACAATCTTCTGATTACAAGCCCGATTTCCTCACCGCTCAGCCACTTGACTCCCTTCTTCTGCTTCATCGCCAGTCGAGGTCCTCAGTCATTGCCATCTAAATTATGGAAACGTTCAAAGAGATGCATGAAGAGATGAACAGAGCTTCTCCGTGTGTGTTCAAGATAATCGTATGATGTTGGCTCTCACCTTACATGCCTGACTTCAGTCACGCACGGCCACCCAGTTTGAGCGAATCAATTGCAACCCATCTCCAACTGTGTCTGCTGAGATCTCGTAACATGCTTGTCATGTTGGGAAACACAGCTGTCAAATGGAGGACAAATCTGAAGAATGTCATATTTCAATTGGTCAAGAAGTCCATTGGGAAGGAAAATAAGGAATGTCTGTCGGTCGTCTTGGTGGAGCACTTTGTGGTGATTAGCATCACTTAGCATTCATGCATGTAGACCTAATCTGACTGCTGCGATGGCGCAAAACAGACTTGCATTGCAAAGCGATGCATTGTGGCATCCCATGATAAACATGAGGATAACAATTCAACACTTGTGTCATTACGAGAGTGACAATACAGGGACCCTTGTGTGCTCTATATGTCAGAAGTGCATTTATCAGGTTTTTTTAAGTACCGTCGCACAGACCTGCCACTGGGCTTCTTAATCTGAGGAGACAAGACAGAAAACTAAGGTGACTAGTTAGACAACACTGCCACATGCTGGTGAAATTCTAGATTAATATTGCATTTGATATAGAGATGCATGACTATTGTCTTTCTAAATTAGGGAATTCATGTAATATATGCCCTCTTCAACAGGGCCAAGGACCCAGTATGACATTGCCACAACACCCCCACACCCCACACCCCCACACCCCCATCCAGAATCCCACTGCACTCTGCCACTTTACCACACAACACTTTAAAAACTAACCACTGTGACTTTGCACCACTGTTTGCACTACTGAGTATATACCCCCCCCCCTCCCCCTGCACTATACATACTTCTTCTCTCCTCTACACTCTCTTACTATAGTTATATTCCCCCTATCTGTACAGCTAGTGCCCACTTTTTACTTCTGTCTTATTTGTATCGAATTTGTATTTTACATTATATTTTGTATTCTGTTTTACTCTTATTATGTTACATATATGTTCTTTGTTTGCTCTTTTCTGCCAAAGTAAATTCTGTGTTTGTATATCCTGCATCCCGAATAAAAAGAATAGATTCTGATATGCACTTTAAATATATATTATATATATCCAATTCACACATTAAGATGTATGTTGGAATAGGATATATTAATTAGTTTTATAGGAGTCAGTGAAATCAAAAATCTGAATAAAACAAAGTGACTGGATGAAAAAGGACTAATTAGGGTTTACACTGCCTGTATGTCTTTCCTGAACACTGTGCAATGAGTTCCTAGTCATCAAAACATGAGTGCCCAGAATTATTGTTTCATATTTTTGCAGCTGTACTCTTCGTGTCATTTATTTGTCCTTGTTTGGGAAAAAGGGTTTCAAGAGCCTTATCCCAGAGGTTTTGTGAGTGTGTAGTGGTGTGATGTGTTGGCAGCCACAGGCCAGATGAAGAAAGACTTTGGGGGGTGGGGAAAGTGTGTGTGTGTGTGGGGGGGGGGGGGGGGGGGGAATAAGATGCTACAGATGGCAACACGCATCTTTTCATTCCTTAAAACAGACACCAAAAGCAGCTGAGGGACCGGGCCCTGTCTATAGAATGTGCTGGAAACAGTCGGTACTTGACACAAGTAGCAGAACCAATTAGCGTCACGTACGCAGAGGCCGGAAGCAGCAGGAGAGTGTGAGCCAGTGAGAAAACACGGCATCTTATTTTAGCTAGGAGGACCTGAGCTGAGCAACACTGAGATGAATCACTTGCACACTTCGAGGCATGCCTTCACCTCTGCCGTTGGAACTTCAAGATCGTAGGGCGTGTTTTTCTGAGGCAGCTTGAGTCACGGCTCATTTATTTGATGTGCACTTGTGGGCAACGAGGTTTTGTTTGTATCCGTGCAACCGTAATTAGGGAATTGACAGAGGAAGTTTGACGTCCTTGGAGAGACCTTCCATCCCACTCACATCCCCCAAAAAGCTTTCATTAACGTGCCCGCTTCCCCATTTCAAAACCAAGACAAGTTGCTGTGAGAGGATGTGCAATGAAACACCCTTTGTGACATACTTTCAGAACTCAGGAATAATCCTGGCAGAGGCCCCAGACACTACTGCCTGTGAATCTGAGGGTATTAGTGAGTGAAGTAGCCATATTACATTATGTGCATTATGAACATTGCAAATAATGAACTTATTTTCCTTTATTAATTATTTCCTTTAGTACATAAATAAGATTTATGTATTTATTTCAAATGGAACTGTAATAAATTCTGGCCCCACAGCTGTGTTGAGGGTGTTGTTAAACTATGTACAGTAGACTAACACTGCTATAGTTGTGTAATGAATGGCATGACTGTTTGTTTAAAAATGAGTGGTCTTTGAATGTAATTTTGGTTTTAATCACATAAAACTATTTAGGCTGTAAACAATTAACTCCAATTTGAAAGTAGCCTACGTATTGTGGTAGTAGTGTTGTAGTGTTGCTGTAAGTGCTCACATAAGTGGAATCATGTGGTGCAGGCGGTTAGAGAGTCGGCTAGTAATCAGAAGGTACCCAGTTCGAACCCCGGCTGTGCCAACATGACATTGTGTTCTTGGGCAAGGCACTTCACCCCACTTGCCTCAAAGGGAATGTTCTTGTACTTACTGTAAGTCACATAGGAGCGTCTGCTAAATAACTAAATGTAAATGTAATTGAAGCATTGAGGAACATGGGAAAACACTATTAAACATAAGGGTGAATCAACATTTATATCTCTGCAGGCTGGACCCTGAGTTATATCTCAACAATAATATGGTTCAAACTTTAGGGTGACTCTAAATACTCGCCAGTTTCTGAGAGCCTGGAGAGAAGAAATAGCAGGTTCACATTATTGTGCATTTTTATGTGCTGTATGTAACTGTTCAGTGCCATTCCTGTAAGATTGCATTTTCAAAAAGGCCATAGACAGGCCTGAAACACTTTTGGGTCTGTACAGATGATTATGTCCAATCAGAACACAGATGTTTCTCAATTTGTGCACACTACCCTATCAGTATGTAGCACGAATATGTCCACTCTGCGGCTAAATTGGTAAAATACAGTTACGTGAACCTACTCTAACCCAGTAACACCTTTACTTTACAGATAGTAACAATCCCAACAATATGGAAACTGGAGATTGATAACAATGTATTAAATATATATTAATGCATCTGAATGTTGATGTTGTCACATCCGCACACAGTCGCCAGCCCCCTAGAGGGCGACACTCACCCTAGAGCACATAGCACTCACCTTTTCTTCTGTCTTGGGCCACACCTGCGGTGCATTTGTAATCACCACTTCCTACTTAAGCACTGGGTACCCTTCCCCCTTCACTCTGTCATGGAGTTTCGTGAGTACACTTACCTCTTGTGGATTACCCTCTCTGGATTAAACCTCTGTTAGACTAACCAGTTGACTGTGGAATATTCTGTTACTAAAAGAGACTGTTAAGCTAGGAACTTCGCTAACCTAGCAGTGTTTGATACCATGCACATCCGGCCTATCATCAATAAACCCTTTTGCTGCAACTGACCTACCATCTGCGTGTGTGCCTGAAAACCCCAGCCTGATAGCATGACAGAGTCAAGCCAAGGCACAGCAGAGCTGCAGGAGATCAGGGATGCGATTACTCAACTGGGCACTATGCTCAGTGCCCATGCACCGCGACTGGGTCGTTTAGAGCTAGCAATGCAGCAACTGAACACCACTGTTCAGGGGCTGTGTGCACGACCTCCACCTGATCCACCAACCTCAGATCCTAGCCGTGGGGCTGGACCCAACGCCCAGGCTGCCCCTGCGCTGCTTCCCACCATTTCCGTACCTCTATCCGCCCCCCAACTATTCTCTGGGGAACCCAAAGCATGCCGGGGCTTTATGCTTCAGTGCTCACAGATCTTTCTCCACCAAGCACATCTCTTCCCCACCGAGCCAGCGAAGGTGGGCTACATCATCTCCCGACTCTCGGGATCAGCCCTGGAGTGGGCAACCGCCGTCATGGACTGCCAGCTGCCCGAGGGACGTGACAGCCAGCTGTTCCTGCGTCGCCTTGGGTTGATGTTCGACACAGAGCGCACAGAAGACCAGGCAGCTCAACGAGTCCTTACCATCAACCAGGGGACTCAATCCGTAGCACAGTATGCCATAGAGTTCCGCACCGTGGCAATTCGGAGTGGCTGGGAGGACCAAGCTCTGCGTTCAGCCTTTTACCGCGGGCTACAGGAGAATGTGAAGGATGAGATGGTCAACCGTGACTGGGGACAGTCGCTGGACGAGCTGATCAACTTAGCCATCCACCTCGATGCTCGCATTCAGGAACGTCGCCGAGACCGTCGTGAGAACAGGGCACCCATGACGACCTTCCTGCCAAGACCAACCACCCCCATCACCACTCCAACACCAACCCCGTTACCGGAAGTACCCATGGAACTCGGCCGCCTCCGGCTGAGTCGCGAAGAACGCAGCCGCCGTCTCCAAAGAGGCCTGTGCATGTACTGTGGGTCCTCCGGGCACCAGGTACAACACTGCCCAGACCTGCAGGGGAAAGACAGCACTCGTCAGGGGTTCCAGGGCCTCTGATGAGTGGTGGCGCTAAGACCCCTGGACCCGCCAACCGTCTCTCCATCCCCATACGCCTCCGTCACATCGGCAAGAACAATTCCATTGTCTCCCTCACTGCCTTGGTGGACTCCGGCGCGGCAGTCAACCTGATGGACATCACCCTGGCTAAACAGCTGGGGATTCCAACTACCCCGGTGGCCGTTCCCCAGGCAATCCAGGCCTTGGATGGTCGCCCTTTGGGCTCGGGACATCTGGAGCGGGTGACGGTCCCTCTCATCATGTCCTCTCATAATGATCACCAAGAGACCATTCGCTTTTGGCTCACCACCACCCCGCAGGACCCTGTGGTGCTGGGTTACCCCTGGCTAGCTGTCCACGAGCCTCAGTTTGCGTGGGCGGTTGGCTCACTACTCCACTGGGGCCCTGCTTGCTCCACAGCAGGTCACCTCCCAGTTCACACACTGACAACACCCTGTGTTCCCCGCGTCACCACTGCAGAGGAACACTCCAGGACCCCGTTTCACCCCACCGTGGCTCCTATTCGGTCGGCTGACACCTCTCCAAGGGTGAACATCTTGGCACCGCCAGACAGAACAGACCTGACCATGGTCCCGGCCTGCTACCACGATCTGGAAGAGGTCTTCAGCAAGGAGAAGGCTACCACTCTCCCTCCCCATCGGCCATACGACTGTGCCATCGACCTCTTGCCTGGAACCTCTCCCCCTAGGGGGCGTCTCTACTCCCTTTCAGTCTCGGAGAGCCAGGCAATGAAGAACTACATCAAAGAGGCACTGCACCTTGGGCTGATTCGCCCTTCTACGTCTCCGGCGGCAGCGCCCTTCTTCTTCGTTGGGAAAAAGGATGGCGGACTGAGGCCGTGCATCGATTATCGGGGACTGAATAACATCACCCGGAAGAACAAGTACCCTTTGCCCCTCATGTCTACCGCCTTCGAACGCCTCCAGGGGGCCACTATCTTTTCTAAACTCGACCTCAGGAACGCATATCACCTGGTTCGCATGCGGGCCGGAGATGAGTGGAAGACTGCCTTCATCACACCCAGCGGACATTATGAATACTTAGTGATGCCGTTTGGGTTGTCAAACAGCCCTGCGGTTTTTCAGAACCTCATCAACGACGTGCTGCGTGAATTCTTGGAGGTGTGCGTGTTTGTATACCTGGATGACATACTCATATTCTCCAAGTCAGTCCAGGAACATGTTGGCCACGTCCGAGCCGTCCTGCAGGCCCTTCTACAGAACAAGCTGTTCTGCAAGGTGGAAAAGTGCGTGTTCCACTCTGCTTCCACCTCCTTCTTAGGGTTCGTAGTCGGGCCTCAGGGGCTCTCGATGGACTCTGAAAAAGTAAAGGCCATCATGGATTGGCCGATACCCACCACCATCAAGCAGGTCCAGGGGTTTCTAGGGTTTGCCAACTTCTATCGGCGGTTCATAAGGAATTATAGCGCCCGGGCGTCCCCTATCATCGCTCTTCTTCGGGGGGGTTCCCGCCGGTTGTTGTGGACCGAGGCTGCTCAGAAGGCCTTCGAGGACCTCAAGCAAAGGTTCTGCACAGCACCGATCCTCACTCTCCCAGACCCAGCCTTGCCCTTTGTGGTGGAGGTAGATGCTTCAGACTCGGGCGTAGGGGGGGTGCTGTCGCAACGTGCAGCAGAGGACGACAAGCTCCACCCATGTGCTTTCTTCTCCCGAGCTCTTTCCCCGGCGGAGAGAAACTACGACGTGGGGAACAGAGAACTGCTAGCCATCAAACTAGCGTTAGAGGAATGGCGTCACTGGCTCGAGGGCGCCACCAACCCATTCCTCATTTACACTGATCATAAGAACCTGGAGTACATCGGAGAGTCCAAACGACTGAACCCCAGGCAGGCTCGCTGGGCCCTTTTCTTCAGCCGTTTCGACTTCGTGGTCACCTATCGCCCTGGTTCCAAGAACGGTAAAGCAGATGCCCTTTCACGCCTCCACACGACTGAGGCTGAGCCAGCAGTGTCTGAACCCATCATTCCCTCCTCTAAGGTTGTGGCTGCCGTACGCTGTCATCTGGAGGACGAGATTCGACAGGCACAAGGACCGTCACCGGCTCCCTCCGAGACCCCTCAGGGCCTTCTGTTCGTGCCCACATCCTGTCGCACAAAGGCCTTAGAGTGGGCACATGCCTCCCGATTGGCCGGCCATCCAGGGGTCCGACGCACCCTGGAATTACTCCAGAGACGGTTCTGGTGGCCGACACTCCGCCAGGATGTGACGGGGTATGTGGCAGCTTGCACGGTGTGCATGGTGGCTAAGCCAGATAACCGCAAACCTGCAGGACTCTTACAACCCCTTCCGGTCCCACGTCGCCCCTGGACCCATATCTCCCTTGATTTCATTACGGGGCTTCCCGTCACAAGGGAACACTGCCATCCTCGTGGTGGTGGATCGCTTTTCCAAGGCTGCTCGCTTCATTGCCCTGACCAAACTCCCCACGGCCAAACAGACGGCGGAGATTATGGTAAGAGAGGTGGTGCGCTACCACGGACCCCCAGAAGACCTCGTTAGCGACCGAGGTCCCCAGTTCGTGGCAAGATTCTGGAAAGCTTTCTGGGGTAACTTGGGAGCTTCAGTCAGTCTGACCTCGGGCTACCACCCCCAGTCCAACGGGCAGACGGAACGAGTCAACCAGTCGCTAGAAATTTACCTCCGGTGCTACACCTCCAAAGACCCCACCAAGTGGAGTCAGAACCTTCTGTGGGCAGAGATTGCCCACAACCAACAGTGGAGCGCTGCAACAGCTACCTCCCCTTTCGAAATTATGTGGGGATATCCCCCTCGCTTGTTCCCCTCCTCACTCGGGAATGGAGATGTGCCAGCGGCTCGCTGCTCGGTGGCTCGCCTCCGCAACCGTTGGCAGCAGGCTCGTCGGGCCCTGCTCCAGTCCCAACGACAGATGAGGCAACAAGCAGACCGGCGCCGACGACCAGGTTTGACCTTGAAGATAGGCCAGCGAGTCTGGCTGTCCACAAAGGGCCTGACCCTGAAAGGGGAGACCCGGAAATTGGCCCCGCGGTACGTTGGACCATTCCGGATTCTCCGGAGGATATCCAAGACGGCTTTCCATCTGGAACTACCACGCTCTATGCGGGTTCACCCTGTGTTCCATCGGTCCGTCCTACGCCCAGCAACCTCCTCCCCTCTGTGTCCAGAGCTCCCAGCCCCACCTCCACCCAAGTTCATCGCCGGAGGTCTCGCCTACACCGTTCACCGGATTATGGATGTCCGCAGGGTCGGGAGGTCCACGCAGTACCTGGTGGACTGGAAGGGCTATGGGCCGGAGGAGCGCAGCTGGATTCCCGCCAAGAACATTGTGGACAAATCCCTTATCCAACAGTTTCGGGCCTCTTCCCCTGGGCCGTCAGGAGTCGCCCCTCGGAGGGGGGGTTCTGTCACATCCGCACACAGTCGCCAGCCCCCTAGAGGGCGACACTCACCCTAGAGCACATAGCACTCACCTTTTCTTCTGTCTTGGGCCACACCTGCGGTGCATTTGTAATCACCACTTCCTACTTAAGCACTGGGTACCCTTCCCCCTTCACTCTGTCATGGAGTTTCGTGAGTACACTTACCTCTTGTGGATTACCCTCTCTGGATTAAACCTCTGTTAGACTAACCAGTTGACTGTGGAATATTCTGTTACTAAAAGAGACTGTTAAGCTAGGAACTTCGCTAACCTAGCAGTGTTTGATACCATGCACATCCGGCCTATCATCAATAAACCCTTTTGCTGCAACTGACCTACCATCTGCGTGTGTGCCTGAAAACCCCAGCCTGATAGATGTTAATCTTCAATTGGTGGGAAAATATTTTTCTTCAGTTTACAGGCATAGAATACAGCAATATCAGAATCAGATTTAGTTTTTATTTGAATTTATTTGAATATATGCAAGAATTTACTTTGGCAGGATGGAGTAAACAAAGAACAACAAAGGATCTGAAATAAAGATTAAAAATAAAAAGTAGGCAAAAGCTATAAAAGTGTGTACGTCTAAAAGTTTAAAGTTAGGATTTACAGAGACACGCAAAAACATTTGTGCAGTTACAAAACATTTGTGTAGTTACAAAACATTTGTGTAGTTACAAAATTGTGAGATACAAATGAAGGAAAAAGCTTCTGATCTCAAGATGTCAGTCAGGGACTAAGGAATTAATATACAAGCTTTTGCTGACATCTTGTGGTAAAATACTTATTTATTTAGTCATTTAGCAGACCCTCTTATTCAGATTTAGATTCAGAATACTTTATTAATCCCCTAGGGGGAAACTCCTTAGCAGCAACACAGGGGTAAGGGTGTGAGGTAAAATATTTGAATAGTGCACACAGGAATACAGTTATACAAGTATTGGTCTTGCAGAATATACAGTGTTGTGTTTCAGGATGTACAGGATTGACATGATATACAGGGTTTTAGCAGAATATACATAGTTATATTACAGGATGTTATGTCAGTTATGTTCCCCAGAGCAACTTACAGCACATACAGGGACGTTCCCCCTGAGGCAAGTAGTGTGAAGTGCCTTGCCCAAGGACACAACAATGTTGCCTGATTTGGGAATCGAACTGATGAACTTCTGATCACTAGTCCAACACTCTAACCACTCAGCCTTATCTGACTCCCTCCCTTCCCATTTTCAATATTGTGGAGCATATAAAATATCTGTACAACATATTAAAAAGGTTAAAAATATATTTATTTAATGTGTCTTTAATACCACCACTCACTGTAGCAGCTCTCTAGGGTTCACATTTACATATATTCATTTAGCTGACGCTTTTATCCAAAGCGACTTCCAAGAGAGAGCTTTACTAAAGAGCATCGTTTTCCAGACTTTCTGCTCCAGAATCAGTTCCACGCCTTAACCATGACAAGACCATGCGATGACTTTTAGTCTTTTCATGAGTATCAGGGGTAGAGGTGCCATCTGTTCACAAGAAATAGACAATGTGTGTCAAATCAACAAGTCAAAATGTCAGTTTTACATGGATTCAGTATAAACTTGCTTACCACTTTGTACTTGCTTTGACAACTTGAGTATGATATCATACATCAACTGATCATCTCTTCGACTCCACTCCCTTTCAATCAATTCCTTCCATTGGGGTTTAAGTACTGTCTCTCCAAACTCAGGTGAATTAACACCTTTAAAATGATCAATTAAAAGTCTTGTTAACTTTGAAATCAAGACATCAAATGTAGAAGAGAAACAGTGTAGTACAGAAATCATTGACATGTTTACTCACATAAAGATTCCTGACTGTCTTTTTCAAAATTCTTCAAGGTTTTCTCCATCAATTCTGAGAGACTCTCCCTTCCTTCCCAGAATGAATTGCCAAACAAGGTTTCTATTATCTCCTTCTGTTTGACACTTCTGTGAAGTTTTCTTTTCTGTTTGACGCTCACCTTGGGTGGGATTTCACTGCCAACTATATAAACAGTTTCCTGTTATTGATTTTAGAGGTCATGAATAACAAGAACACTCACAAGTTTTGACCTTTGAGGGCTTTTTCTATATAGTTCAACAAAACCATGACACCAAAGAGCTCTGTGGTCTGTCGTCTAGTCATTTACCAATGTAGTTCGCATGGGTTGGTGATGGAGAGAATCACCAGCACCTGTCTCTGCCACCTTGCTTTTGTGAGAATATCATGATTGGAGTCACTGTGAAAATCTGTGAAAAATGCCTAACCCAAGAGGCAACATTTCTAACCCGTATGCACTGGACTAGGTGGCAGTTGCTGGCTCCACGTAACTGATCTCAAACTCTTTTTTTATAAAACGCTCGGAAGGGACAAAGGCCACTATACCACTGTTTCGTCATCATAATAATAACGTTAAACCAGTGATACATTTCTCTACAAGAAAACTATTTAAATTAACTCGCATTGCCTTGGCTCAGCTATGCTCGTTCGTGAATTAGCTACTCATGGCATCCCGACAAATTGGTGGAGAAATGTATTTACAAGAAAACACTTACGCTCACTTACGGTTAGGTGGAATATCTATGCTTCTTTCCTTCAGCATAGGTGGTGACACCTTGAACAGTCGGTGCTGAATTCCAAACCATTCGGAACTTCTCCAGTCCCACTCCCTGTAGAGAACTTCCACCATCTTTAAAAGTGCTGCATCTTCTTTCTGGACAACTGCGGAGACCTTGTCCTCCATGTGACTCAGCATCTCTCTGCTAGCATCATATGGACTGTTCCCTGACACCATTTCTTCTATGGTTCTCACCAGCTCTGAGACATTATTTATGTCTTTCACATCTTTATCAATGGTGTGATACCTGTTCCCACATTTTTCTATCAGCCACTGTAGAGCCTCCCCCTCACTCTCAATGTGATACTCAATGGTATAGTCTTGCAGCCACTTGCCGTAAGACCAGTATGGTGTGGCTCCAAACTTGCTCTCCGAGAAGCTTCATGTTGTCTTGAACAACCTTCTTCTGTTCCGCTGTGAAGGACGTATCTGCAGGGATCATCAGGAGGAAGGCATGGGGATACGGAGAGCACATAGACAAGCCTTCCAGGATCTTTGCCTTAACTGACTCTGATGTGAACTCTGCTCCCAGGCATTTCCACCATCCTGGTGTGTCGACAATGGTTATTCGATGTTCCTCTACCTCGCCGCAATATTTAAGACTTTTCGTTGTGTGTCCTTCCTTTCCAAACTCATCCGTGTTTAAGATGATGTTTCCGGCCAAACATTTTCCAGATAGGACCCATCCTAGCATTAAAACTCTGAGGTCTGTTAAAGTGTGCCAAAAGAAAGAATAGAGATATGGTGGGTTATATTTTGAAATCAAGTACATCAAACGTACTATGTGAGTGAAAATGTATAAACTCCAAACAATTATGAAAGATAAAAAGTAACCTTCTTGTCTTTTAGGCTGCTTTCTTTCCTCTTTCCTTCTTAGACGTCTTTCCTTTGCCTTCGCTTCCACTTCATTCTTCCTTTGTTCAGTACCACTCAACAATGCACTGTTCATTTCAAAATGCCGGCCGCTGTTTCTTGTAACCATCTCTTCCACCTTCCTAAACAACTGTTCGACCTGGTCGTTAGTCTGAACGCTGTCAAAAACATGATACCTGTTTGCACATTTACTCAACAGCCACTGGAGGGCCTCCCCCCGCTCTCAATGTGTTCCTCAACTGTGTAGTTGTCCTGCCAGTCCAAACCAGTGAACAGTACTAAAGTATGATTCCACACATTCTCTCCAAGTAGCTCCAAATGCTGCTGTACTGATCTCCTGCATAGGTTGGTGAATGGCAGGTTTGCCTCAATCTGGATGATGAATGCATGGGGTCCAGGTGGACACTGATTCACACTGAGCACAAGTTCATCTTTCACAAGGTTTGGTGTGTCACACAGATAATACCCTTTCACCCAGACAGGGGCTTTGACCAAACATATCTTCCTTCCATTCACTTCCTCAACTTTATTCTCAGTCAATTTTCCTGGATCAAAGGCCTCTCTTCCTAATATGGTGCTTGTCACAGTGTCTGACGTATATCTGTCAAGTCTAATGAGCACCATTCGCAACTCTGGGGGAAGGAGAGAGAGTTAATATTTACAGGGAGAGAAGCATAGACAAGAAGACTTTAACTCTTACATCAGTGGGGGGTTTTTATGGCTTGGCTTGCCTTCTCACAAATCTCTAGTGTCTGCACACAAAGACTATTGTTTACATTGTTATTTTTCTTTTCATTCGTGTAACAATTAGTTATTATTTTGCAAGGAAACATTCATTTAGACCGCAGTTAGGCAATTTCATGAATATTATTGGGGAAGTTGGAGGCAGAATAGCCAGGATGAGCTACAGCTTTGTGCACAGTTGACAGAAGATAGTCTATCATCACACAAGTCTGACATTTTCTTGCGTCACAGTATTTGAGCATAGTTACAAAGGAGAATGTAGGTGTAGCCCTGGTCTCATTGTCTTGTCAAAAACATCCATATAAATCCCCAATTAGTACTTTAATCCCAGGTTAAACGGGTGTGAATTTTTTTTTAAAATACACTAAATGTTTTCACCTATCCCACTGTAACGAAGCGCAGTTCGTTACTTGTATATTTTGCACATGTGGTAACTATTTATGGGCACAACAACAACATAGGTGATAGTAATAATCGCACATTGCACTTGAGTCACAGTAGTACTTTATTTGCCATGATTTGCACAATACATTTTGCACATTGCGTAGTTGCACATTTTCTAGATATTTAACTTTATTTATTGAATGTGTGTGAGCTTGTGAGGAACCTCGTGACCGCGGTTGATTGTATACTGTCGGGCAGGTACGGGATTGTGCAATTGGCTCCGCCTGCAAGAAGAGAGGAATATTAAGCTCCACCGAAGTTAAGCAGTGTAGAAGTATTGGTGAATATGTGTGCGCAATATAATCAGCTGTAAGTGAGTAAGTTAGTGCTATGGTGACGAGGTACGTTGTAGTTGTCTAACATTTACCTTTCCGGTCCGATGTCTGCTCCAGGGTGCACGGCCAAAAGATTCCCCCGGGGGCACAGCTCCATCATAAAGGTTCCGGGAGAGACCAATGGACAAGTTAGGAAGTGGGGATGTTTCAAAGGTTCACCTGTGGAGTGGAAGAGTCCGATGATTAAAATGGTGGCACAGTATTTAAGGAGGCAGTGGCTCTCTGTCTGGGGGACTGGTCTGACATTGCATGTGTTTGTTGGGAATGTTTGTACTGCACAATAAAAAAAGAGAAACCTGACCACTGACCAAAGTTTCCTTGGACATCATCCAGCCGCTCACGGGCCACAGTCCGACACCCACTGATGTAGGCTACGTCGACCACATGTCCTCTTAATGTTACTTTGTGGATGTAACCTGACACATAAGAATGGTCTGTCATGTAAAATAAATTGCCAACTATGTTTGAAACTGAGTTCAGAATCTTTATCACCAATATGATTAGTTCATGATGAAAGGTATTTGAAAACTCACCACAAATGAAATGGGGTAGCGCTGCAGGTGCTGCCATTTTGTTTTTCAATATTTAAGCTGTTTTTCGTATAGTGCTCTGATGGTACTCTGATAAGGTCAAGGTGTTTGTGTGATATTGTGGTGTGATATTGTGGTGGACTTTGAACAGCCCCACCCTTTTGTCTTGTGACCTGTCATATCTGTCCTCAGAGATGGTGGAGGGTTGGTTTAAACATAACCGTTTTTTTCAGTCGCTAACAAGCATTTGTCCAAACAGTTGTTCTAAACTCTAAACACAATTACCACAGCATCAGTCTTTTTTGGCCATACAGTTCACATGTTTAATGTCTTTTTCACGCAATATGGAGTCAGTGAACACATTTCCACAACGCTTACATTTTCTTAACAGACGCTATAACAGATGTTATACCGCTATAACAGAAGCTATACCTCCCAACAAAATGATGGATCGTTTGTGTAGTATTAAGTATTGAGTGTTCTTGTTGTTCAATATTCCCCCATGGTGGTCTTGTTGTTTTACAGTTTTTCTTGATTGCTTTGACCTGCTTAAAGAAACTGGGATCCACTCGGTTTTCATCGTCACTGTCTCAGCAGAGCACCAGACACCTCTTGCAAATGTGTTAATCAGAATCAGAATCAGAATCAGAATGGGGGTTTATTCGCTATGCAAGATAAACAAACATAGAATTTACTTTGGCAGGAATGAGCAAACATAGAACATAAATGTGGCCTACTAACCCTTTCTCATTGGATTGACACATTTTCCACACCCTTTTCCAAAACAGTTAACACGGATGTGATTCAAGCAGTCCAAACTCCATTGTTTTAGCAATGGTAACCAAACAGAAACCATCTGTTCCTATCAGAAACTACCTAGATCAGCATGAAATCCCTGAAGCACCTGTTTGACACTCCTTCACACAAATCTTCAATTAGCAAACAGTCTGCAGGCCTTAAAAGGTGGAGCGTCCGTGTTGTTCTTTTCCAACATGGATGGAAGAGGTCTAAGGCAGATGAGAGTGAGAGGAAGAGGTAGAGGGGTCCGAGGAAGAAGAGTCCGAGTGCGAGGTGGAGGTATAGTTGAAAGGGCTCAGGTTTCTGATGAAATTCGGGCAACTGTTATTGATCATGTTATCAATCATGGCCTTTCACTCAGAGAGGCTGGACAAAGAGTCCAACCTGTTCTAAACAGAAACACCGTTGCAGCCATTGTCAGAATTTTTCGACAGGAAAACAGGTAATGTTGCTGAACAGTGATATACAGAAATATCCTCAGTGATATACTTTATGTAATTGTTTCTTCACTCTCATTACATGTATGCTTTATATAATCCAAAGGCTACCATCCTCTGGTGGTAAAGGGAGAATTTTTTGTGCTGAGCAGGAGGCAGCAGTTGTGAACATGGTTGTGACAAACAATTCTGCTGCGTGAAATCAGGGCAGCAGTGATCGCAGATCAGGGCATGTTTAGGAACATCAACATTCCCCATTTTGAATCCCATAGAGGAGTTCTTCAGTACTTGGAGGTGGAAGGTTTATGATCACTGTCCCTATGAGCAGATGCTCTTGCCGAATGCAATGACTGCTGCTGCCCAAGAAGTAGGAGCAGAGGAATGTCAAGGTTGGATAAGGCATGCAAGAAGATTTTTCCCTCAGTGCATTGCAAGAGAGGACATTGAATGTGGATGAGGCCATGTGGTCCCATCGTCAAGACAGAATGGACTGAGTATCAAAAACTGTCTTAATTTCTTATACTCTAATAGATTTTATTTTGGTTTACATATATGTTGTGTAAAATTACAGTATTTCAGTTTTCAGCCACAGTTTGGAAAAAAGAATCAATGAAATTTGCATCAAAGCATTTCGGATTCTGGATCCAATTATTTGCAAGAAGGCAAATTTGACAACAAATAGCACTGGCATGAAAGCTACGTACAGTAATAGGCTACAATGACAAGCAATGGTGCACTGATTCGCACTGAGTGCTGTGTTTTGTATTTTGTTGTCTACTGTGTAATGATTGATTGGAAGAGCTCATACACTTGTTTGCAAGTTGTGTTGTTTGAAGGCAAAATTTGCTTTTGTTCCATATTTTAAATGTTTTGGTACGGTCAGAGCCTTTTGCAAACAAAATGTGTAATTTCGACCAAGAGTGCCACTGTTTCGACCTGTGTGTTAACTGTTTTGAAAAAGTTGAGTATACTGCTGCATCAGCAATCAGGAAAAAATTGTAATCACAACGTGCAAAATCCCCTGTGATGGTCTTGTTGTTCATACGTACATTACGTGCAATAACCTGTAATATTCCTTAAGTGCAATAATTGTCTACATGTGTATATGTCTATCTTATATGTGGTTCACATTCGAGACAGGAACCACTCACTTAACCGCGTACTTGACTTACTTATTTTTTCATTTAATTATTTTGTATAGAGTACTATATCGTGCCCCCCTTATTGTTATTGTTATTGTTATATTACCCTGCAACAAGTGTGCTGTACTTTACCCTGCGGCTGTTGTCAACTACAAATTCCCCCCCAGGGGGACAAATAAAGGTTTAGATTGATTGGAAGAGCTTTATACACTTGTTTGCAAGTTGTGTTGCTTGAAGGCAAAATTTGCTTTTGTTGCATATTTTAAATGTTTTGTCATGGTTAGAGCCTTTTGCAAGCAAAATGTGTAATTTCGACCATAAGTGCATGCCCACTGTTTCAACATGTGTGTTAACTGTTTTGAAAAGGTGGAGTTGAGTTGACTGCTGCATCAAAGCAATCAAGGAAAACTGTAAATGATCAAATGCTACAATCACAATCAAATGCTAAAGGGAGAGACAGACTGGAAGTGTATTGATTAACTCCTCTCTATTAAGTTACGTTAGTTTTTTTGTTATAGGCATACAGGCATATATGAGGGGCCGTCAGAAATGTGAAGGGGGCATCATGTGTATACAGGGCCGGCTCTACCTTATTTAGAGCCCTAGGCAAGATTACATTCTCAGTTGACCACATTCTCAGTTGTTTTCCACTGTATCTCTTCTCTTCCTATTCCCGCGCTCCCTCACTTCCTGTGCCTTTGTCTGTCTCCAGCTGGTTGCGTCAGCAGGCTGAAAGTCTGTGGAAGGTGGTCAAGCGCATGGGCACCTTCTGCCTGGTCGTCATGCGCTGCCAGGCATTAATGAGGTGCATGAGACGGGTCATCAGGAGGTGCACATTTTTCAATGTATGGACATTACTTGTTGTAATGTACTTTACTTTACTTGTTGACTGTCAGGCACTAGGCGTAAACTCGGCCTGGGTAATAGTCTTGCGAGATGTGGCCGAGTTCTATTGCTTTGCCAGAAATGGCAACTGGAGGGCAGGGATTGTAAAATAAGATACTTTTGTCATGCATTTTCAAACTATTTCAGTTAAAATACCTACAGTTTTGTTGTATGTGCTGTTGTATTTATGGCGCTGGACACTTTGGAAGAAATAGGCATTTCCTGTGTGCTTCCATTAATCACTAATCAATAGAACTAGCCATTGGACACAAGTTGGTATATTTCTCATGTGAGTTTGCTATTCATAAGAAGTAGATTGTACTTATGTATCAGGGTTAATAAAGGTTTGGGGTCAGGTAACTATGATCTCCAACTATGATCTCTTGTCAGAGAGTTTGGAGCTGTGAATCTTTTTCTCTGAGGCTGTTGTAACATCATCACTGCTTGACTGTCACTATCTATGTTTACATTCTTGTGCCTTATAAAAGATGCTCCTCCAGTTCTCAGAGCGTAGAGAGACATGATTAAGACCTGAACCTTGTGTTGTCTTCATTTATTGCAAGAGGTCTGGCTTTGTCTCTCAATCTGCATATTGGACTAGACTCAACTAGACTACTATACTTTACTATAAAAGAAGGACTTTGAGGAGTGATGTTTTTGGTAACAGAAATATACACTAATGTCTGGACGAGGACGAGGAAGAGGAGGAGATAGAGAGGGGCCCAGGGAGAAGAGCAGGCCCAGTGAGAGATGGAGGGAGAGGTTCAGGAGCAGTGAGAGGAGCAGGGCTGGGGAGAAGAGCAGGCCCAAGGAGAGGGCAAGGTAGAGGTGTAGGATTGCACAATAATGTCTGGACGAGGAAGAGGAGGAGAGAGAGAGGGGCCCAGGGAGAAGAGCAGGCTCAGTGAGAGATGGGGGGGAGAGGTTCAGGAGCAGTGAGAGGAGCAGGGCTGGGGAGAAGAGCAGGCCCAAGGAGAGGGCAAGGTAGAGGTGTAGGATTGCACAATAATGTCTGGACGAGGAAGAGGAGGAGAGAGAGAGGGGCCCAGGGAGAAGAGCAGGCTCAGTGAGAGATGGGGGGGAGAGGTTCAGGAGCAGTGAGAGGAGCAGGGCTGGGGAGAAGAGCAGGCCCAAGGAGAGGGCAAGGTAGAGGTTTAGGATTGCACAGTGGTGGCATTCCAAGGGCTGCAAGAACAGTAGTCAGTGATGAAATTCGTGCCATTATCATTGACCATGTCATCAACCACGGTCTTTCACTGAGAGGCTGGTGAAAGAGTACAACCCAAGTTGAGGTGGTCAAAGGTTGCCTCCATTATACGCATCTTTCAACAAACCAACAGGTAAGTATTGCAACAGGGATTGTTACCTATGTCAATAAGGTCATACAGTCATGCATATGTTGAGTTTATTTCGTCCCTCTAAAAAGAATGCAGCGTCTTCCACTCTCTGGGGAAAAAATACTTTTTACTTACTGATTTGCTTTTTACTGAAATGTTTTTGAATGTGAACATTATTGTACATGTCGACATATAGTTGCCAAACAAGAAATTTTGTGTAAAATGTGGATTGCATGTTTTGCATACAAATACCTGAAACTTACGTCTAAGCAGTTTTTATAATGTCAGCAATAGCCAGTATTTTAAAACCTGATGTACTTTGATTGACTGCATGTACCTTGTCAAGTGAAAACAAGTGTTATTCTTTGATTTAATAATTTCATTTTGAGTCAGATTTCCAGTGTTTTGGTAAAGCCATAATATTGACAGTGGGTTTAGCACATCCTTTTAATTTGATGTAAATTACCAACATGCAGATTTAGGGCTATAAATATACACAGGGCAACTACAAATACATTTAATTAGTCACTCAATGTAGTATCATGTGTAAAGTTTTTTTGTTATGGCATTATTAGGTTATTAAATCTTAGCATGAATTTACCCAAGTGGAATGAGAAACTTAGTGATTTATTTATAAATCATTTATCTTTATTTAAATCAGCGTTAGACAGTTATACTATGTATTATACAAGAAAAGAAAACATTACAAAATATTTTAACATATGAGAAAGTCAGTTAACAATAACCACTCTTGGCACTCAAATATGAATATGGAAAAAAATATACATTCATGACGACAAAGAAAGAAGTGGCTCCAAAATATATCATGCTCATTCTGAGGGCAAGACAATAATACCTGTCAGTAGCGTACAACAGATGTACCCTTGTTGGCCTACCTGCTTCCAGAATGTTCTCCCTTCTCTGTGTCACTTCTGTACATCTGACAGGACAAACGATAAGCAATAAGGCCAAACATCTACAACCACTACTGTTCATCAAGCCAAAACTGATAACAATTAAAATATTCTCTTATTCAAATACTTCATGGTGTTTAGATTCCATGTAAAATACATTGATTAAGTATAATCTCTGACAACAAATTGGGCAATTGGAACCATCTTCAATGACCGTTTGTACCATTACCCTAAGCAAGGTTTGGAGTTGAGTCCCTTGAAAACAAACATCATTCTCATAATTTCTTCATAATAACATGGAGCACGTACCCCCATTTAAAATTTAACACACATTTATTTATTTTTTAAAAACCTATACAAAACAAATACATCTGACAGAAAATAAGCAAAAGAAAAATCTCTTCCGAGATAGAAAACTACAGTGACGCATATAAAACAATGTTTGAAACATGTTCAGTCCTTGTGGAATGGGTTCAAAACTGAAAGAAATTTGAAGATGTTACTCTAGGGTGCCATCTGCAGGGACTACCCATAAGACACCTTGTTCTTACCACCAGCACACATCAGAAAGTGGAGGTGATTGGAGGCAACTTCAGACCGTGTCAGAACAACACATACTACATCTCTTTACCCTTAAGATACACCTAACATTTTGTACAAGTACAGGGTAGAGACCAGGTTGATTTGGGACCAGAGATATACCTCCACATATATCTATACTCTATATTCAGATTGAGGGCTTTTTATTTCTTGAAGTATTTAATAACGTGTCTGGATTTGAAATGTCAGAACAAGACCGTTAAGTGCTGATTGAATACACTGGATACGAGTTTACCTCAAGGAATGAAGGAACGACAAACTTATAAAGTGTTTAAACTGAGCCTAAGATTCTTCTTTGGAAACAGAGAAATCATCTTTATCATGGCAGGCATCCCAATAGTCCACCAGGGTCTCAGATCTTTGTCCACACAGGTCTGACAACACATGGTAGGCAGATAGTGTGGATCTGTACTAGCTCTGAGCAAATATACTTAATAAACGTTACAGTCTTTCCACAGGTTAATGATCACATAAACACTTCTGTTATATTTCTTTTACGTATCATGTGCTTTTTAAAATTGCACGCTGGCCCCAAGTCACACCATAGCATCCACCAAACATCAATGTAAAAGTAGGAGAGGGGGATGAATAGGAGGAGAGAAGGGGAGGTGTAAGGATCACACCCTATGATGGTGTAATACTGCAGAAATGAGAAGGAAGATAAATAAATATACTCTCCGATAGTGTGTGTGTGTGTCTGTGTGTGTGTGTGTGCGTGCGTGCGTGTGTCTGTTAAAGAGGAAGCAAAGATAATCCTTTATTCCTCCAGCATCATTACAGTTACACACGTGTGTGTTAGTGAGTGTGTACGCTTTATCTGACGGTGACTCCGAGTTTCTCAAGCACTCGTACTCCCTTCTCTTGGTATTCATCCCTGGTGAGCCAGAAGTTGTCCTTGTCCTTCATGATGTCTGCAAGCACAGCCCCTCCCAGGAACACCATGTGTTTACGCCGAGGAGGGTCCTCGATGCGGATCTTAAATTTCTACAAAAGAAAACAAGTGGGGTTTTTCATTTGAGAAGTGGTCTGATGCACATATTAAAATGAATGTGATTACAAACAAACATAATGAAATAGCAGACATTAGAAGGGTTATTCAAATACTAGAAGGAAGATTAAAATACTGGTTGTTTTTGTATTTCTGTCGGGCATTTAAAGGAGTTAGAGAAGAAAATGCCGTTATTTTAATTTGTATTTGGAAATTTCAATTAAGTTCATTGCAATGTACTGAAATCATTGTTTCTGTCCATTTCCAGTGATTGTTTTTATTACTGCACCACATTCAGATTCAGATTACTTTAATAATCCCTGAGGGGAAACACTTTAGCAACAACCGCACAGTCTCATCAAAGCACACAGGGGTAAGGGTGGTAAGGTAAGGTTGGGCTAGTGATCAGAAGGTTGTCAGTTCGATTCCCGGCTGAGGCAACATGACGTTGTGTCCTCGGGCAAGACACTTCACCCTACTTGCCTCAGAGGGAACGTCCCTGTACTTGCTGACTAAATGTAAATGTGTGTCACTCACCGAGAGCTTGTCCACGTCTCCCTTCAGCACACGCTCCAGGTACAGCTGCTTCAGCTCCCTCTCCAGTCGAGAGGGCAGGCCGGGGTACATGGTGGAGCCCCCCGACAACACAATGTGCTTGTAGAACTCCGACCTGCCAAAGACACACATAAACAGAAGGATATCCATTGTACACTGTCAGGAATGGACCTTTTATAAAAGATTAATGGCACGATCTGGTTTTACATCAACACTGTGACCAATGCAAAGGTGGAAATTAGTCAATACAACTTTACATTCCACAATTCCACATGACCTTATAATCTTAAGAACAGAAACGATAATAAACCGTTGACTTTGGAATTAGGTATTTTAAAAAGCATAGTCACAGAACTGGGAATGGCAGGGAGGGAGGGAAAGGTTTGGGATTTAAACTTGCAGGTACAGGGTCTCACCTAGTGTCGATATCTGCTGCCTGGATGGTGTTGAAGAGAAGCTCTGCTACCCCCACCCCCTCCACGTTGATGAGGTGGGGCTGGAACAGAGCCTCAGCGGCCTCAAACCTCTCCCCTCCCACCTTAATCACCCTGCCATCAGGCAGCTGGACAGAAGGAGAGACATATTAAAAAAGGTTTGGAGCTATTGTTTTTTTTTATCCTGACTGTTCAGGATGACAGAACAATTTTATTGTGCTATGTAAAACATAGCTCCAAATTGAGAAGTTTAGGTACTGTGGTACGTATCGTGTGTGTCTATATATTCATAGAAAGTCACGAGTCACACATAAGAAACAGAACTGTCCAATAACCACACAATATATAACTAATTTAAATCTTGGCCTGGTGTATTATAGCCTATGTGATTTGGTTGGATAGAGAACTGCATGCTCGAAGAAGAAATGTTCAGAACTAGTTAGAATACGTTTTTCAACGTCAAGGTCCTTGATGGCAATCCCACTCCTCTGAAAAGGCCATAAATCTATAAAGGTGTACGTATGACATAGTAGTTCCTTGTCATCTGTTGGAGCCATATGGTTCAGTTTCAAAACATAAGAATCTACTGTACATACCCGACTGCACTTTTTATATACATATGTGGAAGTGATTGTCTAGCTGTGAGATATTAGCAATATCTAGGGAGTCGTGGCGCAATCGGTTAGGGTGTCAGGCTAGTAGAAGGTGCTGGGATCGAATCTCAGCTGTGTCAATATGATGTTGTGTCTTTGGGCAAGGCACTTCACCCAACTTGCCCTCAGGGGGGATGTCCCTGTATTTAATGTAAGTCGCTCTGGATACGCGCGTCTGCTAAATGACTAAATGTAAATATCCTAGACGGATGCTGAACCTCACCGTGTACGACTCCACCAGCACCGTGGTCTCCAGGGCCAGCTTCTGCTCCTGCTCGATGTTGTAGCCCACGTAGCACAGATTCTCCTTCATCATCCTCACCGTCTCAAAGTCGGCCGAGTGGTTGAAGGCGTAGCCCCTCAGGAGCAACAACTAGAAGAGTGGGGACGGGGAGGAAGGCAAGTGGGGATGAGGTGCGTGAGACGGCCGTCGAGGGTGCACATACGCAAAGAGCAGGCGGAGGGATACCTTGTAGAGGCAGCTAGTTGTGCCTTTTATAAGCTGGTGTCGGTGGAAGATACCTTGATGAGGTAGCGGGTGATGTCCCTCCCGGCAATGTCCAGGCGTCGGGTCAGGTGGGGCAGGCTGAAGCCCTCATACACAGGGCAGATGTGGGTGACGCCATCGCCCGAGTCCACCACCACACCAGTTAATAGACCTGGCGAATGCACGAGCAAAAGAGGAGTCAATCAACTGCTATGCTGCTAATGATCAATATTAGCTGTTAGCTGTCTACTGTGCAAGTACAGTGGTGCCTGTTGACAGGGCCTTGGGAGGAGTGAATGATAAGCACACTAAAGTTTGATATTTCACTGTCAAGGAGTAACTGCTGATGAACGATGAGGTCAGAAATCACAGCAAATTGAATTGCAACAGTACTACGTGTATTCAAAATGAGAAATGGTTCTTTGTCCCTTTTTTACCTTGAGCATACAGAGTTAACACAGCTTGGATAGCAATGTAGACCCCCGTAAACTGGTACGTCTCAAACATCACCTGAAGGACCAGAGGGAGAGGAGGACAGGAGAGGAGGAAGGGGACGTGGAAGACATGAAACAAGGGAGGGATGTGGGGAAAGAAAATGGAGAAGACAATTTAACGTGGCACTTGTACAACACGAGACTCAGAACCTCTCCAGATTTCACAATTCAGTGAAGATTAAGTAGTGTTTTGCAGTCTTTGCACTGAGATATTACCTTTTGGTTAGCTTTGTATTTCTGTACTCAATATGCACAACAACGTTTAATATAAGCAACTCATAATTTAATGGACAAAGGCTGAATATGTTATTTCAAGACTATTAGTAGACAAGTGTTCCAACTGACAGATGGCTAGCAATCTCTTAGATAAGTGTAGGCTTGTTCACACACACACACATTAAATTTACATTAGTCATTTAGCAGACAGTCTTATCCATAGCGACTTACAGCAAGTACATGGACAATCCCCCTGAGGCAAGTAGGGTGAAGTGCCTTGCCCAAGGACGCAACGTCATGCTGGCACAGCGAGGGTTCGAACCAGTTACCTTCTGATTACAAGCCTGACCGCCACATGACTCCCTATCTATTGTTAGACCCCATCTGATCCATCAAAATCTCTTTAAATCACACACACACCTCAATGATCTTCTCCCTGTTCTTGGTGGGGTTCATGGGGGGCTCGGTGAGCAGGATCTTGCAGTTGCGTGAGTCGATGTTGAGCTTTTCTGGGCCAAAGGTGTAGTCCCATAGGTGTTTCATGTCGTCCCAGTTCCTGACGATGCCGTTCTCCATGGGGTAGTTCACCTCTAACATTGAGCGCAGCTCGCTGGCCTCATCTCCAACCATTAGATCCTGGGGACAGGGGTCAAAGGCTGATTAAGGCATCACAAGGAAGGTTTGGTAATGACCCTCCTGCACAAACTAATACCTTGGATTTTAGTTTTAGTATTATTTTAAGCTGCTAGCCCTGTAAACTGTAATTCTTCATCACTGTACATTTTTGGGGTAAAAAGGTAATCTGTCAACAGCCCTTTCCATGATTTCACCTTGTGTGGCACGGCTGCTATGTGTTGTTTTTTCAGCTGTTTTACTTTCTGCCTATCTAACCAGCAACCAACATTAAATCGAACCAACTCAAAACCTAACAACCTGATAACCATCAAGCACAGAGCATTTATCCACGTATGAGGGCCATTACAAATGCACTCAATACACAAGCATCAAATCCACATCAAACACACTGAACCAACCAGGCAATGAGTCCACAAACATTTTGACAAAGAAAGAATGTCATTGAATTACAAACGTTAACACGGGTTAGAAGTTGATTTAACGATGCAGCACTACAAAATGGCCATTTTTTTCAGGCAACTGGCTTTCTACACGGCACACTGCACTTACCATTTTCTGAGCATTCTACTTCACAGGGTGAAGACAGAATTAAGGGTTTGGAGCCAGGAGGAAAAAAGTACAGTGTCAGACAGGGAAGGGAGGAAATACCCAACCTACCTTCCTATTCTCAGAACAAACTTACCTTGATTTCTATATTTCCCACTTTAGCTGTGGAGCGGATGATGGGTCTGCCCACAAGCGCGGGGAAAATGTGCTCAGGGAAGTTGGAGCCTGCATAACCACACTTCACAAACTGCGACAGAGACAGCGATGGGGATGACCATGAAGGCAGAGGAAAAGACAGAGAGATTTGTGAATGAGAATGTGTATCATTACAGCTCTGTACAGGTCCAGCAGTTTATGATGAGTTACTGTCGACATATGGTAGGCCAATAGTCCACGATCTTTATTTTCACTTTAATTCATTTGTCATGAAAATATGAGCAAATTATACACTGTGTGATGGCTTGAGGCTAGCGCCAAGATATCCAGGACTGGCCTCGTTATTGTCGTGTCACATTCACTCTATTATAACCAAAACTGGGAAAAATCCCCCCCATTATATCACATACACAAGATCATACCACCCAAAATGTGTCAACATAAAATATGCTGGTGGATTTGGATGCTCCCTCCGTCTGAAACCATCAACACACACAACCTCCAGATCACCTCTGTAGCAAACCAAGCATCACCATTATTATTGCACCACCTTGGTGGAAGACGTGAGGCTAAGGTGGGATGCCGATACATAATTTATTTTATAAGGTCATTGTTAGCTTAATGTAGGTCATATGCATCGAGTGATTTTACTGCGACTCTGGAGCTAGTTAGCTAGATGTATCACTGTACTACTAGCTTACTGGCTAGCCAACCTAACATGGCCAATTATGCCAAAAATATTTGACTTCTAGGCAGCAAAAACATGTACATTATTTAGCATTAGTGCGCTGAATATTTTTTATTATGTTTATTTAACTGAATCGTTCGTAATCAACCCACCAAGAGTGAACTAACTAGTGATGTACACAAAACCACTGCTGGATACTGTCAACTTCCTGTTTCAGGACACGTTATCGTTATCTCGTTCTAAATTCATACAATCAGTCCTAATTTACAGCACGTTTGCACTTATACTTTCTTATACTTACCCCAGTTCCATTGTCACAAACCACCACTTTCCTCCCCTGGCTGTCCATTTCGCAAAATCCTGAAGGCAACAAACCTCCCAACCTCAACTTTCTGCTGCGAGGCGGAAGTCACCCTTTGAGCCCGTCAACCGAGAGCCTGTTCATGTCTTCTTTTTTATTTTATTTTTTTTATTTTGTATTATTAATGTCAGAATAAATATAACAAATATGCAAACGGTAGTAACACATTAATGAATTTGAAATGTATACAAGGGGATATACAACACAATATGCAAAATGGAAAAAAGAACCAAAATAAGATAAGCGTCTGCTAAATGAATAAATGTAAATGTAATGTAATAAATCTAACATCATTTTAGGTAAACATAATCACATAGTTTATCTAATTAGTCTGTGTCACCGTAGATTTTTTTCCAAAATTTGAGAATTTTTAATAGCTTTTTTATTTATTTTATTTCGATTATATAGAGTTAAATATAGAGTCAAATAGCAATTTAAGTTCAAAGGGGAAAAAGTTAAATTTGGGCTTGGAATGGAGTACTCTTGCTTTATGCTTGCTTTTTGAATAAAAGTGTCTGCTCAATGAGGTATTAATATGAAATGTAGCCTGTTCATGTCTATGGAGTTAGACCAAAGGGTTAGGGTTAACCCAAGCCCCGGGTCTGCCTCTCAGCAGACATGCCGATCTTTCCCGGTGGCCACTCGTGGTATTGCAACATCAAATCCCCATGGGGCCCAGAAAGCATTTTTCTCATAGACCGTAACAGTAAAAGAGAAGCCTGTAAAAAGGTTCTCAGGACACCTACAGCTGTAACCACTATTAATTGCAAATATTTCTATTCCATATTTTTAAGGCATGGACTTTTAAACTGTCAAAAATTGTTCTAAAGGCCAGAAAAGCCCCCGCAAAGTCTTATTCTTATGGTGACGTCACAGCTGTGCGCCTACACTCCCAAGCGCGGTCCCGCTGTCTCGCAGCTATATTAGTCACAGATTTTTTTATTATTATTTTGAATGCCAGCAATGTATATTTTAGTGAATGCTGAGTTGTTATATTGGTTTCCCTGGTGAAAATAAATGAGTGAAACGGGTATATGTTTGTTTTTTGTTAAGTTGCCTCATAATTCTGCAGTTATTCTGAGAACACAGATATCCTCCTAAGAGATAGCTAAAACTAAAAAAGCCCTACTCCAACTTCCACAAATATTCAGCTTTAATATTTATGAGTCTTTTGGGTTCATCAAGAACATAATTGTTTTTCAATAATAAAACTAATCCTCAAAAATACAACTTACCTAATAATTCTGCACTCCCTGTATATTAAGTGCAATATTTCAAGTGTCCTGTTGTTCAATATTCTCCCATGGTGGTCTTGTTGTTCACGTACATTACGTGCAATTCCCTGTAATTCTCAAGTGCAATAACTGTCTACATGTCTGTCTATATCTGGTTCACATTCGAGACAGGAACCACTCACTTAACCACATACTTAACTTACTTTTTTTATACAGTACTTTATCGTGCCCCCCTATTGTTATTGTTATATTAAGTCTGTGTGCTGTACTTTACCCTGCTGCTGTTGTGAACTGCAATCCCCCCCCCCCCCCCCCCACCCCCCCCACGGTCTCCGAGCCAATCCTGGGCGGGGGGGGGGTAACGCACCCCACCTTCATCATCATCATCATCATCCTCATCCTCATCCTCATCATGAACAGCACACTCAACATCATGGTTCTCACAGTGACATGCACAAGGTCTTAACTTAGAAGACTTTACCTGGCCTGAAGTAACTGGACCATCAGGCATATGTAACATGTCAATGAATATTGACATATTATTTTAATATTTTTTTCTCGTGGGTCTGATTTAAGAACAGAACTGGACGTGGAGTGGTTTATCTGCCAGAATAAGTACAGTATGGTGTACGTCCCCCAGCTCCTTCATGTGGTGAGGTGATGAGGTCCCTCTTGTGCAGTTGATGAAGTTTGTGGGTCAAACCGCAGAGGGGTGCCTGCAGACAGATGGTTTGCACCAGAGATAAGGATTGGGATGCTGGGAGAGTGGTTTACTACAAGGACCCCACTTGGGTCTGTTTTGAACCTCTACACATTTGGGAAAGAATGTGCACAAAGCATGTGAACTGTCGCAAAATGTTGTGTTCCGCAGTTGTGGTCTGATACTGCCTCATTAGAGAAGTGTGTGTACGTGTGTTCCAATAAACTCAAGAAAATTGTGTATTATGAATGGATAAAGTCACATTTTGATGAAACTGTTCAGTAAACGGTTCATATTACCAGCATATTCATTTTGCACACTTTACTGCATCGTTTGGTTGGTAATATCTGGGGTTTGGCCCTACACATTTGACCTAATGTCACTCCCTTAATTAAAATTAAAGACAGTATTGCCATTTCATTCATGCCATTTCCTGAACTGTGCATAAAGCACCAAGTGCTGAGGGGGGCACCAAAGTGGACAAAAAATGAAACCGATAATATGTGCCGATATGTAGTCAATAAAACTCTGAATGTTCATGAAAAATAGAGATGTGCAATGACTGGAGGTGTGATTATTTCCCATAGAAAATATTACACAATAATCAAACCTTGTTGGGTTCCAGCTTCCTGCGCTGAGTGTCCAGAGCTGCCACGATCCTGTCCCTCTGGATCTGGACCTCGCTGAGGAGCAGAGAAGAACAGCAACAAACACTTGATCAGGGTCCTACATGAGTGACACTGACTCAGGGATTGGGGCCATTCATGAAATAATATGTTATTAGCTCAGCCCCGCTCTAGACGACCTCAAAAACCAGCGTTAAACAGTGATAGCACAGTTTACTGTTGCAGGGTGAGCTCGATCAGGCAGGGGAGACGGAACATACCGGAACATCTCAGCCTCCTTTTCTATTCTCAGCTTCATCATCTTCTCTCTAACGTCAACAAACATCTTCCTTTGTTTGTCCTCCACCTCCTGCTGTTGACCCTCTACCGCTCTGATGATAGCTCTGTCTGACAGGTGAGCCTGCAAAGGTGATTGTGAGTGACTGCATCCAGCAGCTAAGATGCTAATACCATGTGAGTGACTGCAACCAGCAGCTAAGATGCTAATACCATGTGAGCTCTCATGATCTGCTTCTTCTCCTCCAGGTTCTTTTGTTTCTTGATGGTTTGGTCCATCACAAAGAGGTTCTTCTGACGCTCAGTCTCCTCTGCCTCCCACTGCTTCTGCTGTCTCTCTCTCTCTCTGACCATCGCATGCTCCTTTACCCTGATAATGTCAACATTCTCTACTGAAATCAGCTGGAGTAGCGCTTGGTTGACGTGAAAACCTGCACCCTCTTGGCCCTCAATGACACAAGTTTGACACCAATGCTCTACTGTCTGGATCAGGGGTAGGCAACCCTGGTCGAAGGGAGCCACTGTTCTGAAGGTTTTAGACGCTTCCTTGCTCTAGCACACCTGATTCTAATGAATGGGTTGTTATCAAGCTCTGTGGAAGCCTCATAATGACCTTTCATTACAATCAGGTGTGTCAAAAGCAGGGAAACATCTAAAACCTTCAGGACAGTGGCTCCCTAGGACTAGGGTTGCCTACCACTGGTCTGGATGATAGAGGACAGGGTATCTCCAGTAAGCACAGTCATTAGGGGTGCGTTCATGTGTTGGACCCCTGGCGGCCTGACTTCATGTGTGAGGGTTCTGCAGGGTGAGGCTACTTACTGCTGTTTCAGGGCATCAGCCACAGCCAGACACTCGCGCTTCCTCTGAACAGCTTTCTCCTGTTCTTCTTTAGAGGCATCCCTAGCTTGCTGTTTGATTTTAGCGATGGCTTCCCTTTCCACATCTTTCAGAGCTTCCAGCTTTCTTTGTTTCAGGTGGATCTGAGCCTCTCTCTCCTTCAAGACTTCTGTCAGAATGAGTGCACTCTGAAGAAATAACAGTGGAAGGGATTCAATCATACAATACTCTATACACAAATAACCACACCATGACCTGTGTATGAATACAGGTGAAAAACTCCAGAAATACATACATGAAATGCTTTGCCTTGCTCTGTTTCGTAGAACAGCTTGGCCTTGGTATTCATAATGGCATCTTTCCTCACGTCCTCCTTATATCTGGCCTCCTCCATATCAATCTTTCTTTCCTCCTCTTTCTTTATCTCCTCGCGAATCTTCTTCGCTATTAGTTTCTTTTGTGTTCGTCCCTATAAAGGTAATTGGCACAAACATACCTTGAACAATTACATAAATGCATTGAGAATAAATGAACATATTTAAGTACTTTTAAACATAACACTACGACAAGTCTCCTTACACCAAATGTGTGGGGCCAGAATTTGACCACCTCCTTTGAGCGCAGGTGCATTTCCTCCCTCTGCCTGGCTGCCTCCTTGAGCTTCTCATTCTGGATGTTCCGCTGGTTTAGACTTCCTTGAATCCGAAGCCACTCAGCTCTGGGTAAAACAGTGACCCGATGGAGGTCACTGCCTTCCACTGGATGCGAGGAAGAAACAGCACAGGTCAACGCAAAACAATCATTGGAATTTGAGTGATAATTGATCAAATTAAAAAAAAATAATCACGGTCATGATCACGTTGAGCTATATGCTCACACCACCATCCTACATTTCATTAAACGACCATGACACTTACTTTTGATCCTTACAGGATCCCTGTCGTTGACTGTATCGCACCGCTGTTGCTGTTTGACCACAATATTTCAGTTTAAGTTATGAAATTGCTACAGAACGATATACGTTGCAAGGCTATGGTGTGAATGAGGATAGTCGGTAGAAAGTTAATATTTATTACAGTACTAGACACTAGGCACTGGACAAGTGGCTCTATGAGGTCACAATAAGACTGAGAGTTCTCCGAATTTTCCATCATGTATTCTAGCAACACTTAGCGTTCTTAACTCATGTAAACAATGTCCTAAAAAAATAACCAGAAGAGAACCTGACATGCGCGTTATCACTTCCTGCTGCGGCAAATCAGTATGTAAATAGAGGGTCAATGAGCGGAGATCTGCGGTGCTGAGTGTTCATATTGACGGAAACTACTGAAAACATTCATCATCTGAGGCGATAAACTGGTGTTTGATCTTCCGGCTTCTAGAAGTGTCTCTTCATCGATAAACTGGACAGTCAACAGTCACTAAAGTTTAAATGTTTCAGTATATTTAGTTGTTTAGCTTTATACTCTTCATACTGTGTATATTCTTAGTATACAATTACAATTAAATTCTGTTGTAATAACTGTTTTGCACTTCTGGTTGGATGCTAACTGTATTTCGTATGTACTTGTACCTGTGTAATGACATTAAAGTTGAATCTAATCTAATCTAATTATGTGTTCAAAGTTGACTCATAAAGTCTCCATGTAAAAACGGTGACTGGAAAAAATAAACACAGGAAGGCGGTAGATTATATTGTCTCGTTTTATTCTCATATACTTTTATGAAATAATATACAAATCGATGCCTCCCTCAACTCCACACACAAACCTCCATCTTCTCGTCACTACAAACTACAGTTGAACCCCCTCCGCAGGCCCGGGGAGACGGACTGAGGCACCCCGCTAGAACCGGGCTGCCACATCGTCTTTCCTGGAGCTCTGTGCGGCTTGTCCTCGTCTTTTCACATCAGTTATCTCCAGTTAACAAGCTGGTTCGTTGGGCTAGTTAACCAGCCTGTTAGCTCCAGAGAGTTAGGGGCTGAACAGTGAGCTAAGCGGCCGGAGCTCTGGACCTTCTAAGGTTCCATGGAAGAGGAGGAGATAGATGTTCTTCCAGGCCAGAGACAGCATGGAGGGAGGAAGACAGAGAGAGACAGACAGGGAGAGTGAGAGAGAGAAAGAGAGAGAGAAATGTTCTTCATTAGGTAGATACACCTGCTCCTTAGCAGTATGGCCTCACTCCAACTCCCTCTCTGTCCCTCCATCCAGAAACATTTCTCCAACCTTTAGTTTCACAGGAACATTTTATACAACATGAACAGCCAGCAGAGGGCGATCTGTGTTGGAGCAGGTAAACATGCCTATGGCTCTTGAGGGTCAGGGTTGCTCACCCCTGATTCAGTTCTTAAAACAGCAATTTTTTTAGAATGATATTGGTTGCGATGATGATGTGTGTATGTGTGTGTGTGTGTGTGTGTGTGTGTGTGTGTGTGTGTGTGTGTGTGCGTGCGTGGGTGTGTGTGTGCGTGCGTATGTGGGTGTGTGTGTGTGGGTGTGTGTGTGTCTGTGTGTGTGTATGTGTGTGTGAAATAAAAGAAGAACCAACTGAAGCTGAAAAGCCTAAATGAACCAATATGAATTCATAATATCACTTTCACTGCTGTTGAATACAGTTACCAAGGTGCTTTTCTCCTCTGCTTTGTCATTAGCTTTTTTCCACTGCCAGCTGTGTTGTCTGTGACCATGGGCCCAACCTTGTTGTTCTTCCTCATCTGGGATGAAAGGGACAAAAGACAAACATAACTCCTTTGAATGAGTATATGTTTTTACATTGTGTTGACAGGACATAGCTACATTACATTTACATTTAGTTATTTAGCAGATGCTCTCATACAGAGCAATTTACAGCAATTAAAGCGATATTACCCCTGAGGCAAGTCGGGTGAAGTGCCTTGCCCAAACTGTCCTTTTTTGGCAGTTCCTGGGTGGAGCCTCCATTCCCTCCTCTTGCTGTGCCCTCCAGCTGAAAGCCATAATCACCACCACCACCTACTTCTAGCAAGCTGACCATTTCTCCAGCGCCAGATCGTAACATCATGTTACGTGGTGTATATGCGCTCAGGCTACGTCTCAGGATTTTGCTTCTTAGTTGTTTGTTGTACTTACCCTGACTCCTTTTTCCTATTCTTCTCCAGTGCCTCCCCTGCGACCTATACGTGGCCCTGACTCTGCCTGCCACTCCCAATTCTCCTGCTGTGCCAATTGTCCATCCAGTCGCCCTCCCGGAACCTGCTCCTGTTCCTAGCATATTTTTTGTTCTCAAATCACCTTGTTTCTGCTCATTTGGGTCCTCCTGCCTCGTTCCTAACAGAACAATCTGGCCAAACAATGTACCCAGCAGAACCAGACTCGATACAGAGGATTATCGCCAGCCAAGGACTCCTACTGGGCCAACACCACAGTCACTAAAAGAGCTAACGGAAGTTAATCAGTCCCTGGAGGCCCAAGTTTCGAACCTGATCAAGTTGGCGGAAAACATTGCTAACCAACTTTCTGCCCTTTCTGTCTTGCAGCCTACAAGCCCTTCCCCCCCCCCAGATGCCTCTGCTGGAGCGCCCTCTGCTAGTCCCTCCCTTGAGACACCTGTCCCACATCCAGAGCCCTACAATGGTGACCTCGGCAAAAGTAAGGTCTTTTTACTGCAGTGTAAAAAGCTGCACAACAACGCTTAATAAGAAAGACTTGCCTGTTTGAATGAAACGGGGGGCGGGGGTTTGAGGGCGGGCTTCATGTGGTGGGGTCCATAGGAATCTAACAAGGTATTGGGAAGGTGTGTGGTAGGGCTGTCAAAACTGCTCAAAATAGACGTTCGAATATTCCCCACACATGTATTCGAATATATTCGAGTTTCCCGGTTGCGCATTAGGCACGTCAATAACAGGGCAAATTAATACAACGAGATATAACTACTTGTATAGGTAATATATTTAAGTCAATTTAACAACATATTACCTACACAAAAATAAGTAGATTAACTAATGGCCAAGACCGCAGACCTTGGCCTCTCGCTCGCACACACGCACTTTTTCTTTCTCTCCCGCACTGTCACGCTCTCTGAGCATAGCGGTTTAAATGAACGACAACAATAAACAAATGCTGAGTGTTGATCAAAACTTTTGTGCAAGAAATTTAAGGTCGCGATTCTTTTTTTTTTTACATTCAAATATTAATTTTCATATTCGAAATTTGTTTTTAAAACACTATTCAAATATGTTGTCCTCATGTATTCATTCATTGAATGTAGAATATTCGTTGAGTGGTTGTGGTGGTCGGCAGATCTGGAGGCAGGCCAACAGCAAAAGCAGGCCCAGGAAGAAGTTCGTCAGGGTGGTGCTCCAGAGGGCAATCTGGTAGAGGTCCTTGTGGCAGTATGGCTCTGCGTCTGGGTCCATCTGGGTCAGAGTCTGGTTGTAGTTCGGGGGGTAGATGGAGTAGATCCACACGTTGCCTGGGGAAGGGAGCATGCGGGGGAGAAAAGAGCGGGAGCTGTGGTACAAAATTGTTAAAGGATTACCGATAAGAAGTTGGACGACTGTGTTGAGAAGTGCTAAAATAAAGCGTGAGTTGTTGCTAAAACAGCAGCTCAGTGCCGTTATTACAATAGAAGCCATTAAGAGAACTTGGGAACATTACAATATGCAGTGTTGGGCAGTAACGTCACTACAAGTAGCGGCGTTACTAGTTTAACTACATTTCTCAGTAGCGTGGTGGTAGCGTCGCTGTTTTCTGAATCAAATAGCTTTTAAGTAGCTTAGCTATTTTATTAACCAAGTAGTGCGGTAGCGTCCACATAAGCTACATTTTTACAAACATCTCTGAAACTCAGCGCAGCGGAGCTTTCTGCTGCGGTCTGAAGTAAAAGGAGGAGTCAGTGACGCTACCGCCATACAAGGCCATGTAGGTGGAGCTGACAGAAGCACTTCTGTATGACGGTAACATCACTGACCAATCCTTGGGCTGGCTACGTCTCTGATCCAGGGGAATACGGACAAGCTAGCTTGCTTGAGTGAGTTACGTTACTTGGTGGAAAGATGGCAGAGGGTGAGGAGGATGTTGAGTTAGTTGCACATTGTCTTTAATGGTATAGTTCAAAATAAACACAATAGAGCAGTTTAGAGCAGATTTTTGTGTTCTGGTTTTGGAGCAGTGAGAGCGCAGTTTAATAATTGTTTAATAAACAATTGAATGTAACATTTTTGCCTACTTATTTGTCTGATTGACAGTTTTATTGAGCACTGAGATAGCTTTGTCTTGGGATGAAGTTGTTCCAATAAAAAGTTGTTCCATAAAAAAATAGCTTCGATGTAGTTAAACTACTTTTGCCATGTTGCTGTAGCTTAGCTTGCTACATTTCTCAGGGGGGTAGCTTCGGTGTAGTGAAGCTACATTTCATGCAGAGTAACTGGTAGCTTAGCTCACTACACTTTCCAAGTAGCTTGCCCAACACTGACAATATGTACATATAAGTCATATGGTCCGCTCCTGATCGGCTCCATATAACGTCTATGGTCGGCTCTACCGGTCGTTTTTATTCCGCGTTCCCGCTAACCAAAAGGGGGCGTATAAACTTCAAAATAAAATTATTATGGCTACTTGGTCAATTTAATATTCATAAAGCAAGAGTACTCCATTCCAAACCCAGTTTTAACTTGTTCCTCTTTGAACTTAAATTGCTATTTGACTCTATTTCTAAATGAAGAAGAGGATAGGGATAAATTAGTAGGGGATCAAGTGAAATAAACGCACACAGGGGGTAAAAGGCTTGGAGTAAAATAAGAGTGCAAGGCTACAGTACATGTCGGGATAAATTATATAAAATAGAGAATATGGTGGAAGTAGTAACGTACAAGTAGGCCCTATAGTGTTTCAAAACCTGTCTTTGCATCGCTAGTGGTGGATAGTAGCAGGGCCGGATTAAGACATTTTGAGGCCCGGGGCTAATTACCAGGATGAGGCCCCTATATTGCCCCAACACACATCATGACACACACACAAACCCACGAAAGGTGCACTGACACATCAGTGCTCTAAAGACCACAGAACCACACTATAAATATGATCAGTTAAAAGCCAAGGACAAAATGTTTGTGTAGTAGGCTACACTGTAGACAATAATTAACCAATCATGTAAATGTATACTTCTATTTATTCAAGAGCAAAAACAATGCTAAATAGCCAGGGAATGACCATTATAGGTTACTCAAAAGCTGAAACACAAGAATGCAGATATAAAGTCTGACATGGGCGTCGTTAGCCCTGTTTTAGGGGGGCTGAAGCCCCCCCTAAATGTTCTTCAGCCCCCCTAAATAATTATCGGGATTATTATCGGGCCGCCGAAGAAACACGATAATTAATAACAATATTTTATTTCGAAAAATTACCGGATGCTCTCGGTTAAATGTCGGTCACTTGAGCGTCAAAAATGTAACCCACAAGTTCGAAAAACGAGTGAAAAACGGATGTCTATGGGAATCGCTGGCTCGTATCGGACTGCGGTGCGACTACCACCCCCCCCCCCCCCCCCCCCCCCCCCCCCCCCCGTCGACAGAAAATGCCAGGGGCTAAGCCCCCCCTTTCTTTCAATCCTAGAAACGTCCCTGAAGTCTGATATAAATTGCAACATCTCCAGGGTTGAAAGCATTTGAATTAGCTTACATACAACCTATTTTGCTATTTGAAAAAAAATCTATTTAACAATAATGGAAGTGTTTCAGCCGCTGTCAAACATAGAACAAACATGTGACTCACCAATCACCATCATCACATCAGTGATATTAAAAGGCCCGTGTTCTGCTCTTTCTCAATGCAAACTCATCAATGAGCTCTTCAAAGTCCAGCTCGCGCAGTATGTCATGCTCTATTGCATTAAAGTCAAACTGTTCAGTCTGTCCTCGCACATTGATGTCCTCAGTCTATGCTTAATAATGCCTAATTTGGAGAATGACCTCTCCTCACTGGCATTACTAACGGGCAATGTAAATCCTCAGTGTCCACATTTGGGAAAACACTTTGGAGATAAAACACTTTGGAGATGCCTCTCCCGTATTAATGAAAGAAGGTTTGTCGGTGTTGCTGGGTCAGTGAGAGCAACTCGGGAGCTAGTTCCCTGAGGGGTCAGATAGCTCAACGGTTGGCCTCATGATCGGAAGGTTGTGAGATCGAGCCCTGGCTGTGGCTATGTGACGTTGTGTTCTTGGGCAAGGCACTTCAACCTACTTGCCTCGGGGAGAATGTCTCTGTACTTACTGTAAGTCGCTTTGGATAAAATGAATAAATGTAAATGTAGTTCGTCTGGAAAGTCATCCTAGATCTGCGTTGTATTTGGTCTGCAATCTGACACTTTGCTCACATATTTCACCGAGGAAGAGTTTTTCAAGTCGAGTCACAAATCCAAAGTATTTGCAGGTTTCTTCATAGACTGCATGCCTCTGTTGTAATGCATTTAGAAGTTTGTCCATGGCCCGAGGGACCCGAGACCCGGGACCCGACCTGGGTTCCGTACAGGTTCATGGCTACATTTTAAACGGGTGGCCGGGTACGGGTATGGTCTGTTTAACATTGTGTGACACTTAAAAGCATCTTCAATAAAAAAAAAAATCTGAATTAGATTTGTCAAATTGTCAGTTTGGCCAATTAGAAAAGAGATACCGTGATGTCATCAATATCGTAGACTCCCATTTCCATTTCAAGCTTGTCTCAAGTGTGGCATGTCTCTGTTAGCAACACTGTGAATTTTACAACCAAAAAACTGATTTTCAAGTAAGAAAGAATTTTTAAAAATCCACAATCACCATTTTTTTCCTCCCCTATTTAAGTCCTTCCTGTTTGTCAGTTCTCTCTCTTTCGTCGTGGTAGGGCCAGGAGGAGAGCATTTTCTTTCTTTGTATCAAATTGATATTCCTGATTTGGGAGCTTCTGTTTTTCACTTCTCTAGTTTGGTGTTTTGACCAATCTATAGTTTACATGTATTCTTAATTCCTATTTTGTTAGTTAATTGTTTTAGGATCATTGGAGGGGTGGTTGGCGTAGGGCTTAGATCTTCCTTGAGGTTTACATCTGTGCAATTCACGTAGTTTAATTTGAACTGTATAGTCGCATAGGACTTATCGGTGGCACCGCCAACTCTTTTTTAGGGGGTCCTAGGAACCCCCTGCTTATGGTGGTGGTTTGTTCTATTTCTTTGGTGCAACCTCTAGTCCGTCTTCCTTCCTCCTTTTGTTTCCTGCAGTTTGTGTGTGTAAATAAATATAATTTACATCTCATTTACCGTTTTGTGTTGTCTGTGTCCTCACTTGTTCATGTTGTTGTTAATTGTTTCTACCCTGGCTGGTTTGGCCCTTGGGGGTACGTAACACTGAGTATTCATGCTAACTTCAAACCACATACCTTAAACAGTTAGCTATGTAATGGCTGGTTGTTGTGGGGATAGTTGTAACAGGAGGAACACTTGACAGAGTATTTAACAGAAGCAGCTGATCTGTTCTATGGGTTAACCCCTCAAGAGGTAACAATTAGATAGGCATAATTAAAAAGTAAAAAATTATCTCTTATACCTATTATTAAGAGGTAGATAATTTATTTACAGCTATCCAAACAATTGTTGTGGCTTACTTGTTGCCCCAAGGTGTCATAATCGTTAATGGGGATAACATGTTTACTGATGATTTGCTTTTAGGTCAGGAAGTTTGCATAGGGGAAGAAACTCGGTACACAGTCTCATCAATGCACACAGGGTTGTAGGGGTAGGAGCAGATGAGAAGAGGATAGGGATAAGGGAGATAGGGATCCCTATCTCTAAGGGAGCGCCCGGCCACCCTGCGGAGGAAACTCATTTCGACCGCTTGTATCAGCGATCATGACCCAAAGCTCATGACCATAGGTGAGAGTAGGAATGTAGATTGACCGGTAAATCGAGAGCTTTGCCTTGCGGCTCAGCTCCTTCTTCACCACGACAGTCCGGTACAGAGACTGCATCACTGCTGACGCTGCACCGATCCGCCTGTCAATCTCACTTTACGTCTTTCCGTCACTCGTGAACAAGACCCCGAGATACTTGAACTCCTCCACTTGAGGCAAAGGCTCCCCACCCACTGATCCTCATCCCAGCCGCTTTACACTCGGCATCAAACCGCTCCAGAGCATGCTGGAGGCCCCGGCTCAAGGAAGCAAACAGGACAACTTCATCCACAAACAGCAGAGATGAGATGCCGTGCTCCCCGAACCGGAAACCCTCCACCCCCTGGGCGCGCCTAGAAATTCTGTCCATATAAACAATGAACAGAACCGGTGACAAAGGGCAACCCTGGCGGAATCCAGCATGCACCCGGAACAGGTCTGACTTATTGCCGGCAATGCGAACACAGCTCCTACTTTGGTTGTACAGGGAACGGACGGCCCCTAACAAAGGGCCCCGGACCCCGTACCCCATACTCCCGAAGTACCCCCCACAGGACACCACGAGGGACACAGTTGAATGCCTTCTCCAGATCCACAAAACACATGTGGACTGGTTGGGCAAACTCCCATGAACCCTCGAGCACCCGGTAGAGGGTATAGAGCTGGTCCAGTGTTCCGCGGCCAGGACGAAAACCACACTGCTCCTCCTGAATCCGAGGTTCTCCTCTCCAGTACCCTGGCGTAGACCTTACCGGGGAGGCTGAGGAGTGTGATTCCTCTGTAATTGGAACACATCCTCTGGTCCCCGGATGGATAGGGGAACCACCACCCCGGTCTGCCAATCCATAGGCACTGTTCCAGACCGCCATGCGATGCTGCAGAGGCGTGTCAATCAGGACAGTCCTACAACATCCAGAGACTTTAGGTACTCAGTAAAGATCTCGTCCACCCCGGAGCCTTACCACCAAGGAGCCCATGGACTACCTCAGTGACTTCAGCCCAAGTGATAGGCGGGTCCGCCCCGGAGTCCTCAGTCTCTGCTTCCTCCTCGGAAGACGTGACGGCAGGATTGAGGAGATCCTCAAAGTATTCCTTCCACCGTCCGATGACATCCCCAGTCGAGGTCAACAGCTCCCCACCCGCACCGTAAACAGTGTTGGTGAAGCACTGCTTCCCCCTCCTGAGGCGCCGAATGGTTTGCCAGAATTTCCTTGGGGCCGAAGGTCCTTCTCCATGGCCTCCCCGAACTCCTCCCAGACCCGAGTTTTTGCCTCTGTGACTACCCGAGCCGCGGCACGCTTGGCCTGCCGGTACCGGTCAACTGTTTCGGGAGTCCCACAAGCCAGAACGGCTCGATAGGACTCCTTCTTCAGTTTGACGGCATCCCTTACTTCCGGTGTCCACCACCGGGTTCTGGGATTGCCACCGCGACCAGCACCAGAGACCTTGTGACCACAACTCCGGACTGCCGCATTGACAATGGAGGTCGAGAACATGGTCCATTCAGACTCAATGTCCCCAGCCTCCCCCGGGATCTGTGAGAAGCTCTCCCGGAGGTGTGAGTTGAAGACCCCTCTGACAGAGGGGTCCGCCAGGCATTCCCAGCAGACCCTCACGATACGTTTGGGCCTGCCAAGTCTGTCTAACTTCCCCCCCGCCAGCGGATCTGACTCACAACCAGTGGGTGATCAGTTGACAGCTCCGCCCCTCTCTTCACCCGAGTGTCCAAGACACACAGCCGCAGGTCAGAAGACACGACAACAAAGTTGATTATCGACCTCCGGCCTAGAGTGTCCTGGTGCCACCTGTCCCCGGCTTTTAGGTGCAGGAACGCGACCCTCTCATTCACCGGTGTAAACTCCAACACGTGGTGACTGAGCTGTGGAGTTATAAGCAAACCCACGCCAGACCGCCGCCAAAATCCAGCCCCCCAAAAATGATAATAATAAATAATAATAATAATAAATCACAAATAAATGCATCCATATGAAAAACTATGCTAAGAGTTTTGCTTGTTCTAATTCTTCCTGGGGGAGGTGGGCGGGGCGCACAACAGTAATCCACCCCCGGGCGCCTGATACCCTAGATCCGCCACTGTGTTTAACCACATCTGAATTATGTTGTTAACCTTAAAAACTGAAACAGGGTAAAGCCAGCAACTGACAGCCCTCCTCATCCTCAATCAGATAGTGGATAGGTGGGACTACAAGGACCTCACGATGTTAAGACAAACTGCAGTTATTGTACCTTTTGATATCAGTATCTTAAAGTTCAATGACCTAATGCAATTATCTTAGTGGTCAAATGGCTGGGTTGTAAAGTTTTAAGGTGTTGCTGTCTGGATTTGGCTGTAGTAGTTCATAATTTTGTGCTGTTTCACCATGCCAAAATCTAAACTTTTTACTCCTGCTGTCTAGGAGCTGCCATTTACTTCCACTTTACAAGAAAAATAAAATTGTCATGTAATTCAAAGTGCACCCTGCAAGTTTGGTGTGAATATATCAAAGACTTTCTGAGATACAAGACAACTTCCAGTGTCATGATCCATCCAGCAGCCAATGAGAGGGTGAAGGTGGGGGCAAACTCAGCCCACTGTTTCAACATACTTGAGTTTTTTGGGGAGCCACTGGGTCTGGCATGACAGAGAGGATTTAGAAGACAGCCTTAACCTTTAGCCAAGCATTCACATTTCAAATATACACCAGCAACTTTTCATCTTACATTCAACTTTTTATATTTTATGTATATTTTGATTTGTATACAATACATTGTCAATAAATCATTAAATTAGCCTCATCAATAAGCTCCATTTGTATTTAATATACAGTAATGTAATTTTCATGGAAAGGATAACATGGACAGGTAAGACAGATGAACATGAAAAACATTTAACTGAAACATCACCTTTTAATACAAATACTACAAAAACAGACCACCTTTTTGTAAATTGACAAATGTGTGTGTGATTGAGAGTGTAAATGAGTAAAGATGGCAGCAGCTGTTAATTCATGACACAAGAAACTGTGTTACTAGAACAACTGGTAGTCTAGTTGTGTGTGTGTGTGTACTTCAAAGATCAGTTAGACTAGAAAAATAATTCAGCTATTTAGACAGTTGATAAACCAACAATTTTGTGTTCCTTTTGTCTTTACTATCGTAAAACTCCAAACTATTTCATCATCATGGAATGTCCATTTCAAAATGTCAATCAAAGTACCTGTAGATACACTCACCACAATATGACCTGCGGTGGGGCAAACACCCAAGTACAAACACTGCATTTTATTTTCTCTATTTAATCAAAAAGAAGAAATTATTGCACTCTACAGTATATGCAAATAAATACCTTTGAAATATAAAACAATACATTCAGAACACAAAGTTATGATAACAAATCTAAAGTTATTAAATATAGCTGAGGACAGTGATTCCCAACCAGGGATTTTTCCCTCTTATACCACTGGATAATGAAGACTTTCCCAAGTGGGACGGAGAATAAAACTTTCTGCAATCAAAGTATTGAAAAACATTTTTGTGATACAACAGACCTCAGTATGTCTATTCAGTGTTCAATATTGATTATTGGGGGGAGATATGTTTTCATATTGCTTCTGTTTAGTTTGTAGATGTAATACGACCTTTGTGGAATGTCTCAGTGGCAGCCATGTGTTGGGATAAGACACGGCCATGTCATGTCATGTCTCTGGCCATAACCTTAAAGTGTGTGTGTGGGCCATCACTTGAGTGCTGTGGAATAGCCCTCTGGTGGTACGAGGATGCTGGGAAACATCAAGACTTTGGCCCGCATGAAGGACAGATCTGGTACCTCGCACATCACAGCAGCTGCTTCCGCACTCAGATCTTTGTCCTGCTGTGGTTCTCGGTTACTGCTTGACACACATACAATTACACACACGAAACATTTACAGACGCACACCTTAGACCAGTGGTTCTCAACCCTGGTCCTCAGGGCCCACTGTCCTGCATGTTTTAGATGTTTCCCTGTTCCAACACACCTGATTCAAATGAATGGGTCCTTAGGAAGCTCAGCAGAAGCCTGATAATGACCATTTATTAGAATCAGGTGTGTTACAAGGGGGAAACATCTAAAACATGCAGGAAAGTGGGCCCTGAGGACCAGGGTTAAGAACCACTGCTTTAGACTATCTTCAACTTAATTTGATTCTGACCTTGTAGCAGTGCTGGTTATCTCCATAGAGGACATAAGGCGATTGAAGGTTTCTTCAAGGTGACTAGTGTTAATTCTGGGATTCAGCTTTGCTGTGGTCAGTTCATACAGCTCACGGTCTACCCCTTCATAAATACAAACACACTTGGAGTTGGAATTTTGACCTACCAGTTGTTTTCCCACCAGAAGGAAGCTAAAAGGCAGAACAGGCACACAAAAAAACCTGATGCCAAAAAAAATGAAAAATAGAAAAGACCAGTGAAGCAAATTGTTAATGTCGGTGATTTGGTGTTAGACAGACATAACAGCAGAGCTGCACGTACCTGGTGGAGGGCTGCTGCTCCTGCTGCTGCAGTTGCTGCTGCTGGACCCACAGTCCTCCACAGGCCCAAAATAATCAAGGTTTAACACAAAGGTGCTTCTGCTGTCTAAGGACACAGTGTATGCAGGGGGTATGGAAAGGGTACAGTGAGCGAGACACATCCATTAACTTTTACTGTAAACGTCATCCGATTTGACACATTTCTGCCCATGAAACTCCCAAGATGGCCGTTGAAATGACTTAAATGTTATTTTATGCAAGATCTGTTTTAGTACTAAGTAAAAACAGGAATAAACGGAATAAATGCAAAGAAGATCAAGAGAAACCTGGTATCGGCTTCGGAAAATAGCAGCCAGCATTGTTCAGACAGAAAAGCAAGAGACAGGTCTGTTTTAAAACATGTTTTATATTGAGAACATGTTTATTTACATTAGAACAGAGGTTTTAAAATACTTTTTATTGCAATCCCTTAACATGGGGTTTAAGTATTTTCAGTGCAGTGGGGGTTAGAAAAACGGATGGGGTTAGTTTAACAAGCCTTTTGCTGAACTTGATTTACAGTGTGACTTTTCAGCCATGTAACAAATTCCCTGTGTACTGACTTTTAAAGACAATTTTAGACGTTTTCATTCATAAGGGATTGATACATAAAAACATAGTCTTCTCTATGGGTGACAGAGAGCCAATGTTGCATTTGTGAAACATGTAGCAGCATATTGAGGATCCAAGCTTTCTACAATGTAAAACCTGAAAGTGTAGTGTGAACCTGGTAAAATATCAGACGTAAACTAATACAAAGTGAGTGCTTGTTTCAAGGAAATATTTACAATTTCCCGCACCATGTATGTATACAGTGGGAGTCTCAGGAAGGGTTCTGTTCACTCCACACTATGGATTCAAGTTCATTTCCCTCACACCTGACATAAATACTAACTATAGTTCATTTCCCTGGAAATGTGCGGTCGCTCTAAAGACTTTGCTTTTAGACTACACTACTTCACACATAATACTATAATTGAGATTCTTTAGATAAGAAACAGTGCATTTGTGTATGGCTTGTCCACATTTGACCTCTTGCGCCATTTAAGTAAAAGGCCTAACAGTGCATTACTTCGTACAGCGCAAATGAGGTAGCCAGTAAGTCTGAGGTACACTACTTGATACAGTATACTCCCTCACCGAAGAGGGAGAAGGAAGGGAAAACACAAAAGATAGAAAACCTAGTTTTCCCATCATTAGAATTCAATACAAAGTCAGAAAAATGATACTGAACAATTTGATGAAGACAGAAAATGATAGGACAGAAACGCAGAGAGTGGAACAGTGAGAACGACAGTACAGGAAGTGTTGCCAAAAAAGAAAAGAAACATTCCCCAGGAAAAAAAAAGAAAAAAGCCAGTGTATTTCAGTAGAAGTTCTGGAGGGTATTCTTATCTCCGTCTGTTGAGGTCAACAAGAAGACGTACCGTCCTGAGGGTATCTAAGGCCACTGCTGCTCCCGTCAAACTGGCTGGTCAAGATCGATGCCTAGCGGGGGCACGGGAGAAAAAGCATGAATACATCTTTCCTGAGATGGATCGATCTATAATTTGTCCTTCCATCTAAATACGTGGCGAGGGTACAACATTGAACTACCATTCAACATTAAATAATGGGGATTTCGTTTAGTTTGTTATTGACAGTTCACATAGGAAGGTTGGGGGTTTAGCCATACATCTCACACATGTAATAGCTATTCATTTCCTGCAGATAGGGGACATACAAGCCTTCGTTTAGTACCTGTGCCGAGTCGGACGAGAGAACTCCTTTTGTTTCCCGGGATCCAGGAAGTACTTGTGCAGGGTCAGCTGTCTGCCCTGCTGCTTTCGCTGAGTCTTTGGTGGGCTCTAAGATACCCTACATGAAGAGGAAAGAGATGCGGACAGATATTTTTACACAATGTATCTAACTCTATTATTTACTCCAATAACGCTTCGGCTTACGTTGGAATTTACATGAGCAACATGGTACACTGCAGAAATGAGTTAGCCTTTGCACTAGTGGGAGGGTCTAGAACAGTGGTCTTCAACCCTGGTCCTCAGGACCCACTGTCCTGCATGTTTTAGATGTTTCCCTGCTCCAACACACCTGATTCTAATGCATGGGTCGTTATCTAGCTCTGAAGAATCCTGGTAAATGATCATGCATTAGAATCAGGTGTGTGGGAAGGGGGAAACATCCAAAACATGCAGGACAGTGGGTCCTGAGGACCAGGGTTGAAGACCACTGGTCTAGAACTAAGAGTCTAAAAGTAACTAAGACAAAGTCAGGCTGTATTGCCAACCCTCCACTCACAAGGTTGGCTGCAAAGGCAGGAACTATCATTGGTTGCTTGGTCTGTCCAGTAAAAATCTGCAGGGAGAAACAGAACACACTGTCATCCCATTTGATTGTGGCTGTGTTCAGAAATCGATGTCAAGGCTTTTGAAAAGAGCTCTTGATTTTTTTTGGGTGCGCCCTTGTCCAATACGATTAGATTTAAGACAGCACATGTAATACACACAGCTGTATTCATTCATGTTATTCAGATGCTCTATTCAGTCAAATGGGATTAAACAAATAAGACTAAATGTTAACAATTTGAAAGGGCTAGGGTTAAGCTTAGTGATATTGTAATATGACAGATGTCTTGGATACTAGACAATAAGGCCTATCAAAGGCTTTTTAACATTACTATATGTTAATATGTACTTATTGACATAGATTTTTTTTAATCCATTTACACATACATAATAAAATACGTGCATGCTTTCTTTGGGCTTGTGTGGTCTAGTAATCTAGATTTCAACTCTATATTTTACCCTGCAACTCTGTGTGCCGTACTTCACCCTGCTGCTGTTGTGGACTGTAATTCCCCCACCGGGGGACAAATAAAGAATTTTCTATTCTATTCTATTCCCATCGACTGTGCCAGTGATCAGAGGTTTGGTTGTGCTCCAGTCTCTAAGGTGTTTTCTTCACACACACTCACAATGTTCCTGGTATCCATGCCCAGGCAGTGGAGCAGTATCCTGTTGCTGTGGGAACCCCCCCACTGGAACTTCAGGCCAAAGGCCTCATGGACTTCACAGGGCTGCCGCCACACACCTTTCGGGATCCTGAATCACAAAACACGCAGGGTGATATCACACCACTTGTGCGAACACTCACATGCGCACATGTACTTCAAATGAATTATAATACTCGTTAACTGGTAACATTAGTGCATCTATAGATCCTCATCATTGTAGCAGGGAGGCCCTCCCTTACCAGTGTGCTGCACAGTGGGGATTCTCCTCCTCTTGGTTCCTCTCTCCACCCTCAGGCTGAGTGTTGGGGTTCTGTAACAAGGCCCCGAGGCTGGGAACACACATGTCCTCCTCTGGCTCCTGCTGGAGCTTCACTGCATGGAAACTGTCTTGAAGGAGTCTGTGGAGTTGTCTAGAAAATGAGGCCTTTGGGACGCAAGAAATGTTTCTTTTTACAAAAAGGTTTAAAAAAATTACTAAATACAAAAAATACATTTTGAGATATGCTACTTGAGTAGTCCAGACTTAATAATTTAATTTACTAAGAGTCTGTCTCATTCCCTGGTATTATAATGTATAGTATATAACACAAAATGAAGGGGATATGTGCTGACGTAACTTTCAAAAAGTACTCACTTGCTCTCTTTTTGGAGCAGTGTCCCTCTGACATATTTTGTTCTCCGTCTCCTTTTCCGTCTCTTCATACGAACGACCAAGATCTCCAAAATCTGCCCAGGTGGCCACCGACTCGGTCTCAGCCCCCATTACACCAAACGCCACCCAGTCCCCTCCCACTTCTCCTCCCAAGCACTCCTCCTGATCTGAGGAGGCCGAGCAGAAGTCCGCAAAGCTGTCACTGGGGGGGAGGCCAGCCTGTTCCCACTCCCCCACTCCACTGTCTTGGGCTCGGTCGAGGTCTTCCTCCCCAACTTCTCTCCGATTCTGGTTGGGATCTGAAGAGTGCTCCTCTTCCCCTTGTATCCTGGACTCCTCTAACGAGACCTTTAAGTGGCTGGGGGAAATCCCAGCATCCCTGATGTTCTTCCTCATCTCTTCCATCTGGACCTCAGTTTCTTCCCTGACGTAACTTCCCACCACCTCTTTGTTTTCTGAAGGGGGCGAAGGATTATCGACCGTCTGAACAAATTCCCCAAAATCCTCTAGACCACCTGGAGACACAGCATCGCAGAACGAAGTAAAGTCCTCACTTGAAGACTCGCTGACGGTGTTGTTCGGAGGAGAGGCGCTCTGCTCTATTTCTTCACCATCTATCTCTGCCTCTTTCTCTTCATCTGACTTTCCAACTTCCACTTCAGGTTCATTTTGAAGTTGTATAGGCTGGCTCAGACCTGGCGTCCTGACCTCACGACCGAGGTCCTCGAGATCTTCATCCCCAGAATCGAGCACCTCTGACGGGGAAGAGAGACTAGCGGGGTCCTTTAGATGGTGGTCCTGAGGAGAGTGTGTGAATCCTGCATCTCTCTGCTCACAGTGTTGGATGATAGTGCAATCCCTGACCCTTTCTCCAGCTATGGATCGCAGCTCAGAGTCTGTGATAATTTTCTGTTTCTCATTTGGACTTTCGGCTCCATCCCCCCAGTCCTTTGCCGTACCAGAAGGTGTAAAGCCACAGCACCACGGATGTAGTTGAGTTTCTGAGAACACAGACAATTCCACAAACCCCGCTTCCTCCCTTAAAGAGTGGGCACCCGGGGTAGCATCCGAGTTGGTCCCAAAGGTTGACTGCCTTAAGGTCTCCCCCTCTGAAAGCGCTTTGGTGAGGGGCTTCTGGGGATCCCTGTCACAGCACCGTTCTTTCTGTTGACCAGCCCTGCATACTCCAGTGGTCATGGTGGCGGTGGGTTGGGATTGCTCCACCAACTGAGATTCTGGGATGGAATCCCCTGGTTGAGAAATTATTTTTCCACTGTTAGCAAAGTGCTCTGCAGGCTCTATGGTTCGGCTGGGCTGGTTGAGGTCTGACGGGGGCAGGTGAGTGAACTTGGAGAAGCTAAAGCTGTCGGATCCTTCCCTGCCAAACCCCCTGAATTCTCTGAAGTCGTCCTCATCCTCTTCCGTGCTGTCCTCGCCATCGTCATCCAGTGGAGGAGGAGAGGAGGAGTACATGGGCATGATGTCTGGCTCCATGGGCTCTCCTGGCTGAAGCTACAGAAGGCTTCATATACCTGAAAGGTGGACACCAGAGGACCAGATAAAGAAAGAGAGAGAAAGATGAAAGATTGCATTATGAACTTGGCAGTTTCTCACCGGATATGTGCACATACCACATTGGCAGCATGTCATCCCATCTCTCCTACTCCCACTGTAAATGTTAAAAAAATCTACAGATGGGGACCATCTGCACCAACAAAACAAGCATTTTGTGTCCAGTAACGAGCAAAAGGGTATGGTCGAATTTGTGCTATGATTATGGGTCATCCTCAAAAAGTCCTTGCCTCCCCAAACGTTTGAGTTTGAAACAAACAGGACTGCCTGTGCTAATGTTGTGCAGTATGACCTTGGCATAAAAAAGTCTTGACTTTGTGAATAAGTGAAGGTCATGCTACATTTTTATGTTTTATTTGCTATTTTCTTATCACTGTTCGATGTATTGGGTTTTAGGAATGGAAAGATGCCCGGCAGCAGGCCACATCCTTTATCAGCCGGGGTAACTTGATCTAGGCATCTTATCCCTCATCACTGTGGCAACACAAACGGCTGCAGCCCCTAGCTGTATGACTATGCTGTGTTTAGTACTTGAGGCTCTAAATCAAAAAAATGCTCAACCAAATATGACATGAAAAGACTGACAGCTCTTTCCTAAAATGCCCAAGTTGTCTGCTTGACCTGGCTGAATGCCCATTCAACCTGTAGCCTTGCTAAATGAAAGCAGTCCAACTGTCACTGATGATTTAGACAAGTAATATGATCCTAACCCGCTGCACAAGGATCATTTACAGGAAACTGGAACCTCTTGATTTGTGAGCCACTTCAATAACTCCTGCTGCCTTGTTTATTGTTAGCTTCCAGCTAACTAGATATGATGATTAAAATGAAATATCTTCACGTTTAAAGAAACGTTTGTATGATGACGTGAACGCTACACCTGACTCGTTAGGTTCAAGTTCGTTCTCAGCCAGTAAAAAAAAAGAAGAAAAAAAAAGACTTTAAATGTTTCTATAGCCAAATTTAATTCCATAGTGTATGACGTGAGGTGCTGACGTCATCAAAACAGCAGTTAAACGCTATCGTACATTTCTGTCATCGACACAGCTACTAATTCGTCATGACATGTGAACGAGAGGTTTAGGTTATTGTATTCTGGCATTTTATAGCTGTGTAAGATGCATTGGCTATTTATGGTCCGTGTAGCAAAACAACCTTCCAAACACGTCTATGGCTACACAGTAAAGGCAGCTAGGGGAATCCTAATCCCCTCCACATTAGAACTAGCCTAGCTAGCCTCTATTTTAGCCATTACAGTGTACGGTAGCTCTAGTACCTAGATTAGATTAACCTTGCTGGAGGTACTGAACCCCACCAGTTTCATATTCACCGAACCCTTCTTAATTGGTCGTGTCATCACGAATAATATTAGTCTGATGTGTGTCTTGACGTCCGCCGAACCCCTGAGACTGACTCACCGAACACCTGAGACTGACTCACCGAACCTCGATCGAACCCAGGTTAAGAACCACTGACCAAGAGATACTAGTCCAGCAACTAGATACGCACGTTCAATTTGCACGCTAGCCTCTGCAAGAGACTTTAAATGGCTAGACAGCACTGACGCCCCCGCTGTCTATCTTGCAATCCACCAGGCTATGTAGACTGCAATGTCTGTGTACAGTAGTCTGGTCTGGCTTCAACAATGCTATGCTGGTAATATCTGGTTCATTCTCATCTAAGAATAGTTGCGGTCATACTCTTACCTTCTTCAGATGTCCTGCTGGTCTGTTTCATGTGAACGGCAGCTAAACATCGACAACGATGATCATATCCAACTCGATAAACACGTTTTTTTTCTGTTCATCAAGGTTTATTCTGACGTTTGAAGATGGAATACCGCACCCTTACAAACAGCCAAGCCAAAGGTAGGTAGGCCTCCTCTAGGTCAGTGAAGGAAATGGACCGTCGGTAGAAGCGCAAGAGCTTTCAAACGTTGATCTCCTTGATGCTGTACTTCCGGGAATTCCGCCTAGGTTGAATGAAAGTTTATATATATATATATATATAAAAACTTTCATTATTCATATATTCATTCATATTATTTATTTATTTACAAACACAAAATTATTACATAACTTCGAATACACATATTACAAATATATAACAACAATCGTACACTAGGGGGTGCTGGCTGAGAATTAAAGAAGAAACTGAAAGAAATAAGAACTGAAAGAAACTGAAAGAAGAATATTGAAAAGTTTCCAGGTCCTCAAGGTTTTCATTGCTTTTTCTTCATTGAGAATCTTATTGAAACAAATTAATGTTCAAGGCCTTTTACATGAAAACTTACACTTGTGAATATAGAAGTTTACCATTAATATAATAAAATGTATCTAGTAAACCTGATCGCGATTGTCTCTACAGTCCTCTAAAAGGCCGACTAAGTGTTTCCACATCAAACAAATTGGTCATCAATATTTACCGAAGTAAAATCACAAACAATCAGTCAAAGTGTTCTTACAAATGGGCAGTGCCAAAACAAATGAACCAGTTTCAGGGTGACTGTATTGAAGAAAGGGTTGTGACAAACCTCAATCTAAACCTTCTCTGCTTTGTACTACAGACTGTAGAGGGCACCCACCCGGGTGGCATTTTTCACGTGGGAGGCGAGCATTTAAAAACATACCGTATGTATAACTGCGCCTCAAAGCGGTTTTCTTTTATCTATAATTGTACTGTGTGGGGAATTGGCAAATTGGCGCCCCTACAGGCAGCTGCAAGCACTCCTGCTTGCTGAGAAGGAGAAGCTAAAAATGATGGCAGAAAAAGGTAAAAAAAAAAGGCATCAGGTGTCATGTGTGCTGCAAATCTATTTCCTCAGGGATCAAAAAAGTACGTAAGTGGACTTCTAGTGAACCGCGATTATTGTTTGGCTTTCACAACTCAAAATGATTGTTATTCCTCTGTTAACAATGGTTACCTGCAAGGAAACATGTGCAGCAAGCATTGCTTTGCACAGAAATTGATTCACAGGCAAGGATATTGCTGCTAGTAAAATTGCACCTGAATCAACCATTTATTGGATCATCAAGATCCAGGAGAGAAAATAGGCAGTCAGTCAGGATGAGGCAACCATCAGTTGGGATGAGGCTGCTTTCAGTCAGGATGAGGCCTAGAAGTTGATTGACAGTCAAGTAGAATTGCAGAGGTCTTGAAAAAGAAGGGTCAGACCCTGCCAATATTTACTCTTTGCATGAACTGCATTGCAATTGTGAAGAAAAGCCATTGACAGTTAGCAATATCTGACAAAAACATTTAAAAACACTGAAGCAGTAGACTTGGGGATAATTCATACTTGTATAATTCTAAAACGTTTGGCCATGGCTGTTTTTTTTGTATCCCACAGTACTTTGTACATACCCATTTTAGAGTTTCTTTTTGAATTCATGAATTGATGTTCATCTGTTTGGTTTCATACAATGTATGTTTCATGATGCCATTCAGCCATCCAGATAATTGTAATTCTCCATGTTTAAAATCATTATTGCCCTCGTAATGGTGTCTGTAGACAGCAGAGGGTGCTACAGAGTTTGAGTGGATAATCATGCTGTGAACATGAACTTGCGACCTCTGAACTTGTACACAGTTCTACTAACTATGTGATCAACACTCCTTCATGGGGTCTGTTTGTAGTCTGTAAGGGATTACAGATTGTAGGAGAAAGATCCTATGGAAATTATATAAATGAAGACATTTATAAATAATGCAAATGTACAATCAAGTGTTTCAAATACCAATACCCTGTACTTGTCTGTAATTCTCTTTTCATCTGCTTTACCCAACATTTGATACTGTTTGAAACACTACATTTTTTTTTTTTGACTAATCCTTAGAGTTAGCTCTAAATCTATGCAGCACAAGGACACAGACTCTTGTTGTCTGGATGGCACAATGTCAAATTTAATACAATAACTTGCTCTCAGAACTTTCAGGGACAAAAAAACACAATGAGGACCACTGCATTCCAATATGAGAAATGTATTGGCATTACATTTTACAAAAAACTGGTAAATATAAACATTTAAAGAAGCCAGGGTGACACACTTTGCTCACACCTTCATACTCAATTTTTCCCATTCAAAGCAGTTACATTGAGCTCAGATTATTTTACATATTAAATGGTATAAGACTCACAGATGTAAAACAGTAAAAACAAAACAAACAATTAAATAGATGTGAGGTGCTTAAAATAACAACAATTCTTGAACCTGACCATGTAGCATGTTCTATTTTAACACTGTTTTAACGTCTGATAATCTTCATTTAACAAAATATCTTGTTTGGTGATACTTCACTTACACCATTAAGCACTGTAGTTGCATCCATTGACGTTGTAAAGAGAAAGTTGTCAAAATCAGATAAATAAATTGTCAGGATTCTAAAAACCTTTCTGATCTTTCCAGACGAGATTAGAAAAAGACTTTGGGGGACCACTCAGGGGTTTCCATTATAATGTATGTAAGGAATGCATAACTGTAATCTACACAATACAATCACACTCTCTCAATCTACACCTACTTCAAAGGACAGTCAGTCAATACACGTTAAATAATAAACATTATTTTCTAATTTCTCTGTGAACAGAGATAAAAATGTTGTCCTTACAGTTCTGTTTTACAGTAGATTGACACACAAGTCCCTGACAACCTGCTTGGACAATCACTTAAACTTCTGAACTAGAGAATTTGCAATAACTATGCACAATTGGGGCAGTAAACCCCAGGTGTTTTTAACATTGCCATTCCTAAAAAAATCTTATTCTGGTCAAATTTTCATGTCACTTCACATGAATTCCTTCACTTGTCACTTCACATGTGTAAAAACGAAGCAGATCAAGTTAGATTAAACAAAGTACATCCACTGTCAAAAGCCAAAGTAACAGAGTGGGTTAAATAGTCTGGGTTTTCTTTGTCAACCTTTAGTGACTGAAAGAAGACGCACACTCATTTCACCTTGCCTAGCGTCGAACTACAATCGGGAAATAATGACATTCAGTTAAACATTTAACGATTCCACTAGTATACCAAGGACTCAGGGTCAGAGAACAAAGTTATTCAAACACAGACTGATTCCGAACTGGGTAACTTTTGGTATAGGACACATTTGCTTTTAATTATTGTAAACTATTGGTCCACATTGTGAATTGTCTTAAAATGTCCATTTTACGGTGTTGCTGCAGGATAGAATTCCAGCAGAGTTTAGTGTAGTCTTTCTCTATATCTGTATTGTCACAATCTAACCTAGAGCTGGATAGGTTGTAAGGCGGACCGTAGGATCATAGGGAGATTCAGAGCTGTAACATTTTAGAGCACCACAGAAACGTATAACTAAGAGCTTACACAATATAAAGTTCCCATTTAATGTCAAGTGTTCTATACACTGCATTATCTATTCAGGCCCTCTGATTAAGAGTGAATCCGGAAATGCTCGTATGCTATCTCCCTCCCCCATCCTTCCTAGCAGTAACATGGCTGAGTAAGCCATTTTGTTGGACCATGAACCACAAGCATCCAGAAATAGTCTCATTCCGTTCATTGGTTTTAGTAATAACAATAATTGGCTTTAAGGGTCAAATCTAAGATTACATTGCCTTTATTTTTAGCTTCAGTACTCAGAACAGAGTCCGAAACCAAGAAAGCAGCCAGTTACACACAACACAAATACAAAATTAAGGCTACAGTTCTCCTGTGATGGTCATGTAAAACAGGTTCACACACACACACACACACACACATTAGTCTCATTCTGCCAGCCATTATTATACTGTAATTATCCTGTATACAGAAGAAAATAGTTCCTGTAATGTAACATTAGCTCTCTTGACTTGGGGAAGATCCTCGCTGATCAGCTGGGAGTGGAAAACAAATAAGCAATGCATGCTGGGATGTGGAGACATTTAAGTATCTTCACATTCTAAATATAAACATTGTAAAGTACTGTAGCAATGAATGGTTGAACACAGTGCATATATACTGTAGCATGCAGTTTGTTTAGTTGAAATGCCTCATTAAGTGGCGTTATGACACACGTCAATCATCTAAAGTCCTCAAGCATTTGGAACTGCACCAAATGGAGAGACATATGTAGTTAAGCCACAGGCAACTTCAACCTTCTGTATGAAACAATGTCAAAGAAAGGGAACACTTATTGTGCAACCATCCAGATTGCATTGTATAATCATTATTTCCAAAGTCACTTATCCTACTGTTTCAGCTCAACAGAAATACTGTGATACACTGGAGTGGACAAGCTGGATACAATGGGGACCTTTGATAACAATAGTTTCATTGGACAGTTGGCTTAGACTGTGTGACTGATTGTTGGCCTGTGTTCCTTCTTGAGCAAGCAGTTAAGCTAAGATGAAAGTTATGGGACAGAAAGATGTTATAGACTGGAGCTAAAGCTACCAACACCATCAATATGATCTCACAGTGATGGTTCATAAGAAAAACTACCACTGTTGTCTGTATTTCTGGTTTCAAGTTATGCCAATACTGTAGGATTGAAACATGCGTGAACTGATGATGTAGTATCATAAACAGCAGGTGTAAAAACATATGACATCAAACCAAATAACAGAACTATTGGATGACTGCAACAGCCCCATATTCAGCAGTGACATTGTCCACTTACACTTAGCACTATCAGCTACCAGCAAGACGCCTGGTGGAAAGACATGAGACATGAGACGAAACATGTAAAAGAAAAACAGCACAAAATGGTATAATGCGTATCTTAAAATCTAAATCCTGGATCAATTATCATATGATTCATAAATGGAGATGGCACATTCTTTAGCTTCATTACCTTGTATGCCAACCATATCCATGTCCCAAGCTATGCTACCGTAAATAAGCATTGGCGTCAGATCACCTATCACTTATGAAACAGTCTGTAAACATCTGGTAAATTTAACCTCCTCTACTGTACCTTTTCAATACAATTATTTGATTTTCCTCAAAAAGTATTACAATACTGAGTTAAAAATGCTTAGTGTGAGAAAACCCACTGTTGGCAGAAAATTCAGTGCTTCTTGACAAGGTTTGTGCAGTGTGGAAAACTCTCTACCTGTTCTCCACATAGCTTGTACATAATTGTTGATCACATAAACTAGTTCATTATTTTATGCTGCAGACACTATATTAATATATATTATGTCTTTACATGTGTCAATCCCAATTTAAGAAAATTGTTGGCTTAAACTAGCCCAAATAAACGGCACTTTTTAGAGATACGAACACATCTTCAGGTGGATAAATCACGACACGCAAAACATGAATCAGCCGCTACTGTATGTTTTAAGATTTCACATTATAATCCTCATTTTTCCGTATCTAGGTCATCCAATCCAAGACACAAATACCATGGCAACCGCTAAAACCCAATTATGAAAGAGCCAACATAGTCCACAAATAATGGCTCAATACTCGATACAGTTCAACTTGTGTTTTAATCAATAAATATAGCTTTTGGAGAACTTGCAGTAAATATATAAGTAAGTCAAGATATCTTCTATCCCACTGGAGTCCTTTGAAACCAGCAGAGGATTATACTGTGAGCTCTATGACATGCAGAGATGCGGAAAGGGAAGCCCTTTAGAAGTACCCAACACAACATTGCATTGCAACCATTGATCAACAAAGCAACAAAACGTCTTTTTAAATGTGCACTGGAGGAATGTCAGACCAAAGAGATAGAAGAGGCTGAGTAATGGGGCCAATACTCTGTTGTGTCACTGCACCATGGTTGCTGCAGTGTTGATGGCTTGTGTTGTTGATGTAGGCGAGAATGTGTGTGTGTATGTGTTCACCTGTAATCGAGTCCTTCACCCACTGAGATGGTGGTTTACGTTAACCCAGCTTGGTTATGTGTAGACCCCCATCTATTCGTACCGTATCAATGGAGGTCAAGGATTTGATCTTGTGATAAAAGTCAAAAAGTGGATGTCCGTCTACGAATATTCGAAACCTCTGGTGCTCACAGTGGACCTCAATCTAGAGGAGGAAGAGGAAGGAAGCAGACAGAAATAAAGAGTGAGACAGGGGTCAAGCTAGTAATAACAAACAAACAAACAAACATAAGCATGTACAGAATCAAAGGTGAGGGTGTGGAGAGCGAGGATGTGTGACAGGAAAGACAGTGTGTATCCTTTGCCAAAGATCTTATCAGTCATTTACATTTACATGTATTCATTTAGCAGACGCTTTTATCCAAAGCGACTTACAAGAGAGAGCTTTACAAAAAAGAGCTTCAGTCACTGAGCATAGCAACTTGATGGACCCCAACATAGCGGGCATCTAGATTACAAAACAGTCATACACCTGTGAACCCATACAGGTTGTACCTCAGACAGACATGTAAGAGATTTTTGCATTACTTATCACTTTTGACTGATCTCACTCCTTCCTACACAGACCTAGCCTGCCTGCTTTACGATCTCCAACACAACCAGGAGCCATAAATAGCACTGTGCTATTAGATTTTTGTATGGGATTTGGTGTGCAAGAAAAATGCAAATATCTGATTAAGTAAGGAACTTTCCATACATGCTAAATCTATTGTCTCAGTCAAATTACATTAGATTGCCTGAGTCAGTGCTACTACTTTCTTTATCTTGCTATAACAAATACTAAATCACAGTCACGCTCAGAATAGCCAACACATTGAAGGGAGAGTTTTTGATAAGAAAACTGCTGTTACTGTATTCTACCAAATGGATGATATCACCTACTTTAGTTTAGAATGAACTGAAGAGGAGGAGACATCCACATCCCCCCCATCTGCCACCTTATCTATGCCCCTATTTACTGTATCAATTCAACACCTGATACTCCTTGGGATAATCCAGTGGTTCTCAATTCCGGTTCTCAAGACCCACTGTCCTGCATGTTTTAGATGTTTCCCTGCTCCAACACACCTGATTCAAATGAATGGGTCCTTATGAAGCTCAGCAGAAGCCTGATAATGACAATTTATTTGAATCAGGTGTGTTGGAATGGGGAAAAATGTAAAACATGCAGGACAGTGGGCCCTCAAACACAACTATAAATGCAATCAACTGTTGTGTCCCACCCACTCCCCATCGCCTCCTCTAATCTGGAGCGTGAATCTTATGTGATATTTGTTGCTATAGAGCAGTGGTCTTCAACCCTGGTCCTCAGGACCCACTGTCCTGCATGTTTTAGATGTTTCCCTGCTCCAACACACCTGATTCTAATGCATGGGTCGTTATCTAGCTCTGAAGAATCCTGGTAAACGATCATGCATTAGAATCAGGTGTGTGGGAAGGGGGAAACATCCAAAACATGCAGGACAGTGGGTCCTGAGGACCAGGGTTGAAGACCACTGCTATAGAGAGAAGTGTCATGGTTACCCTAAAAGGTTGGTCGGGGATGAAGGGGAAGTAAGGAATGCTTGACTCTTCTTCGCTCCACTTCCCCGAAATTCGCGCATTACGCAGGAACTGGCGGTCAGCGAATCGGGCCGTGAGTTTCAGGGCCACGTCTGTCTGTGGCTCCTCCTTATCCATGCCACGCCCACAGGTCAGGCTGACGTCAAAGCTTATGGTAGTAAACAAGAGGGTTAAGCGTAGTAAACAGAACCCAGGGAACACACACAAAGATCAGTGCCCTGGAAAACATACTTTTATATTAACTATACGTTGACACTTGGACAGTGGAGCCCTACTGGAGCTTTGTGCTCCAGGCATGGAACTTAAAGCAACATACTGTTCTTTAGTATATGTTGTTCTGTAGCCTATGTTCTTTGCAGTAAAATGTTTAGTGTATCAGACACGTGCTTTACAGTGCTTAGGAAGTGCTTGTAAATCTGACATAATGTGCTGTGTCTGACACACCCAGTCTTCAAAAAAACTAGGCTATTTGACAAGTGGTGAACGCCCACTGGCTTGCGTAGTTTAAAAGCCATCATTTCTGAACACCCACACGTTCCTCTCCTTCTCCGGGCTTCTTTTTCATCCAAACTTGGCAGCAAAGTAAAATTCTGGCTGACGAATATCCGTTGAATTTCTACCATGATGAGTACAAACTCGCGTTGGCGCACACAGTAGTTTATGGAACGAAGATTTGAGATCATGAAAATAAACTCATCTGAAAGGGAGGAGTGACGGGAAACCTACCTGTCCGGTTCTAGATCAACGATGCCCATGACTATAATCTTCTTTCCTGGCCTCATACCCCCTCGGATACGTCCGCTAAATGGCACCGTCTGATAAGAGATATAATTAGGCGGAATCACGTAATCCTAATCCTAAATCTATAGTTCCCATGCACAATACCAATAAATCTAGGATTAAAATGTAGGCCTATTACCAGTCGAGCAATGTCCTCCCTGTCCGGCGAAATAAGGCCGGGATTTCCGAACGAATCATTGAAATGGTCATCCTCGGTACTCTTCAATATCGGAGACTAAACAGAGAGACACGGTTTATTTATTGGACTATATCTTGGGTTGTGGATGCAACGGTTCATCATGCAGAATGTCTTCTACACCCTAGCTGTTCCAGAAGCCCACGGCGTGGCAACGCATGCTTTCAGCCGCTATTCCAACAATGAAGAGGTGGGAACCTCGACTGTCAAAACGAACTGTCAGGTTCAGTGCGCTTAAGCCATTTAGAAAATATTTAGTGCATCATTCAGGATACCGTTTAGGCTACCGAGAACACTGACGCAACGATGTGAATTGCGCAAAACTGTGCACCATCACTCAGCTATTTCACCAGAGAGGTACATTTGGTTTCCTCCTCGCCTGGATGAGGCTATGTCTGTTACAGCGCTGAGTGCACAGTTTATGCAGCGACTCACATGTGAATAATCATTGTGCAGCCATATGCAGACATAATTAAGCTTTGCAATCAGATGTCTAGTTACAGGATACATGTGGATAAATTATTGCATGTAAGATGTGATTTAGCTTCTATTTCAATACTTACAATTCCGTCCTTTTCAGTTCCCGACACCGCCATCTTGTAGGCATAGAATACCATAGGATGCTTATCAGCAGAAAGGCAGTCCTGCCCTGGAATGTGTGAACGCTGTGGCAGTTTCGGAGTCTTCCTCATCTAACGCTGTGGCAGTTCCCAAGTCTTCCTCGTCTAACGCTGAGTCGCACTCAGCGGAATCACCCCGGCTATTAAGACACGATATATACAAGTAATGGTTTTATATGACAATATCCCTTCAAAAAAGTGGACATTTGCTTACGTATGCTTTAGAATAATTAAATCCGACAGCTTAAACGCCATCTGTTTACTGCTTAATCAGGCACACTTCCTTTGCCCCTTTACCTAATTAATTAGGGTTCAGACTGTTATTGGCTTCCTTCAATTCTATCTAGGCTAAATATTACGGCTAAACTTGTAGGTTAAACTAGTGAACATGTATTGTATGAAGTGAGTCGTAAATCACATTAAATGTTACAATGTACTTGATCGGTGCTATTCGGTGTCCCAAAAAGGGACACCGAATTGAGGTAAACCAAGAAAGGAAAGAAGGTGCAGGCCAACCGATTAACAACATGAGGCAAGGATGAAGCTCAAAAAGCAAGTTCCCTCCCTCACATGAACTATTTATGTCCCTACCAAAACGGATATCAAACTTTGATGCAGTTGAGTTCTGCCCTGGAAGCATATATGTGTTCTCTGCATCCCTCATGCTCACACGCACAATTTATATACCTCTCAAACTCTCTACCAAACACTAATGGGTTAATACAAAGCACCCACAGTTACAGTTTTTCTCAATTGCTAAAACACTAAAACCCATTGGCTGAACAAAGTTCTCAGTTGCCTGAACTTATTTAGCTAATTGTGCAGTCTGTTGTCAATACCTTAAACCATTTCACATGGTAAAACACAATTTGCAGATCTCACTTAGACTCTTCAGCAAAACGCTAAACACATTCTCATTCTCAAAACACATTCTGCACTCTAATGCACATGTCATCCATACTGGTAAACACAAGTGGCAACAATCAAATATAAATAGAGAACATGTGTCATTGATTGAACACAACGACTCAAAATTGATTTAACCTGTTTCAAATGATGTGACACAACCAATATAAGCCAGTTCAGAGAGCAAACAGGTTGTTGAAGGTGGAAAGGAGAAAGTCTGAAAATGGATAGAAGAAACAATGTGAGAGGACGAGTGCGTATGAGAGGTGGGCGACGAGGAGGAGGGCAAGAAAGAGGAGGAGGAGGGCGAGGAGGAGGGCAAGAAAGAGGAAGAGGAGGTGGAGGAGGAGGAGGAAGAGGGCAAGAAAGAGGAAGAGGAGGAGGGCGAGGAAGAGGAGGAGGGCAAGAAAGAGGAGGAGGAGGACAAAGAAGAAGAGGAAGACAAAGAGTGGAAATATCTGATGAAATTTGAGCAACAGTCATAGACCATGTTCTTGTCCATGGAACATTGATCATCACATGTTTACTCCTTTGATTTTATATTACAGTACATTGTAGGCTGTATACTGTACAATAAACAAATTGTTTGGCCATTGTGCTTTCCATTTGTGAACAGTACTGACTGCTCAAAAGATTATGAATGGTTGCAGGTTCATGAGATGCAGGGTACAGTACTGTAAAAATAGGGGTAGAAGGAGGAAGAACAAAAGAAAACATACAAAGAGCAAAGCAGAGTAGTAGTTTCTGATCAATTTTGAGCTACTATGATAGAACATGTTTTCGTTCATCAAAAGACAAATGACGGAATAATATGAACTTTGTTTTGAGATAAAAAATTTACTTCTCCCTGAGAACTATGTTTTGAACAATGTATTTTCTATTTGTTGGTGTATTGTTTACTGACTGCTTGATAGCTTATATCATTTTGATCACTTAGTTTATGATTTGAGAGCAGTGTTTGATTTTTAACACAGGTAAAACTGTTTTGAGGCAAAAGTTTCATTTTGCAAGAGGAGTCAGAGGTTTTGTAAATAGTGCTTGAAGATGAGGTTTTGTGTTCATTGTTTTCAGAAAATGGAGCAAGGTTTCAAAAATTGTGTTTTAGCAATTGAGAAAAACTGTAAACGCTTAAATGGTGCCACCCTGTGGAATACCGAGGTAGGACTCAATGTCCAGTGCAAGTCCTTATTTTTATGGGTTTTATATTCCACTGCTATTATTGGTAACACGTAATTTGTTATAGATATATGTTTTTTATACAAACGTAAAGTATTGGCTGAAAACCCACCGCTTAAAAAATATATTTTTTAAGTTGTCTTGTCTTAAAAATGTCTTGTGTGTTTGCTTTGTGTATTACCCTGCAACTCTGTGTGCTGTACTTTACCCTGCTGCTGTTGTGAATTGCAATATCCACCCCTGGAGGACAAATCAAGGTTTATCTAGTCTAATCTAATCTTCCCTAAAATGTATGGGTAATATGTTCCATAGTTTTGGGGCATAGTTGACAAAGCCTTCTTACGACTGCTTCTGGTGACCTTTAATAGGCCGGCAGCTGATGATTAAAGTGTTATAGCTAGGGTGTGTTAGTAAGAGTCAGCAATGTAGCTAGGTTCTTGTACATTTAGAAATGTGTATGTGATGAGAAAGACTAAACCAGTCCATTCTGAAGGTAACAGGAAGACGGTGTAAAGTAGCTGAGAACGAACAACATGTACATTTAGTCCCAAGCAGAGGATCTTATCCGAAGTTAATTACAGCAAGAACAGGGACATTCCCCCCAGAGGCAAGTAGGGTGAAGTGCTGTTCTGATTACTACCCCGATTCCCTAACCGCTCAGCCACCTGACTCCCTACTGAGAACAGATGTGTTCACTCCTTTTAGGTTTGGATGATAATCTAGCTGCAGAGCTTTGAATGAGCTGTAGTTTTTCTGAGGTTTTCTTGGGAAAATGGAAATTGAAATGTGATATCAGACCAGGCCACCTTCTTTCATTGCTCTGTGGTCCAGAACTGTCCACTGTAGGCACTTAGGGCAGTGGAAAAGGGTCAGCTTGAGCATCCACACTTGAGCACCCAAACACATCAACTTTGAGTACAACCTTTTATTTCACTTCCAAGCCTAATATATCCCTAATACACTTTATATACCCCCTGACAGGATAGGTAACGAGATAGTCAGTGTTATTCAGTTCACCTGTCGTTTCACCTGTCACAGTGTTTTAGCTGACTGGTGTGATACACATATATGTGTATTTTGCATAAACCATTATCTCCATACGGAAGCCTTTTGTAATAGGCTACTATGATGATACCATATTGTAATGATACTAATCTCCTTCAGTACCTTTACTATTAGGGTTAAGAAAAACAATATGAAAATCATATCAATCCAGACCATGCTCAACCACTGCCTACCTGATCATTGAGACCGTAGCAGTCTGGATATATATAGGGCCTATATGCTCAAATGTCATTATGTTTCTTTCACGCTACCATGGCAGACCCTCTGGAGGTCAATTAGTACCTGACTGAATGCTGTAAACCGGCACCTCACCTCACATGTTAACAATTTGATGCAACAGTATTACCTTTATTATCCTGTTAGGCATTTTTTGTATTGAGAAGCACTGCTCATTGAACTGGACTGAGGTGGAAAAAACAGCAAAATCTATTTACATTTAATTAATCCTCTGCTTACATTAGATTAGATTCAACTTTAATGTCATTACACAGTTACAAGTACAGGGTAACGAAATACAGTTAGCATCCAACCAGAATCTGACATCGGTAAGTATACTTCTTTTACCTGTTACTTTCTCACACGAGTGTTGAATGATATATTGCCATTGGATCGAAACTCTGTACATAAGACAATTGGAATGCTTGGAGAAAGTCTGTGTGTCTGTATGGTAGGCGCTTGAATGCATGAGACTCTTCATCTACAGTATTATACACCAGTGGCTATGTTCTGTGGGCGTCTGTAGATGGGAAATTAGTAAAAACAGAATAGGAGGTTATCAAGAGTCAAGCTAAACAGTTGAGTTACTTAAGCTCAAAACAAAGTTGTTATACTCTTTTTCTCTCGTTGTATAATGTTCTTCTTTTTCACTGTTACTTTTCACAACAAGCACACAAAGTGAATAAATAAATGCATGTTATGCATTCCACCAGAAGATGGAGTGATATACCAATCACTAAAACGTCTTGTTGGTAATGTAATGTTCTTCTTTTTCACTGTTACTTTTCACAACAAGCACACAAAGTGAATAAATAAATGCATGTTATGCATTCCACCAGAAGATGGAGTGATATACCAATCACTAAAACGTCTTGTTGGTAATGTAACATTTAAAAGCGACTGTAAGAAGCTTTTTAAATGAACTTACTTAATCTCGAAGACAAACGGTAAGTATTTTCATCACTCAACTGATGAGATAGTCACAGTTAAAAAGGTAGCATCAACGGTTAATGTTTTGGACAAATGTTAGTCATAAAGATCCCATAAAAGTTTCAAGTTTTCAATTACATAAACAGATATAATTGAATCTAGTTAGTTAGCCTCGCTAGTAGCTTCTCTACAAACATTTGTCACGAATATATAGCCTCTTCTTGTTTAACACAGACTTTAGGGCCAATGGTGATCGTCTGTGGAAAATCAAGGTAATAGATCTGCAGGTTGTTCTTACCACTTTACAGTTAAAAGTCATTAGAATTAATTATGACTTTACCGAGCCTAAGGCAGTATATTGTTTTCTTCACAACCTTTGTAAATGAAAAAACAAAGATATCTAGCTTTATGTAGCTCATATGAACTACACACTCACTTTCACACAGACCAATTACACAAATAAACCAGACAGGCATGGTGACAATGCACTACGGGAAGTTCATGATTATTGCTCTTCTATCTTGGTCTATCTTGGTCACCATATTATAAATTTGTCACACACAGCCTCTACCTCTGCTGTCTGTATGACTGCCCAATAATATATGACATTGCAGTAAACATAGCAAAAACATGTGTACAGTACGTTTTCGTCCTTTCATATTGCCATGTAAAGTGCCATGGGATAGGGAAACACAGCCTCTGGACTAGAGCAGGACCCTTGGAAACACTGACACATGATACTAGAAGAGAAGCACCTTCACTAAATTGCCTGGCGACTAAAGTTAACCTGGAGACTGATAAACAGATACACAGACTATTGCATCACTCCACATAGAGTGTGCTGGCCTGTTACAATATTGTCAGTGTCTTCGATAGCCTGGTAAGAAAAGCGAAATGGCCTCATAGACCATATGTTTGATCAAATATCATAACTTATGACTAGAATTGAAGATGTGATTAAATATGACGCTAAAAGACTGAAGGCAGAGTACCAGGCAACAACCTGCCCTTAGTAGGCTATCCCATCTTATCTAGTCTTCTCCAAGCTGTATCCGGTGAGATCCTCAGTATTACCACAGTTCATTGGCACTAACCACTGTACTGTTAGAACTGAACATGCAGATCCATACTTGTCTGCTGCAGTGCACACTGTATGCACACAATGTCTACATCGCTTAGCATGGAATGAAATGGATTCAAGTAAACGTGGTAAGATACAATCTTTACTTGCAATATTACAGCACACTCGAAAGATTGATCGACGTTGGATCCCGGTTGCACGCGCATCTGCCTGGTGCGACTACTAGTGCTGCTTTTACCGATTTATCCCTCCAAGCCCAGTCCTATCGACCATGGCCGAGGAGGCAGCCGGTGATGCGACATCAGGACCGGACAGCACAGAGATGCAAGAGCGGGTAAGACCACGTCGCATGTTCAAGGTAGACGATGTAAGTGGAGATGGGCTAGGCTACTGTCGGCGACTGAACCAGAAAAATAAACAGGCTAGTTGTTTTGGCATAATGAGCTCCATCGAGCTAGCCTGCGGTCGCCCCGCAGCAGGCTGTATCTCGTAAAGTTGCAGACTATTTCAATGAAAGACAAGCAACGTCAATTCCCTAGTAAATCTATCGAGGCAGAGATATGAACCGTTGATCAAAGGAATGTAGATATAACGCTAGACGAGCACTGAAGCGATCATGACGTTTTGTAGGCCTGTGGCTTGCAGGCGAAAATAGATACATGAATGAGTAGCAGCATCATCAGAATCAGAATCTATTTTATTCGCTATGCAAAATATACAAATACAGAATTAACTATTGCATGACAGAGCAAACATAGAACATATATTGAACATAATAATGGTAGATAAAAATAGATAAAAGTGTACAGTGTCTGTACAGATGGGGGGAATATATAGTGCGAGGATATAGAGAAGAATGGATATATAGTACGGGGGGGAGGGGGGGGGGAGGGGGCGTATACAGTAGTGCAACAGCAGGTATGTGCAGCCATAGACATAAAGCGACACTTGAAAGGGCTGCCTGGTGAAGCTTGTCTCTGGGTTTAGCTTCCTGAAACAGGGCAGTTTGCGTGTGTGTTCGGTGGAAACAAGGAGGGCTGCATAGTGCACATTTCGACTTGGCATTGGAAAGTGGTGGACAGGTAGGCCGACGTTATTACGAGACAAGTGGTTCAGAGACGCATTGAAAGGAACTCGTTTTTAATGAATTCAATGTAATCTGGCTATTACCGAGGGCTGCACCAGCTGCTTCAATAAAATAGGCTGGCCAACAGGCTATACGTAAATCTTTCATTCATTAATTAGGCCTACTTGGTGATTTCCGTTATAAACAAGGTTGTGGAAGCTTTGGTTTTGGGCTTCAATGGCAAAGGAATGCGCAAGGCACAAATGAAGACACGAATAACGTGTTGTGAGTGTTGTGAACTGGCGAATCATTAGGAAGAGAGAAGCGCTCTTTCACCCGGAGTCCGAATAATGCTATAAATTGAGGCAAACCTGTTTTGTCACTGTACATCCCTCGTCAGCTGCTTTTCGCATGGGGTTTCATTCAAACCTGTGCGTGTGTACCCTCCAGTAGCCTAGATCCTCATCTATTATTTCAAGTTAGTGAGCTATTACCTACAGATGAGCCCTTTACAAGTCCGTCTATAGGCCTAAGAGATGGTATTTGATGGTTTTCCAGAGCTATTTAAAATTCAGGATTTTGTGGATTAGGACCTCTTCGACTTTTTTTTTCAGTAAATGCCCAATGTAACCTTCATCTCGACCATTATTCCATTGCATTTATAGACTATATACGTTTATATGACGTTGTTCATAACTTTGTCTCTCCCCCCCCCACACACACACACACTTTTGGTTGTAATAAAAAAAATCTATACGTTATTTTCCGCCATAGTTTTTTGTGTAGAATTAGTAGTGAGGTTAACCACGTTTCAGATTACAGGATCGTTTCTCTGTAATCTGCCCACCATGAAATAAAAGATTGTGGATTAAGAGAGAGTTAGAGCGCTGGAAGAGCCAGTGAAAGGAGGCAGGGATTAAGATTACTGGACATAGCCTTGCTCTACCACCCAGAATTATTCACTGCTGTCTTGCCAAGCATGCTACTGTACAGTGCAGTGTTAGGTACATTGCAGTAGATAAATCCAGTTGTTTTAAGATGTACACTCACAGGGGCTCTCGTCGCTCCCCCATATGAATACTTTGATGTTTTTTTCCTTCCAGTTGGCGAAAGTAGAAATGAAGGCTGACCTTGAGGCCCCTCCTTTACCAGGAGTCGATGGTTCTGCGATCAGATGTAGGGAGGTGTGCCGGTCTTATGGCAAACTGAAGGTGCTCAGCAACCTCAACTTGACCGTGCCACAGGGACAGATGTGAGTGGATTGGTGTGACTGGTCTATGGCCATGCTAAAGATCGACTTGTCATTTGTCTTTATACATGTTATAAGTGTTTAGTGACCAATTCATCTGACAAACATTCCCTATTCAGAAAAGTGGTCATGTGCAGCAATTCTCAAGTGCATATTTGCTTGCTTTGTGACATCTTAAAATCTTATGACCCATGGTATGTACAGGGAAGTATTGACAGTATATACAGCAAGTCTTACATAGGTGTGCTTCACACGAATGTTTATCTGACATACTGACGTGCATGTACCTTGATTAATGAATTTATAACAAGCCAGACCGAGAACCAGAGGCAAAAGGCACAATTTTACTTAAGGAGAAGGTATGAGTTAGAATGTCACTTGTATCTCTACTTATCTGTCATCTGTTTTCCTCTGCAATGGAAAGGGAAGTATGTTTCAGGTCACCACTTACTTAAGGATCTGAAACCCAGCATATAGTAGCATACATTTTCCATTGTGTATATGCTGACCGGTTGAATTAGGAATGTTAGTGACACATTAACCGGTGTGATTTCCATTCTTTTTCCAGCTATGGCCTACTGGGTCCAAGTGGATGTGGCAAAACCACACTGTTGAAATGCATTGTGGGAACGCTGAAGATTTCACAAGGTCATATCAGTGTGTTAGGGAAGCCACCTTCGTTCCCTGGTCATGAAGTGCCTGGAAGGATGGTGGGCTATATGCCACAGGTGAAAACACAGACACACAAAGCTGCCTCTGCCATTTCATTATGATCACTAGTTATTATTTTACTACCTACTCTACTTTAGCCTGCTTGATGAATAGTAAGTGCAAAAGACATTTGAGAATGTACTGTACCATTTATTTGATGTATCTTGGTATATAGTATATATTTTTTAAATCCTCTTTTGGGGGGAACAACTTAACAAACTGAGTTGAGTTCCCACTATTGCTGTATAGCATTTCTTTTTGAAGGTCTCCAAGCAGAACACAACTCACGAGTATAGCAAGGAGATCGGATGAACATGAAAATACACAACTAATCTAACCGGTGCCACATAACAAGTGTAATGTAATATGACCACATGCCTGGCAGATGGCTTTGGTGAGGGTGTATATAGTAGTCTTGAGTCCCTGCAGTTGCTATATGGTCATAGCAGCTTTGAAGATTTGATTGGCAACAGTAATGTCAAGGATAAATGGAGGGATTGCCACATTCAGTAGCATTGACCACCTAAAACAGTTTCTCCAATCCAAAAACCACATGGGATAATGATGACAGATTGTGATGAAATATCTGTCTGAAATATACGTCATTGATGCATATCAAGGGGTACACATGCTTTATTGTTGTCTCCCATAGGACCTGGCGTTATATAATGAGTTCACCATCAACGATACACTAACTTTTTTTGGACGAATCCACGGGTTGTCATCGAAGGACACTCAGGCGCGTGTGATTTTTCTTCTTGAGTTCTTGGATCTACCTCAGAAAAATAGCCTGGTCCGAAATCTCAGGTAACAAGATTATACACACAAGATTAGATTAGATTCAACTTTATTGTCATTACACAAGTACAAGTACAGGGTAACAAAATACAGTTAGCATCCAACCAGAAGTGCAAAAGCTTATGAACCAAGTTGATTGGTCTAGGTGTATATAGTATATATACACTGATCTGAAACTGTCATCACACAATACTTCATTGTGGCCTACTGAGTTATGGAGAGGCAATGCCCAGTTTCCCACGACCAACAGGACATGCTTACAGAAGCAGTGACCCATGCCTCATTGAGTTAACAGACCTTATAATAGAAACTAAATAAACAGACACACATATTTGTTGAATTATCTTTGAACTGTGGATGAGACAATATGGGACATGAAAAGAGAGAGAGAAACATCTATCTATGACCTGCTACCCAAACCTCCTGCTTACCATCATGGAAACTTGTTTGAAAAATACATAGACAGTGCAGTTCAGCGTGTCCAGACAGTGTACACAGATACTCTTTCACATTAAGACCAGCATCATTTACAGTTAAGCCTTCCGTTGAGCAGCTATTTAAGAAAGGTATTTCAGAAAGACTTTCAGAGAGATATGTCAGGGAATTGTGTCAGGGACGGAGGGCTGTCCCTTTAACATTAGGGAGTCATGTAGTCGGTTAGGGTGTCAGGCAAGTTATCAGAAGGTCCCTGGATCAAACCCCGGCTAGGTCAACATGACGTTGTGTCTTTGGGCAAGGCACTTCACCCTACTTTACATTTTTTTCATTTAGCAGACTCTTTTAACCAAAGCGACTTACAAGAGAGAGCTTTTTTCCTCTAAGGACACAGTTATTCCCAGTAACCTTAGGCAACCAAGCAACACAAACTATTTACCTTTCACAACATGGAAGAAATGCTTGGTATGAATGTGCTTCCCGGCCTTTTTGACTGTGTGTGGCCTCGCTTTCTCTTTTAAAACTCAGAAACCCTCTTGAGTGGCACTTGATTCATGGCCAAAACATTGCATAGACAATAACAATAACAACTTATACTAATAAATAATGATAAAAAAACAGACATTTGATTTACCCTGCCCCCATCTCCCCTCGCCCTCGTCAGCAGTCCTGTCGTGCAGGTTGGGCAGGCTCACAGCCTCTGGGGCGGCCTTGTTGCCTTATGCAAGGCTAACTCGCAAGTAAATTGTTCAATTAGCATTTACCTTTGGGGTAAAAGGTTTTGGGTCACCCTCTCTGAAGAAATTGTGTGTTGGTCTGTATCTGTGTGTGTATGTATATTCTACAGCGGGGGTCAGAAGCGGAGGGTCTCTTTGGGAGCTGCCTTGCTTCAGAACCCACAGCTGCTGATTCTAGATGAGCCTACAGTCGGAGTGGACCCTGTACTCAGAGCGAGGTAGTGAATTATGTGTAATCCCATTAAAACCAACCAAGCTTAGCCAAAACTAGGCCATGATGCTGCGCTGGCTTTTTGATTCATTCATTCAACCATTGCTGGAAAAAAGGCTGATTCTGTGTATCTTGTCAAACCTATTGTTACATCTTCACAGAATCTGGCAGCATCTGGTTGAAATAGTGAAGACGGGCCGCGTATCCGTAATCATCACTACTCACTACATTGAGGAGGCCAGGCAAGCCAATGTGGTAAGTTACATGCCATAAATGTAACCTAAATAATGTATTGCAATAATCACACATATTGTGCACATTAGCAATGACCGATTGTATTTATTCGTAACAAAACAAAAACCTTTTTAATTTTTTTACTTTGTGATTGTGTTATTTATGTATTTACTATTAGCGTAGAACAACACAGTTATACTTGATAAAGCATTCCCCTTATAAAGAACAGTGTGTCCTTTGACGGTTATAGACCAGAGTGCTGAAGGAGGTATATTCAAAGTATTGCATAAGCGGGATAAGAGTCAGAATAACCAATTAGCAGGCAAATCAGCGGGCAGGAAAAGACACTTGCCCTATTTTAAAACTCTAACAATGGTTACTTCCTTCGTTCTTGGAGGATCTGGTCTGAATTGAAAATGAACGATAAGTAACGGCTGTACAGGAGAACTGAGGGAAAATGAGGAAATAAGATCACTGAGCTATTCTGTATTGTTGACAGAGGTTAAATATGAGCTAAAATGAGAAGTGCTTAATTCCCCACTTAAATACATACAGTAATGTCGATCCATTAACCATGACAATTGTTGGAGAGGTCTTTAGTGTAATTTTCATTGTTATATTCACACCCCTAGTAGGTTTTGTAAGATGGCTTGGCTTTATTCAGAATACATGTGGTTTATTACTGTCACATTCTCTAGGAAATAATCCTCTTTTGTTGTGTATTTAGTTTGTCTGGCAGGTTTGAATACGGTTCAAAATCTAAACTAGTTACTGTAAATCAGCAGATTAAGCTACTAATATTTAGCCAGTCTCCCTTTTACAGAATGTTAAGGACTGCAATGTGGAATTTACAGCACGGCAAACAGCATATTATCTCAGTGCATGTGGCGACAAAATCTACATCTACATCTTTTAATGTGCTCTGACATAAATATAACGTTTGCCTTCATGTTGAGCTGCACTAAGTGATGGAGCCATGGCTCTTGGGAGAATTATATATAATCACTATATATGTATATATATAAGTTATACTGCAACTCAGGACTCAAGGCCATGTGTAGTCCTGTGACATTGCTTAGATGAGTGGGTCATGAGAAATAAATGTATTGATGCTCTCCCAAGAACTAAATATTCACACATTCACTGCCATCAGGTATTGAACTAGAATGTTTTGCCAACAGGGTTGATACTAGCCTAACCATAAAGGAAGGAGTCAGTGTGTGTCTCCTTGTGGCTCGATTATCTCAAGAAATGGTCATTGTATGGAGTTGGAATTACAAAGTTTTTTGGATGAGGAAAAAAATGTTATATATATTATTATATGATAATATACTAATATGTATATATTACATATTAGATTTATTTAACTTGCTGTCATGTTGAGCAGCAGAAAGCTGGAGCCATGGATTTTGGTAAACATAAACACTGCTCCAGTGTTCACCGCCATCTGCAATTTCAGTTCTTCTTCTCTCATCCCCACATCACTATGTCACTTGACTTACCTCCCAAAAGGGAAGTGGAATTGGTCTCATGTACGTAGTAAAGACTGTTCAAAAGTGTTAAAACTGTGTTCCAGGTGTACCATGGGTTTTAAAGGCACTGTGCATTTGTGCATTTATCGAACCTTCGTATCCGTAAATACCATAGTTTGTCAACGCAACTGGGTAATGGTGCTGTCAAGAATTTGTGCTCATTTAGAATGCTTTACAGAAGTCTAGTATTAAGTCAATGGAACATGCCCTTCATTATAGGCATGATAAACCGAGAGGAGGAGGCGGGTGTAAGAGGGGGATTTTGTCAGCAGACTACATACTTCTTAAATGTTTCACCTTTTCGACACGCACCGTCTGTTTTTGTCTGACTCAACAAACCATTGTCTGTGTAACCCCTACAGCTCTGTGATTGAGAAAAGCAAGGTCTCAAACAAGTTTTCATGTAACAACTGACATGAAATGTATGACTCTACTGTAAGCAGAAAAAAAAATCCCCACAATGCACCACATTCAAACCCTCTTTCACAGTCGTACATCTGTAATCTACATCATTTTCTTGCTGACTGTATTATGATGCCTTATGTACGTGCATCTCAATTTTATTTCTGTTACAAAAGGGTTTTTTCAGGTGATTCCCTGATCTGCCTGCAGTTGTATGAATAAAGCCATATTGAAGACTTTGTTTTCTGTACAGGTCGGTTTGATGAGAAACGGCCATCTCCTGGCCGAGGGACCTCCTGATGAAGTGATGAAGCAACACAGCGCTTCGGTGAGAATGGCCTTGACTGTTTGACCTAACTTTACTGAATGACTTCATAACGTTAACCCCAATGCAGCCCTTTTCATTAACTGCCCATGTATGTTGTATGGATATTTTATTACAGGATCTGTGCTTTGTTTCAGCATATTGTTCTGTTAACCTTTACAGACTCTAGAGAATGCTTTCCTGCAACTCTGTGAGACTTCTGACCAAGGGGTGGCGAAACTCAAAGCAAGTCCGCAGGGCGAGGTTTTAGAAACTAGCCAATCGTTTGAAAGTAGCCGGGAAGAAAGCAGGCCCATTCTGGGGACTGGACTAGAGGACCTGCCCAAATACTCAGGTAGAGCACTTTAGGGAACTTAAAACGTATATGGCTTTGTCCTTACTCCTTTGAGCTTTGAGATTGTTACCCAATACATGCTATTCACGATGTTTATGATTAGGATAACCCACCATGTTATAGTGTTTCCAATTAGCATTAACACTCTAAGTGGAAGAGTACTCGTGCAATGTGTGTGTGTGACAACAGCCGACTGGAAAGTCCGAGCGAGACATCTGGTGCCAAAGTGGCGGAACATCGCAGCCCTGATGATCAAGACCTTGGTTAGGATGAAGAGAATGCCAGGGTGAGAACGATGATTGTACTAATAAAGGCCAAACATGAACCAAATTAGCTAGAATAAAAAGCTGTGGTTTACTCTAACCACCATTCCATAACATTTACATTGAGTAATGTAGCAGACGCTCTTATCGAGAGCGACTTACAGCAAGTACAGGGACATTCCCCCTGAGGCAAGTAGGATGAAGTGCCTTGCCCAAGACACAACGTCATGGTGACACAGCCAGCATTTGAACCAGCGACCTTGTGATTACTAACCAACACCCTAACCGACTGCGCCACATGACTCCCCTAAATGATCCACAGAGAAATGTTCAACCTTCTTTGTCTTTTCAACAACGAATATTGATATGGAGCTGAGCTACAATCTCTGTCTTTCCTCCAGGTCCTTGTGTTTCCAGTTCCTGTTGCCAGTGATCCAGATCTCTCTCATGTGTCTGTGTATCGGAGCAGACCCAAAGGGAATACAGGTGGCTGTGGTCAACAATGAAACCGCCTCCAACTCTTTCAGCAAATCATTACTCTCCTTCCTTGACAACTCCAGTGTGGCGCAGGTACAGTTCTATACCAAACCATGTATGTCTAGGAAATATTAGGGATGCATTCTCATGTGTTGTTTCTGCTCCAATTTCTACAGCGTAGTCTTAGAGAATCGGTCATCATTACCTCCAGGCTTACTGCATTTTGCCTGATTGTCAGTTTAGCACAGGGATGGGCAATTCCGGTCCTCGAGGGCCACTGTTCTGAAAGTTTTAGGTGTTTCCCTGCTCCAGCACACCTGATTCAAAGGAAGGGTCGTTATCAGGCTTCCACAGAGCTTGATAACCACACTTTCATTTGAATGAGGACTGGAATTACCCACCCCTGGTATAGCACACCAGATGATCTTTGTCAGTTAAGTGGAGGACAGCGTTCTGCCTCTTAAGTATCTGAACTTTAGCTGTCGGCTCTCACTTCTGCTTCAGACGGTGTCTGCCCTTCCGATTCTAGAAGAACTCAGCAAGGGGTAAAGAGCTGTTGTAGAGTAGTGCCAAATGTCAAAATCTGCTTCACATAGCCTGCAGGTTCTAGTTGTTTTGACGTAGTTCTAGAGCCTGACCACTTACCTTCCCTGACTTTATTTTAGAAGTGAGGGGAACATCGACAAAAGTCTGAAAACATGAGACGAATCATTGGCAATAAGGAAATGTTCCTAGAAATTAGCTTTGCGTATCTATGAATCACACAAAACAATCAAAATATTTTATAGCGCTAGAACATTTGTGGATATCATAGAATGGATATTCAAAGCCAAGTTTTGCAAGCTTAGCAAATTGATTAATTAAGTGTAACTGTGCTCTGCCTGATTGAATCCTCTCTTATTTCTCTGTCGTAGGTGAACTTATCTCATGCAGAAGCTTTCGCAGGTGCCTATAATGGAGAGTACTGGGGCGTCATAGGGTTTGGCAAGAACTTTACCTCCTATCTGACCAAGAGGTAAACTTACTTACTTACTTACCTTACTGTCACTTAACCAGAGGATGGGTTGTTGGTTGGCATTGTATTGGTTGAACTTTGTTCAGTCATGTCTAGGTTTTTCAAAACTTGTTTCCGTCCTCTCATCTTCTCTCCCTGTGTAGCTTTTCTCTACTCAGACTGAACTTTCACCCTCACTGATACCAGTGCTACTTCAATATGCCACTGTGACGCACTGAGTGCATTCCATTGGTTAACAAAACACACATAAACACTCAGTGTGCATGTGCTCGTGCAGTCGTTCCCTCGCAAACATGCACACATTTGACCCTTTTTATAATTTAGCGGACGCTCTTATCCAGAGCGAGTTGCATTAAGTACAGGGACATTCCCCCTGAAACAAGTAGGGTGAAGTGCCTTGCCCAAGGACACAACGTCATGTTGACGTAGCCGGGGCTCGAACCAGGGACCTTCTGATTACCAACCCGACACCCTAACCGACTGCGCCACATGACTCCCCTGCACACGTTCAAATTCGCAAGCGAATTCACACACACACACACACACACACACACACACACACACACACACACACAAATTGATGTATTCCTCAGAAACCAAACCCATAGCATGTGATGGCAGTGGTTAGGGGCGGAGTTGCATATCTCCAATGGTGAATCATAGGACCACGAGGCTTTGTCAGGTCTGGGTGGAATGTCTGGTCTTGCCTGCCAGTTCACCTTCAGCGTCTTAATGGCCTTTCTCAACCAATCACAGGCAGCCTTTTAGGCATATCATGCATTGTTCATGTGAAACACCACTGACTAGTAGTTTCACCGTGTGACATGTATTGTTAAGTGTCTTAGTCATACAGATTATTATACACAAAGAGTGTAACGATATTGAACAACACAATTATAGTCGATAACAGTAGACGTGGATGCAAACATAGCTTGATGTATTACAGTTCTGAGTACATTGCAGGGTTTGAGCTGGGCATTGTGACTGGGTGTATTTCATGGTAGCTGAGTCCTTTGTGTGTGTGTGTTTTGTGCAGGATGCTACAACGTCATGTTTCCCGTGAAGTGGTAGATGGTGGCTCAGTACACGTCTGGTTGGACCTGACAAGTGGGCGTCTTCCCCCTCTCCTACACACACAGACACACGTGATAGTACACGCTCACCCACAAATACACACACTGTGTTTCCCTTTAAAGATTCATGTTCATATTTTGACCTAAGAGGGTGTGTTTGCGATTTGAGAATGAAAACAAATTGGATTGCAAGTCCATGTTGTTCCTAAACATGAGGTGTTTCAACAGTATGTGTCTTTGTCGGTGTGATGTCAGTGTATTTTGAATCTGCTCTGTAACAATTGTTCTACCTTTGTCTTCTTCTTCCAGATCAACAAATTGCCATTATGCTCCAGAAGAAACTTGCAGATGCCTTTGATGTATGCTACATTTTTCTACTTGCCGCTATCTATGACTTAAATTGCCTTTAATTGGGATGATAATAGTTGACTAACCTACTACATTTGGTGGCATCTATCTAACCTTGATCCCAAATCCCTGTGTGAAATCTGGAAAATAACGATTTTCACAAGCGATGAAGTTGCATCGTCAATTTGTTAATATGTATCTCTTTTGTAAGATGATTTCATATGCTAAATGTCATTAATAATGATCAATGATGTAGCAGGATTTTCAGTAGTCAACCAAATCGTGCTTTGTCATTGTATCTTAGGCCTTTGTCCAGTATAAGATGGGCAGCACATCCTACCTTGTTTCGCTACCTGTGAAGGTAAAGGGATAGGGCTTACAAGTTTGAACAGAGAATATAAGAATCAAATTGCCGTTATTTTAAATGACAAAGGTGACATCTGACTTTTTCAGTTTGAGGAGCCTATTTACGGCAGCTTAAACACAGACTTCACCACCTTTGTTACCCCGGGAGCTGTACTAAGGTAGGGCTGTTGGCTGTTGAGCTCTCATAAGCATTCAAAGACCTGACTGGCAATTGTTTTACACATACAACAATTATTATTCATCATCTTTCTTTGTCTCCTTTCTCATTATGGATCTTTATCTGTCTCTTATGTCACGTCTGGTATTTTTACCGTCTCCCACCAGCATCACCTTTTACCTGGCGGTGGGCTTGACCGCACTCTCCTTTGTGCTTGAGAGGAAGGAAGGTCTTTTGGACAGGTGCTGGGTCGCAGGTGAGAGGTCAAAGTTGCTCAAAATATGGTCAGGGTCAGCATTTGTCCATTGTCTGCTCTACCCAGATCAGAAGTAATGTATTGTGTATGCGTTGTTTATTTAATTCCAAGCATTCCATGGTAATAAAGACATTTCCTCACCTTTTGTAAAAGGTATCTGCCGAAACGTAGTGTGTCACTTGTCAGTAGAGCTTCCTCCAGATCTGCCCTTACTGGGGTATGAACGCAGGTCCACTTACAAACATCGTCTGACATAACAACCATCCCTATAAACACTGCTTTAGATTGCTATGCCACCAAAAATCCAACACTTCAATGGTGAAAAGCTAGTTCCTTGATTGCTCAACTTCTGGCTCCACATATGCTAAGCCATCGCCACAACTTAATGAAACTCGAAGGTAAATTCTGTGATAGGTCAAATTGTCACCTTTTTACGTTATTATGCAGTGGTATATCTAACCACTAGAGGGAGTAATAGGATCACAACACCTAAACGAAAAGTCTGTGCGTATAAAACCTGTATGTCTTTATTTGTTATGTTTGGATTTACTTGGGGAATACAAGCTTTTAGAAAATAAAGGTGCTGATTGTGTCTCATGTGTGTGTTTGTGTGTGTTCATACAGGTGTCAGTTCTGTGGAGACCATGTTGGCTCATCTCTTTTCTCAGTTGTTTGTCATCAGTGTCCAGATTATTCTACTGCTTCTCTTCATTCTGCTTGTCTTCAAGGTGGGATATGCACACACACACACACACACACACACACACACACAAGCACACACACACACACACACACACACACACACAAGCACACACACACATACACATACACACACACACACATACTCACACACCCTGGACATGTGCACACACAAAAATACCTGCACATGTGTATACACATGCACACACACTCACACAGGAGTCTATCAGGCTTCATCAACAGGGTTCATGACTTATGAATGATTTAACAGCCCCAGTCTCATATTCACTCCCATGGTCACCCACACACACACACACACACACACACACACACACACACACAAGTATGTACAAGTATTGCTATGTTTACAGGGACTTCGTTCCCATTTTAACTCTCTAAGCCCCTAAAAATAGCATTTGAACTTGTGAGAACCAAGTAAATGTTTCCACAAGTTCAGATTTTCCTTGTTTTTCTGATATAGTGGGGACGTTTTCCCTTACAAGAATAAACAACACACACATGCTATTATCAAAACCTAAGAAAGACATTATGAAGTCATTCAAAACAACTGTAACTCATTAGATCCCAGTCAGTGCAGACTGTTGCTCAAACAGTCTAAATTATTCCGTTTTTTAATAGTTTAAGTCTTAAATATATCATGGCACTAGATAATTGCAAGTTATAACAATGAGAATGAGAGCCAAAATGTGGAGAAAAAAAAATATCCCAGCAGGGCTGTACAGAGATCTCCAAAGTGGCAGGTGCTCAATGTTAAAAAGCGTGCCCTATCACTGTGGTTCAGTGTCCTCCCAGCCTCTCTTTCTAGCCCTGGCTACAAAGCGCTTGCAGCTGGGGCTGGGAAAGATGTGGCCGGCAGGAGAAGCGTGGTGAAAGGCCATGCGTGCTGCAGCGATACATGCAGGAGTGTTGCAGCTTTCTGTGCGCTACTGCTGCTGCTGGAGAAGTCATAATCTACCTCCATGTCCTCCACCTCATCGAAAAGATCGGTGATCGTCGGGCTAGGAGGGGGTGAGATCATCTCAGGGGATGGCTCAGGGTGTTAAGGCGTTGGCCTTGTGATCGAAAGGTTGTGAGTTCGAACCCTGGCTGTGGATACGGCACTTCACCCTATTTGCCTCAGGGGGATTGTCCCTGTACTTAAAAAAAAAGAAGAAAAAAAGTGTCTGCTTAATGAGGTATTATTATTATCGCCACGTCATTGAAGATGACAGGCCTAGAGACCGGTGGAAGGCAGGTCAGCAGATTGACCTAGGGCAGTTTGTGGTGTTGGCCTCCAGTGGAGGGCATAGGGTGAGGTTATCAGGGTAATAGCCGTTGGAGATTGCACTAGCCTGCTGTGGAAGGTAAATATTGGGGTTTACAGCCATAAGGCCCATATAGGCTCCAGGAGGCAGTGGAGGGAAGACTGGTAGACCAGGACGAAAATAAAAATACAGGCAACTCAATCGAAAGCAACTGTGAACATTTTGACATGGGCGTTGTCTTTGTAGTTAAAAAATTGACAAAGTTTTAGGGGTGGGATTTTTTTTTTTATAATGTATACGTACGATTAAATAGGTTGTGCTATTGCCAAAGACAAACACACCCTAATTATAAATAATTTTAAGAATTGTTTTCATGAAGGGCACGGATTGTCAATTCCTTTGAGAAAAGGGCTTTTTAAGGAGCTCCTGCCCCTTCCGCCCCCTGCTCAGCATGTGTCTGAATCCCAGGTTAGCTTTAGAACAATAGATACATGGAAACTCTGAGGCCTTGTTGTTATTGATTGTCAATAGTCATGTGCATGTAACCATGAGAGGGAAATGGCCGCTGCTTAAACTGGCTTGTGAACTAAAGTGAGAGGGTGGTAGAGGTAATACTGTATATTACCAAACAGTAGGTCAAAGTGACAATCAAATCACTTTCTGAGATGTCGTGGGTATCTAACGATCGCTTTGGAATCCCCATGACAACAGCCTGTAATTGCTAACCCTGGGCAGTCATGTGGCCCATGCAAATCCATGTTTTGCATGTTGTCAGGGGAGACAGATGCTTGTAGGAAATGTCTTGCACCCTGAGACTTTTATGTGATAGAAGCCATTTTAACCCTGGACCGCCAACTGTACATAACCAAACCATCATACTGATTAGACTTCAGTTTCTCTTTCAGAAACCTTGCTTGGCATGTATGTGAGAAATTTAAAAGAGTAATGCTTTCCTATTTCGGAAATATCAAGTAGTGTCAAGGCAGCAACAAACTGCATTTCAGTTTAAACCTGCTCATAAGTAGTTATCTCCTAGATATTTACTGAAACATTTTAAAGGGTAATTATTCTTATTCTTATTGTCATTGTCTCTGTTCTCTCTCTCTCTCCTTCTTCCTCACCACCTCTAGATTCCTAACGAGGGCTCTCTGGTGCTGGTCATAGCTCTGATTGTCCTTCAGGGTGTAACAGGCATCTCTTTTGGTCTGGTCATCTCAGCAGCGATAGACGATGAGCAGAATGCCAACCAGGCCTCCCTGGGCATCTTCTACCCCAACCTCATCATCAGCGGTGCGTGCGTGTGTGTGTGCGTGTCTGTTGGAGAGAAAGACACGAACTGAGAAATACGATTGAAACCGAATTCCATTATTGATAAATAAAGGTCGATTGTGATTCATTAACGTTTTGCAGAAGTTTGGCGTAGGTCCAAGAAAGAGACACACACGCACACACACACACTCTTTGACACCGTTATCACTGCTTCCTCTACAGGGATCATCTGGCCAGTGGAGTGTATCCCCTATCCACTACGCTACATTAGCCTGGCTCTGCCCCAGACGTACGCCTCCGAGGCCCTCCGCTGTATCATGTACAGAGGTACTGGAACACACACGTACAGATCATTTACTTCTTATCATAGAGTTTCACACATGCCAAAGCCTAACGTGTTAGTGTGGTAGTACAAGTGGAGCTTGCATGCGTAGAAAAACAATGAAGCCACCAGGGAGATATAGCTGTAGGTTGTTCGTTAAGAGGGGTTCATTCATTCATGATCTACCGCTTATTAGCGGTGCCGCTTTTTCTCGTTGGGAGTCACGGGTGACTGGAGCCCATCCCAGTTACTTACGGGCCTTAGGTGGGGTACAGGTTAGGAGGGATTGTTATAAGATACTAACTAGATGTCTGGTGCACCAGTTAGGGTTCTAAAATATTCACTATAACTCTAGTCTCTGTGGGTCAGCTGTACATAGATATCCTGGTCTCCCTGTCTCTGTCATGACACAGGGCACAATAAGCAAGTAGAGTAGAGGAAACTGACTTCCTGTCTACCGGGTTAAAAGATCCTTTCTAGCTTGAATTTGAATACTCTATTAAAAAAAACAAGTAAGCATGGTCTGTGAACCTCCTGCATGTGTTGGACTGGGGAGTCAGGTGGCTGAGCGGTAAGGGAGTTGGGCTGGTGAATAGGAGATTGCAATTTCAAACCCCGGCTATGGCAACATGACGTTGTGTCCTTGGACACGACCCTACATGCCTCAGGGGGAATGTCCCTGTACTTGCTGTAAGTCGCTCTGGATAATACTGTAGAATTTTGTACAATACAGCTGTATATTTGTACTTACAAATCACATTTAATACCCTGTACATACTCTGTATATTCTGCTAATGCTACCTGTTTTGCACTTCAGGTTGGATGCTAACTGTATTTCGTTACCCTGTACTTGTACGTGTGTAATGACATTAAAGTTGAATCTAATCTAATAAGAACCTCTGCTACATATGCACTGGGCCCAAAGTGTCGATTCAAACTGCTTCCTTCTGCCTTCCTCAGGCTGGGGTCTCACTCGGATGATGGTGTGGAGAGGTTTCGCTGTCACCTTGGGCTGGAACACCTTCTTCCTCATACTGGCCACCGTCATCCTCAAGCTGAGGACATGAGCCTTCGACCCGGGGACAGAGATGAAGAGAGGACCGCCAGACGAGTATGGATAAGGCTCTGCGATCAGCCTTCTGACACCTGTCTTTGGATAGGTGGGGTGACTGTGGTTAAATACACCGTGTACCATAGTCCCTATTGCAAGAACACATGCACAATCATGGCCATGTGCAATGATTTACACACACACGCTCAATCTCGCACTTACACAAACATACACACATACAAACACACACACTCACACACATATCTAAGCACTGACAAACAATCCAAATTCCAAGCCTATGAACATACCAGTGTGTGTATGGGACTCTTTAAGTTGAGGAAAACTTTGAAAATAATTTGCTGGTAAAACAGACAGCCTAGAAAAACTAACTGCTCTCTTTTCAGGATAGGTGTGGTATATGTTCTATGGTGGTACAGATCTATATGCAGCCCAGGTACAATTTACAATTCCTAAGATGAGCCATGGATCTCTGGGTTTGTCTTTATTTCTGCACAAATTTGTATTTTGACAATGTTGGAATTGATCAGTGTTGTTTATGTTTAACACAATATTTACACAAATAATATATTTTGTAAAAATTTAGCTATTTATTAGGGATTTTTTATGAAAATCTCTTTTTGGTCTCAGTAGATCAATAAAATATAAGTGTTTGGCAAAAAAGATGATAAGAAATTACATGAATTGCGATCGCCCTGGTGTTTCCTGTGGCCTGCTTGCTATCAGTTTAATAAGAAGTGATAACCTGGTATCAGTTGTCACCAGGTGCTTTATTTTACTCGCTATGTAGCTTTGGGTTGGTGGTGGTTCATCAATAGTAGTGTGTGCCTGTGCCTGCATCCTCTTGGAAATGGAACAAAGGGATGTCTGATTTTGCAGACTGCAAGGCCTTTAAATGTTTTAGTTCTGATTAGCTGTAATGTGTTACCCGAAAAGAAAATTCCGCCTTTTGATTTATTTTGTCATCTCATCGCCCTGCTGTGCCGGACAGAGTGGGGGGCTGATGGGTAAATCTTTTGGACAGGATATGTCAGTGGACATTTCATAAAAGCTGTCCCCGTTTTCACAGTGGTGAGTTCACTGTCCTAAATGGATCACCTGGTGTGATCCAGTGGAAGCATGTACTGAGTTGAAGTGATTGACCGATGTGTAATGTGACAAGCTATTAATGCATCACCCATTTTTTGCTTTTGTGTTGTGCCATCAAAATATGTTACGGAATGAGAAATGTTTACATGCATCAAACAATTGTTGTGTTGAAATGTAGAATCTACATATACCAGCTGATGTATTATTGAGAAAATTAAAGTGATAGTAGGGAAAATCATATATCGTGGACTCTAGATACTACTTAAATGTATACAACAAATACTGTGTAGTTAAAAAGACTAATTGGTCTAAGATAGTATGGAAGGCTGAATGCATGGATGTGAATTATATACCTCTACCAAACTTTACATTACAAACACATTTTCTACTACATTAACGTTATCCATTAACAACAATTTTTGACTAAATGTAATATTTTCCTAGATTTTATCTAGGATCAATCTATCCTTATAACTCTAACATTTGGGAACTAACTGCAACTCTGCCAATGCCAAAAAGGGCCCCAAACTGTATAGCTTTCCCTTGTGTTCCTTAAATGTTCAAAATACATATTTAAACTACATAATCAATGGACTTAATTAAAATGGACTCAGTTTACTTTTGTGCCTCCATGTAAACATGGCAACAGGTCCTTAATGATAATAAAAAATTGACTGACATTGTTGTCATAGTTTCACCCTTTAGCATCTCGAGATGGCATTCTACTGGCAATTATCATTTGAGAAGAAAATGCATGACAACTTTCAATGCCGCTTAAAAAAAGGTAATGTAATCTGTCAACTGTCTTATTTGAAGCTACACTAGGTAATGTAATACATGAAAATAATAATAAATGGTGCCCCCAATTACTTTCTGAACTTCAACTCCAGCTCAAGTTTGACTGGCAGTGGTTTCAGGAACTAAGCCAAGGAGGAAAGTCAAAGTCACTTTACTGAAGGTGATTGATAGTGGAACATAATTGGATGGAAAGTAGCAGGCATAAATGTGATTGATTTGTTTATGTTGGTAAACAACTGTTAGTAGGCCTCATTAGCTTAAACAACATGGTTATAGGGGACCAAATTAGCTTTTGTTACTGAAAAAATATTGCATATTGCAATGGTTCCCAACCCTGGTCCTCAGGGAACACCTGTCCTGCATTTCACTAACAAGTTTGATTTCACTAAGTGGAGAAACTCGTTTAGAAAATCAGCTGGTGTAGTGGCTTGGTTGACACGAAAACCTGCACCCTCTTGGCCCACGATGGCACGAGTTTGACATTACTGTTTTAGGTGTTTCCCTACTCCAATACCTAATTCAAAATAATGCTCATATGAATGCTTCTACGGAGCTGGATGATGAGCCATTCCTTTGAATCAAGTGTGTTGGAGTAGTGACACATCTAAAACATGCAGGACAGGTGTTCCCTGAGAACCAGGGTTGGGAACCACTGACCTATTGTACCTTTAAATTATCGGTTGTTGTGACATTCATAAACATCATGGACTTCGTTTCCCATGGTAATGGTACTGTTATGAAGACTTTATGAAGAAAATGTTAAGTGAAGTATGTGATGTAATATACCAGCTAAGATGATGAATCAAGCCTACTACCTCATTCATACTCCCATTATGGCCACCATCTACAGTAGTTTGCAATGTATGAGCTGTGATTGCACACATACTGTACTTTGAGTAGATACTCCTGTCATTGGAAATACTAAAACTAGATGCGTTGGCTACAGTCTTTTTTTTTTTTTTTGCTTCGCTTTTTCCTTGCTGCACAATAATCTAGGTATGCGTTTGGAAACTTTGCGAATTAGAAAAGAAGTCAAATGAAAGTCAAATTATTGAAGACTGCAACATTTGGTCGTGAAGAAATTGAAGTGAAATGTTCTTCAAAATGCTGAAAAAAAGGCAATAAACTATTGTCGGTGTGGCTTGTGTGTGGGAGAGTGTACTTGAATTTGTTTTTGTTCTTTCTGAAGTTGGAATGATCTTGAGAATGTCAATTGAACTGAACTGCTATGAACTACGTACTCAGAAGATTTTTCAATAATTAAATAAAATATAAGTTACGAAAAAAAATAATCCTTTGTTTTTTTCGCAACGGGTTGCTTGTGTGTTGGTTGGTAAACAGCTCCTCACCCCCGGCCAACCCCCCCCAGTCAACAGAAGACACATAGCCCACGACTTCTCCAACTCTCTGCCCTCTTTCATCTTGTTCCCTTTCAGTGCTTACCTTGTCTTTCCATATCTCTCTGCCCTCTCATCTCACCCCCATTAAAACCACCATTAGCATTTCAAAAAGCACCTGGAGAAGCAGCCTGCCTTTTAAACATCTATATTTACTTAAACAGTGGCGAACTTAGCCACTTGGGGGCTCCAGGCGAACAGTCCTTTGGGGGCCCCCACATCTACGAGTCTAATGTACCTTATATCGCATGAGACACTCAATACAAGGGGGGTTGGTTTCCAGTAGGTCATAGGGGGTCTGACAGGGCAATGTGGTCTATGTTGTGTCACCTGAAAAGTGAGAATAGCATACAAAACAATAAGATTAATTATGATGACACATATTCCACTGACTGTTAACCTAATATTTCATAATTTACCTCTTCAGTCTCACTGTTTCTTTGCCTCTCTCGTCTTACATATCTTCTTCTCACTTGTTTCTGAATACTTTTGTGTTATCTCTCCTTTCCCTGAGCTTGTTTTTTCTCCTCTCTCCTCCCTCAGTTTGTTTTTATCATGTTTCTCCTCTTCTCTCCCTCTCTTGTTTGTCTTCATGTTTCTCCTCTCTTCTCTCTCTCTCTGTTTTGTTATCTCTCCTTTCCCTGAGCTTGTTGTTTCTCCTCTCTCCTCCCTCAGTTTGTCTTTATCATGTTTCTCCTGTCTCCTCCCTCAGTTTGACTTCATGTTTCTCCTCTCTCCTCCCTCAGTTTGTCTTTATCCTTTTTCTCCTCTTCTCTCCCTCTCTTGTTTGTCTTCATGTTTCTCCTCTCTTCTCTCTCTCTGTTTTGACTTCATCCTAAAACCTGACTTTGCGAGCCTTGGCATCAGCAAATCTAGCTATGACATCTTTCATATCTAAAGATCTTCTAATTTCCTGCTCAATCGAAAGAACAGCTAGGGACGACAGCCTTTCCTGTGTCATGGTGGTTCGCAGGTATGTTTTTATGAGCTTTAGTTTGGAAAAGCTTCTCTCACCTGAAGCCACAGTTACTGGGAGAGTTAGAAGGAGCCTGAGTGCAATACTTAAATTTGGATACAGGTCAACTATGTTCTCCTTATAGATGTAATTCAGCATCTCTGATGGTGTTGAGATGTCTGTGGGGAAGGACTGAACTGCCCCCTCTACCTCCATCCTCAGTCAATACTAGCAATAGCATTAGCATCGATGCTGGCTGAGCCGGTGCCACTTGGATTGACAGCAGGAGGAGCTGGAACGTTACCGGTTGATGTTGACGGCTGTTCTTCCGCGGAAGGTCCCGCAGCTGCTGCCACCGCGCCGGGTGGTGTAAAAAAGCTTGAAAGCTTTGGCAGCTTTGAAACAAACTCTTGCCTTTGGTCCTTCTTCTTTTTTTTTTTGATAACCACTGTCATATGTTCGCTTCATTTTGATTTATCTCGTCTACTCTCTCTATCGTCTGTCTCCCGCTATTTACTTTTTTGATTTTACGCCGTACGTGCAGAATCATGAGCGTGCTGCGTAATGGAATAGTCCATGTAGTGCAGACTGAAGGGGGGTGCACGGTTGGCAGAAAGGCCATCAAAACGCGAGTAATTAGACAACCCGATGATACTATTGTGAAGAGATTTTTATAAAAACAACAAGTAATGGGACAAAATATAAAGAGGGCATTTTTGGGGGCCCCTAAGAGGCTTATGGGGCCCCGGGGCTCCAGGCAATTGCCTGGTTTGCCTCAATGGACGGCCCGCCCCTGTACTTAAAGCGCCAACCTCAACCAACCTTCCTCCAAGACGCCTAGACCATTTCAGGCATGAAGGAGATCACCGGCCTCATACAACTACTTGGCACCTGACCTCATTTTATTTACGTAGCTGAAGTTGACAGTCAACTTTTTTCCATCTAATGTCATTGGTCCAGCTGAGATGAAATACTTTGTCCATTAACTTCCTGTGGGGATCACGTGATCACAGGATTTTTGTTTGGTATATGTGTGCTTAACTCAAGTACACTAAAGGCCTTGCCTAATTGGGAGTATCAATGTGTCACATTTCATCAACCGCATTGATGAAAAATTCAAAACATCCACAACATGGCATTTTTCAAAGAAATGATGTGGCTAAAGCTGGAATTGGGAGGGGTTAGTCACTCTTGCATGCATGCATGCACAAGGAAACTGGAGAACGTTATATGATGAGAAAATACAGGAACGTATTCAGATTAATTCATGCATGCAGCATGGTGTGCTGTGTCCTATCTAACCTGTAACATCATTTGTGCTGATACAGATGATACAGGAAATATCAATGTACCCCACTCCACCCCCTACCCATACACACACTCACATTTTTGTTTGCAGTGTGTAACTTGCTACCATGCTCTGAGCTATTTTGTGAGACTGTATGTTTAACACTTCGCAAACAGATTTGTGGACATGGTTACTGTTACCATAGTAGCCTGACTACAGCAGTTGGGCCAGCCCTCTAAACACAGGGCAGTTGAGCAACTGAGTATTTGGATAAGCAGAAGCACAGCATGTTTTTAGCATCACATAATCCAGAGTCACAGTTGTTATGTGTTTGTGTTCCAGCACCACAACAACAAAAATAAACTGTCCTGATGTTCTCCCTGAGCAAATCCAGTCTTGCCTAAGAGTTATGCAACCAGACTTTGCTTACTCGAACTCACTAGAACAAATTCCATTGGTAGCATGTCAAATTATGCTGCGAAACATTGGATCTATTTACACACTTGCATAATGCCAGTGTTTCAAATGGGTATTTCCTGAATCACAATATGTGGTGAGGTCAATCATTCTCCACCATCCATCACTGCTGGAATGTGACAGCTTCTGGAGTCAAGGTGTGTCTGTTTCTATGATTTAGTACAAAGCTACTTGGGAAATGTGGCATAGAGGTGTTAGCGTTGTATCTATGGCAACACAAACAGGAAATATTACCAGATTCAAATAGCCATTAGAAGATGTATGCGTGTGTGTGTCAGTTTGTACAGTACAAAGTATACATTTGAGTGTATTTAATGTAGTGTGTCACTATAGAAAGGAAGGTATCTAATGGTCTATAAAATATGATCTATTAGTGTCGCCAGGTAGGTGTTTCTGTGTTACACACGCGCACGCACGCACACACACACACACACACACACACACACACACACACACACACACACACACACACACACACACACACACACACACACACACACACACACACACACACACACCTGCACTAGTAGCCCAAATACTTCTTCTACAATCACAGTTTGAGGTTGATCTGACATGCCCAAAACTGCAGTCTCATGGTTACCTGGCAACACACACAGGTAGAAGACTGGTGTGGAATTGGACCAATTTTGCATTACAAGTTAATAGATTTATTTAGGATGTAACAGAATTGGGAGAGAGACAGAGAAGATGAAACAAGGGGGAGATAGAAAGAAAGTGAGACAAAGAAAGAGAGAGAGAGAGAGAGAGAGAGAGAGAGAGAGAGAGCGAGAGAGAGAGAGTGAACATGTATAGCCGTCCAACTAATACAGGATTTCAACGGTTGCCACACTACGACATGGTAGTTTGTTATCAGACTACGATATCCACAATCCCTTTCGAATCGCACGCGACAGGTTTCCTTTTTTTAGCAGCCAGCGTCAGTTACTACAACCCAGAAGGACGTCCCATTTCTGTTTATAATATCGAGATGCCTTCAACAAAAGATTCACTATTCTCAACGTAGAGCGTGGGTGTTTATACGGCAGCGTTTAATGTAACAGTAGACAAAAAGCCAAACCCAAAACAAAACAAAAAAACATTAAACGTGACGTTATACTTACACATAGTGTCTCCTTTTGTTTTGAAACGTTGACATATCGCCTTTGTTTGCAAGCTAGCGTCAGCTAGCCGCGCCAAGTTGGGAAGCAGGCAGGCAGGCAGGCAGCTGATTGTGGATTGTTGTCATTCGCTCACGTCGGCGGTGCTGCTTGTAGACAAGAAAGGAAGGACTTCATCATCGACTTGATGTAAGTACACTTGCATTGTCATTAACCAACCAGTTAGTGATCAATGGCTGCAGTTAACACATCTCACAGGTTATTTAACTTGATATTATAGACTAGTGTAATTGTCCTGGGCTGACATACTGCAATTAGTACTGGCCAGGTAGTGGCTAGCTAATGCCTTCTGTAACTGGCCATTGAAACTGAATTTCCTTTGTGAAGCTTCAGCTTGCCTGGAAACAATACTGAAGCAGCGGTGTGTCTTTTGTTGATTGTCTGTCATCGTCCGGTGAAAGCTGACAGCTAAGCACTAGTCAGTCAAGGATAGTTCATCCTCATTCGTTGATAAAGTGTTTTTTATTCTTTGATCCAGCACCGATGTGCCTCAGTTAAATCTGTCAGGAAATCAACACAAATTGAGCTGATTGTGCGATGCAAGATCAGTTTACACGTGCATCCGTTTTAACCAACCCAGACATGTATGTCAGAGGAGAGGGGTGTGGGGTGTGGGTATCCTAACGGAACATTACCTGATAAGGAATCAAGCAAATGCATCAACTCTCTCCATTACGACCAAGCTTGATTGCCCACAACTCCCCCCCCCTAACCCCCACCCCCACACTTCTACTTTACCGAGTTACATTTCCAGTCCCCTCGTGTAAAGCACCCAGACTCCTCGTAAAAAGATCTGTCATGCAGGCTGTGTTAATGATCACACTGTTACGTCCCCAATAGATTAAAAAAAGCTGTGTTAAAACTATGAATTGTGTATATTTAGGCACATGGCCAGTCACAGCAGTCCCTGATACGACTGTCACCTGGAGGTAATGACTTAGGATTCATTGATTGTGAGACGGCTTGAGGACTTTGATTCTTTCAAGACAGCCAAAGTGGTGAGACGGGAACGTTCAGAATGAATGGCAGAATGCAGACTTTTAGTTGTTAAAAGTAGTTTGAAGTGTTTGAAGTTGAAGAAGATTCAGTTATCACTTTGGATAGATTGTATGTATGTATGTTTTGTGTGTGTGTGTGTGTGTGTGTGTGTGTGTGTGTGTGTGTGTGTGTGTGTGTGTGTGTGTGTGTGTGTGTGTGTGTGTGTGTGTGTGTGTGTGTGTGTGTGTGTGTGTGTGGGGGGGGGTGAAGGTGAAAGAGAGAGAGAGAGTGAGTTAGTGATTTCCTCAGTGTATTGTCTCCATTTCAGCTAGGGAAACCTGAGCTTAAATATCCCAGGGCTGGCCGTATCAGGCAGGAGAGGAGATATCTGATGTCCTAATGGAGAAGCAGAACACGGAGGCTTCATAGTAGTAACACTGCAGACATCCCTGTTGCTGCAGAAGGACAATATAAACAATCCAATACAACCCAAGCAGGAGCTACTGTCGACCGACTTTTGGAGTGTGAACATGAGCCCCCGCCGTCTGAAATGACAACGCGTCCTGACAAACGTACATAATTTAGAAAACACTTCATCCGAAGCGATTTCCAAGAGAGAGCTTTACTAAAGAGCATCGGTCACTGATCATAACAACGAGATGGGTCTCCGAACATTGCAGGTAGTCAGATTATGAAGCATACATTTTGGGAAACCAAACAAGTACCATAGGGGAAGAACCACAAGAACATCCCATTAAATCAGAATCCAAATCTATTTTATTCATTATGCAAGATATACAAACACAGAACTCACTTGGGCAGAAAGGAGCAAACATCGAACATATATGTAACGTAATAATAAAACAGAATAAAGAAATATAGTGTAAAATACAAACTCGATACAGAAAAGATAAAAATATAAAGTGGGCACTAGCTGTTCAGATGGAGGGGGGAATATAACTACAGTGAGAGAGTGTAAACAAGTTACATTTAAATGACATGAACTTAAAAAAAAGTGCAGATGGGAGGATGTTTTTCCCCCCTCTATAAAGTTCTGAACTGCGTACCAGTTTGCATGTGTGTGTGCTTTGGGTGTGAAGCCAGTAGCTGTTGAGCAGCTTTACACTGTAGTGCTGGAAGCTTGGCCAGGCTTACTAGGTTCTAGAGTTGGTAGGGGGAGATTAGGTTTGTCATGGAAAGTGGGTCAGACAGTGGGCACGTTTTTACTGCCTCTTTCTGTTGGGTTGGAACGGTGAGGGGAAAAGCCATAAAATCACCAGCCATTTTCCACAGTGTTCAGGTGGACAGGAGTGATTCAGCGGACGCTCTTACAACACCGTGCCTCTCTCCTCCTCTTTTGGAGACGTCTGGGATTGATGATTTATCCTCAGTGTATCTCCCACTGTTCCTATTTCACCCTCAACTCTCTCTCTCTCTCTCTCCCCCCCCCACTCTCTTTCTCTCCTTCTCTCTCTCTCTCTCTCTCTCTCCCCCGCCTCCCTCCCACTCTCTTTCTCTCCCTCTCCCTCTCTCTCTCTAACCATGTTCATCATCTTTTTTTGTCACTATTCTCATCGCTCACACACTAAGCCGTGTCATGTGACCGGTCTTCCTGCCAGCAGTGAGCTTGTTTCGAAGCCATCACCTGGGATTGTTGCCCCTCGCACGACTATACAGTGTAAACCCCACAGATACAAAACGTCACGTGAAGTGGATTTTTCAGTAGCAATAGCAACCCTACACCACTTATAGATAGCTGCATGGAATGGAAGGCCAGTAAACTCTACTTAGTTTAGTAAGGTTTTAGAATTGCAGTAGATTAAATGCTTCATCCTTTAAAACTGCTGTAGGATTAGCTCTGTAGGACTTCTTGTTGCTTAATATATTTATTATATGTAAAGGGATAGCTAACTATGCAGGTCCTGAATTTATAAATCTACGCCTAGCTTGTATCACAAAGTACAACTTAGTATAATAATAATAATAAGGCAATAAAATATGTTTAGGCAGGTAAGCAGTGATAACAAATCCATTACAAACACTTATGGCAGACCTGCCATCATCAGGTTGGCCCTCTGTGACCTTTCTCAATCGCCCCTCCCCTCTCTCTCTCTCTCTCTCTCTCTCTCTCTCTCTCTCTCTCTCTCTCTCTCTCTCTCTCTCTCTCTGACACACACACACACACACAAACATAATCAAAGTAACAGAGACACACGCTTTCATAAAGTCTTCCTCCTAACTACACCTCGCACACAGCTTATTTGTTCTCCCAAACCTCCCGCACCGTCAGTCAGGTTCCTCACTTCCTCTGCGCAGGCTTGTGTTGATTCTGTTGTGTTGCCTTGCGTTGATTCTCCAACCAAAGGGCTCGCTAGATTTCTCAGAAAACACAGGCATCCTTTTTCCTGTCAAAACCCACCCCAAAAACTCTCACATGCACGCACGCTTCTCATACTTCTGCAAGTTCCTATTCACGTATGCCGTTCCCCTTGGCTGTTGGTCAGCCAAATGCTTGATTGGTTTCTGGGAAGGTCACAGTACGTTCTCGGCAGGCAGGAAGCAGTACTCGAGCCGTGCGTGCGTGTGTGTGTGTTGGCTGTGCATGGACTGACGAGGCTGTTTGTTGTCTCGGTGTACCGGTTTGCGTCCGTCCATCTGAATCATTAATGAGGATGAAACTGGAACTCCAACCCTTCCTTACTCATCCCTGCATCTGTAACCCGTCCTAGCAGCACCGCTTTCTAGAAACCAGTGGCTTTGTCGTTACAGGAAATATTTGATTCCTCCCATGCAGAAATACTTGTTTAGTTCTTGTTATTCAGTTCAGTGGCTTTCATTTGGGCGGGCAGTAAATATTTGGATTCAGTTCTTCAGACACGCACGCGCACACACACACGCACACAACCAGTCATAAACACTTCTGTACAGAATGGCAATACATTGGTTGTAGCGTGTTTGCTGTTACTGCCGACTTTTTTAGAAGTTGGGTGTTTGTAGACCCCCCTTCCGAGTTAGTTTGAAGCCAAACAGCATTAACTAGTAAAGCTAATTTGGATGTCATGTGGCGCAGTCGGTTAAGGAGTCGGGCTGGTAATAAGAAGCTACCTGGTTCAAACCTCGCCTGTGTCAACATGACGTTGTGTCCTTGGGCAAGGTACTTCACCCTTCTTGCCTCGGGGAATGTCCCAGTACTTGCTGTAAGTCGCTCTGGATAACAGCATCTGCTAAATGACTAAATGTAAATTGAATCAGCCGTTGACATGCCATTATCGCACAAAAGTTCCACACAACCCACAACCCTAGGTCTTAAAGGTTAAACATCTGATAGAAGCCTAGTTAACGATCAAAGAGGTCAAATAGAATTATGGTTTGTAGTTACTCAGTAAACATAACCTTGTCTGTACTTGGGCAGTAAAATATAGGTCTACATAATCACTTGCCAACATAAAGGTCGTAGAAAGACGTTTCCAGAAACCTCTTCAACCTTTTGTGCCGTACCTCCCTCTTAAGCCCAGTGCAGTACCCCTGTGTTTCATACCATGAGGCTGTTGAAAAGTCCTTTATGCCAGAAACACACTGCTAAACTGCAGTCTCCTCTTACAGCTGAGTGAGCACATAGGTGTTGCCTGAACAGGAGGAGTGTCTTAGGATCTGTTCCGGCCATTACGAGGTTTGTGTTACATAGTTACATTTCACAAACCACAATGTTTCCCAAAGCCTCCCCCTTTCTTCCTCTGCGCTTTGAGATTGTGTTTAAAAAAACAAACAGTGCCAAATATGTTGTGGGTCAGGTGTTTAGTTACGAATGACAAGGAACTGCTGTGGTTGGTGCCCAGTCTCTGCTGCAGAACGAGCCTGGTGCCCTTTGGATTGCTATATGGCTTGTTTTGATGAGCTCATACTGCCTGGCGCTAGGGGGTTTACAGTAGAGGCAGAGGCGTGTCTTTCCAACTCATGTTTTTGTAATAGTGGGCAAACGCTTGATAAGGTGGCATGTCTTACTGATTTTCCAAGTTCAATAGTCAAAAGGAGAAACCAGAGCTGAAGTGGTCCAGTAATCATCAGACATCGGTAATGCCCTTGATGCTCCAGTCAGTTTTCTCAAGTATTCTATAGGCTGCGTAGGGGTCGAAGTAATACATGTGTGACCAGGTAACCAGGGTAACCAGCCTCTTTGAAATGTTACGAGCGCATCAGACCCAGGTATTGTACTTGAACTGAGCACTTCTACACTCAAGGCACATTCCCCACCTTCCCCTGCAGTCAGACTCCCACACGCTCATGCAGGCGTACAGATGTGGATCTTACACTCTCACAGACATGCTATACACCACATGTGCACAGCCAGCAAACGCTCATCCTGTCTGGGAAAACAATTTCCCTTCCCTTTTCCCAAATGACCAAGACATGACCTCTCTCTCTCTGTCTGTCTCTCTCTCTGTCTGTCTCTCTCTGTCTCCTTCCCTCTCTCTCTCTCTCTCTCCCCCCCTCCCTCCCTCCCTCCCTCCCTCCCTCCCTCCCTCCCTCCCTCCCTCCCTCCCTCCCTCCCTCCCTCCCTCCCTCCCTCCCTCCCTCCCTCCCTCCCTCCCTCCCTCCCTCCCTCCCTCCCTCCCTCCCTCCCTCCCTCCCTCTCTCTCTCTATCTCTCTCCCTGCTTCTGTGCAGGCTGTTCACTGCACACCCCTGTGTCTTTCTGTTCATATATTAAACATGCTACACAGAAGGAGAGGTAGAAATGGGGACAGAGGCTGTGTCATGTCTGTAGCGTCAGCCTCTTCTCCTACGACCCTCTCTCCCTCTGAGTGAATTGATCATTTGTTATTTTCAGATACAAACTGGCCTCCACATCAACCTTACTAGTTAAAATACTTGACACGATGCCCTGCAAAATGTTGAGTTTCAGGGAATTTCAGGGAACGCCTTCACGCCTTCACTTTGCATGTTTTCCTTTTCTCTCTGAAGAACAGTTGAACTGTGGTCTCCCTATTAGCTGTCTGCCTGCCTGCCTGACTTGCTGGCTTAAAGGATGTCTGAGTGGCTGACTGTCCCATGAAGTAGGCCAACTGGTGTTTATCCCAGGAAGTAGGGTCTGTCTGATTTGAAGCCACTGATGTGGTTCTCCTTCCTCCCCCACTGCCCTCCGCTTTTGGTCTGGGACTGGTTTTGGTCATGGCCGGCAGCCACACCCATCCTTCATCTGGCAGGAAGCCTGATTTCTTTATGTGCTTTCGATTAAAATACCTCCCCCCCCACCCCCCCCCCCCACCCCCCCACCCCCCCCCGTGTTCATTATTGGGACCTTAATTACCTGCCACATGCCTCCATATGGAGATGTGTTGCTCTGTGTTCCGATTTGGGGCAACATCCTTGAGCTTTTAATGTTTATTTTGTAAGTGGATGCACAGCACAGATTAAGAGGTTTCAGATGTGTAGGATATGACATAATGCTGTGACCTTTTTTTTTTGGTGGCAAGCTTTTGCAGCTTGAGCCATGCTAACTGGAGAGGAACAACCAACACCAATGTTGTTCCAACCTAAAAGGAAACACAGCTCTTAAAATCCTTTTCAGATTCAGTAAATCTTATTCAGTTATCCTGGGTGCCATCTGGATTGTGGCAGCCAGCACACAAAATGGGCACAGTGTAGTTTAGTTTTAATGATAGGGAGTCATTTGGTGCAGTCGGTTAGGGTGGCGGACCTGACATTGTGTAATAATAATAATAATAATAATAACAATGCCTCATTTAGCAGACACTTTTATCCAAAGTGACTTACATTAAGTACAGTGACATCCTCCCTGAGGCCAGTAGGGTGAAGTGCCTTGCCCAAGGACACAATGTCACAGCCACAGCCGGGATTCAAGCTCACAACCTTTGGATCAGGAGGCCAACGCCTTAACCCGCTGAGCCACCTGACTCCCATTGTGTCCTTGGGCAAGGCACTTAACCCTACTTGCCTCAGGGAGAATGTCCTTGTACGTACATTGTAAATAACTAAATGTTAATGTGGCCTATATATTTCACTTATCTAGTTGATATATCTATAATTTGGACTAGTTGATATTCAGAGTTCCTTGTTTTAAGTCCAATAGGACAAAGAACTCTTTTGTACCAACTGCAATCAGGTTATTAAATTTGCACAATTCTTGAAGTTTTAGATGAATTTTAGTGTAACAGTGTTTTTAACTAGTCTGTGTTATGTGTATGTGGATGTGCCTTTTTAACTGTTTTAACTGTCGTGCTATCTGTATGTTTTTTTTATTACCTGCTGCAAGTCAAGTTTCCTCCTTTGGGGGACAATAAACTTAAACTGAACTGAACTAGTTGTGGAACTGATGGATGTTCTGCAGGTTTTGCATGTCCTGCCAGGCTCATGGATAGAGAGAGGGATTGGGTAAGCAGATGGTCTTAATGTGCTTTAGTAATAACAGCTGGTTTGAACAGTCAGTTCTGCTGGCACAGGCTTGGTCACAGCTGGTCATTTTTACCAGTCGGACCACCAATCGGACCACGTAGTTTTAGTTCTGTGAAGAAACACCTGGGAATTTTTACTGGGTCACCTGGGTTGAGGGTTGTGATTGTGGTTGTTGAAAACGGCCTACGCCGTGACAGAATCAGCGACATTTAAAAAGGCTGATAAGAGATGAGGAGTGGGGAGGGAAAGGAGTTGTGGCAGAGCGGTTAGGGAGTCGGGTTAGTCATCAGAAGGTACCCGGTTCAAACCTTGACTGTGTCAACATGGCGTTGTGTCTTTGGGCAAGACACTTCACCCTACTTGCCTCAGGGGGAATGTCCCTGTATTTGCTGTAAGTCACTCTGGATAAGAGCGTCTGCTAAAATGACTAGCCTTCATGTAAACGTAAGAGATGGATTGATACGACGTCCAGAACATATGAGGAACTCGGATTAAACAGTGATTCTTGTTAAACGTATTCTTATTACACCTATTTTATTCCAAATGTATCACTTGTAGGGCGATGTCATGTATTTTACATGAATGCTTTTGCCTGTTTTTGTCCTGACATTATGTATGTGTTGTTATGTATCATCAGACTCGTACTTTAGATCTGCAATATCAACCTGTTTATGATTCTGCAGAGTTAATACAAATGCTCTCCTCCAAATGTCAACCTTCTACAATGTCAGCAGTTGTCCTTTTCCAGCTCCAATATCATTGATGTGAAAAGGTCCAACCAGTTTACTGCATCCAGTCCCACCCAAAAAAACCCAATGTATAACTGTTTATAATCGTAGACTGGGATTTCTATTATGTTTCTATTATGTCGTGTGAGATGACACCTCCTGGAAACTCCCAAACTCAACCCCCCCCCCCCCCCCCCACGTCCTTAATCTAATGACATAAAAATAAAAACATAACAATGTGGGGCCTCATTCATTTTTCTTCTGCCAGGTGCCCATTATTTATTGAACTAATGGCCCACTTTTCCACGGGGAGTTGTCAGTGTCTGAGCGTTCGTACCCAGTCCACTGGAGTCAGGTACCCAGAGAAGAGGTCACCTCTCAGGGAAGGGGCTTCTATCAGCACTGGGTTCTCTTTCCAGCCGTGTCAAGACCCGCACCTCTGTTTCAGCCTCCCTCGTGGTATCCTCATTCAGTTCAGAGAGACAATTACTCCTAAAAAGAAACATCCTGTAATTCTTTAGGAGGTAGGCCAACCCAAAAAATACTGGATGATACGAATTTGTATGGTTGAAATAGCTCAACTTATTACTTTGACAGAATCAACGTACTCATCTTCGTTAAACCTCAGTCTTGTTCAACCTCTCTTTGCCTCTCCTGTTTTTGGATTCCTGCTTTACCTGATAGCCAAGATGGCAATTTCAGACTGCTGCCAGATTCATCATTACAAGGCAAGGCAAGTTTATTTGTATAGCGCATTTCATACACAGTGGTCATTCAAAGTGCTTTACATTTAAAAGAATAAAAAATAGAACATTAGAAATAGAAATAACAGTTTACATAAAAGACTTGATCTTTTAAAGACTTGATCCTGATGATCTGAGTGATCTGTTTATATTCTTTGAGAATATCTATGATGTATTGAGGTCCCAGGCCATTGAGTGATATATAAACAAGTTACAGAGTATTGAATACTCCCATCTACGCATTGATCCAGTGGTTCCAGCATTAATTCAGCATAATACCACTAAGATTTTTAAGCTTGTTGTTCAGAAAGGTCCTCCTCATAATTCCCTTGGCCTGTTGTGTTCAGGATAAAAAACTGTATTGGAAAAGATCTTTCCATGACTGCTTTGGATTCACGTGACAGCAGATGTGCTCAGTTTTCGGACAATCCAAAAGCATGAGGTATCTTCTGGGTCAGAACCATGTTCGTCTCGAACGAATCTGTAGAAAACACTGTTACAGAACAGGCAAAGACTAACGTACGATTAACACCGTTACGGGCCGGCCTTGTGTCTCTCGCAGGATTAGGGATCAGCTGTAGACAAATGTTAACTGGCCCACCTACCCAACGTTTTCAATCCCTCTGAAACATCTACTGGCGGAAGATTCAGCTGTGAAGTGGGCATGTAAAATGGTTATGTGGTGTGTGTTCGGTTGGCACCAGCAGAAGTGGCAGGTGTTGTTGCTGCATTGCAGTAAAGTTTTATGACTGCTCTTGTATGTGTGAAGTTCCAGTACTCGTTATCAGGGCTGTGTCCAATACAGCCGTGCCATCGAGTGCGTGTGTGTGTTGCAGTTTCACCCGGGCAAACCTCTCTGAGCGACGGGCAGGGTACTACAGCGTATTGTGTTTGTGCCTGAGTGTGTATTGGTAGCTAAGCAGCCATTGGCAGACAGCCACAACTGCTCTGACAAGCCCGGCCCGCTATGAGAGCAGGGCGTAGCGTGCCTATGCGCTCACACACAAGCCGTCCTACTTTGCTTTACGTTTGAAATGCATCTTAAAATAAATAAATACTCACTTAGCAGACGCTTTTATCCAAAGCGACTAACAGTAAGTACAGGGACTTTCTGCCTGAGGCCAGTAGGGTGAAGTGCCTCGCCCAAGGACACAACATCACAACGCCTTATCCCGCTGAGCCATCTGACTCCCCCCCCGTCTTGATGCGTGTACGTGCGTGGCTGGTTGCGTGTGCATGTTTGTATGGTAGCAGGTGCAAACACACTGAGACAGTCTCCGACCCGGTTCTCTACAGTGTAATAGGACAGACTTCCCAGCACCAGATGTTTGGGACTCATCTACACCATATGCCCTGTTTTCCATGTATGACCGTGCTCAGTTGAGGCAGCCGCGCAGGAACGCAGATGATATCAGAGACTTTGTGTGGCTACAGATGCACATTCCACCCTATGGTAGATCAATTAGAGTAAAGCTAGCTTAACAGTGGGGGGAGTCAGGGAGTCAGATGGCTCAGCGGATTAAGGCGTTGGCCTCATGGTCGGAAGGTTGTGAGTTCGAACCCCGGCTGTGGCCATGTGATGTTGTGGCCTTGGGTAAGGCACTTCACCCTACTTGCCTCGGGGGGATTTTCCCTGTACTTACTGTAAGATTAGATTCAACTTTAATGTCATTACACAGGTACAAGTACAGGGTAACGAAATACAGTTAGTCGCTTTGGATAAAAGTGTCTGCTAAATGAAGTATTATTCTTATTATTGTTGTAATGGTAGCTTTGGAGCAGATGATGTTGACGTTGGCGGCCGAAATGCTTTTTGTTTCTTCAGTTTGTGACTTGCACCGCATACAGGGGCTCGTTTGGGCTTCCTGTTTGACATACTCTCTGTGTGACATGACTCCTGTGTGTTGATTTCCTGCGTGGCACCGTGACCCTATCTCGGAGGATGTTATTGTACGTGTCAAGTCAAGCAGGGTGATTTCACATTGTGTGTTCCAGGGGCAGACACATCCACTAATAACATGCAGTTTCCTTAACATTTCCTTCATTGTGATGTGTGTGTGTGTGTTTGTGTTTGTTTTAGTCAATCAAGCTTATTGAACGCCCATTTCATCCTTTTGATGTGCCATGTTATGTATCAGGATAACTAACTGTCTGAGATCCTGGAAAAGAGAGGGAGATCTCAGCTCTCTGTCACCCTCAGTTCCTCACACTAATTCTCGCCTCCCTCCCTCCCTCCCTCTCTGACTTTCAGTGCACAAAGGAGTGTGTGTGAGTCAACTCGTGACCTAGGTGTTGGCTGCACCTTGGAATTGGGCCATGTGGTTGCACTTTGTTTGTGTAGGATGTTGCTAAGGCAGTTACTCCAGACTCCCATCTAGGTTAGAAGAGCAGACTGTCGTTTTTGTCTCTGAAGCGTCACTCTCAATGAGCTGATGTAGCTTATTTTGCTTTCTTTATGCCTAACGTACATCTCTGTCTCTCTCGCTCCCCCTGTCCTTCTCAGTAGGATCGGTCCAGGGTGGCTGGTGACGCAGACAGAACGGATGAGCGATGAGGAGGCGGAGCTGAGGTTCAGTTGACCCTCCCCTTCTTCCTCCTCCCCCTCCCCCCTCCCCTTCCTCCAAGTAACTTCACCTGGGGAAATACCTCCTCCTCCTCACCACCTCCTCCTCCCTCCCTATCCCACCCTTCCTCCCGACCCCTAACCCTTGCCCGCCTCACCCTCGCCAGCCGTGCCCAATGTTCTCTCCAGAGCAGGAAAACATCTCCACCACCGCCTCCACCAAAGTGCCAGTCAAGTATGGCGAGCTCATCGTGCTGGGGTAAGGATCCAGACACGCACTTGTAGAGAGTGCTTCCGGCATGTTCCAGGGCTGGGGTAGTTTGTCCTTCAGGAGGGCAGGGGTTCAGTTAAGGTCAACATGTGAGGAACTTCGAGTCAACTTCGTTATACCGTGCTTCTGTATTCTGCAACCACTTAGTGAAGGATTTGTTTTGCTTATGGATTCCCGCTCCCAAGTAAAACCCCCTGCCTCTCGGCCCGCTCTCTCAGCATGAGCCGACAAGCCTCAGACATGCTCTCTCGTTATCGCACAATAGTTGTTTTTCCACCACAAAATAGTCGTCCCCCCCCCCCCCCCTGTTTATTTGTTCCTATCACACACAACACAAAACATGTTCCCTCAACTTCCCGCCCAGCAGCTGACTGCTAAAGACTTCCTGTATGAGCCTCTTGCTGATATTCCCAAGAGAGCCATCATACCCCTTTCACTCTCATTTCCAGCCTTGGTCTTGGATAAATTGCACACGTATGGCAGGCTCCCGGAACCTTCCACCACCATGTTGGTTTTGCCCCCATTCTGCAGCTGCAGACAGTTGTTCTGTGTCCTTCTGAATGCAGTCTGGGAGATGACACAGGACACTTTGACTCCAGATAACAGAAACACAGCGGTTTGGCCTCAGTGTCACAAGGACACACCCTCGTTTTCCCATCTGTGTTCTTTGCTGTTGCGTTTTCATTGGGATGACCCAACTTTGACATCAAATACAACAAATGATTTGGAATTGAAAACAAAGACAGTGTTGTTTGTGAGAGAGAGACGCACAAAGTGCATGTGTGTCACTGTAATTTTGGTATTTGTATGTTTATAGCATAGCAGTGCTAATGGACTAATCCAGGGGAATGCTGGAGTCTCTGGAGACGGCTTGTTTACAGACTCCGGGAAGCACCAAGGCAGTCTATGGCAATTCCTGGCATGCCTGTTACACGGTGACGTCAATGGATGCATACTTCCAACCAGCTGGATTCTGAATCCATATATGAATACTACACAGTGAACCAGTTAGACTGCTGCAAAGTTAATGGCAGTGTTGGCCAAAGGGTTGTTGGAGCTAGTTATCATGAAAGATACTGTAGATAATCCAACATCCTTGTCTTGTCTAGTTATCGTTGTATGTAATCACAGCCTTCGTAGCTACTTTTCACGTTAGCTGCATCTCACCTTCGCTAAATTTCACCTTAGCTACGTTTCACCTTTGCTACATTTCACCTTTGCTACATTTCACCTTAGCTACATTTCACCTTAGCTACATTTCACCTTTGCTACATTTCACCTTAGCTACATTTCACCTTAGCTACATTTCACCTTTGCTACATTTCACCTTAGCTACATTTCACCTTTGCTACATTTCACCTTAGCTACATTTCACCTTAGCTACATTTCACCTTTGCTACATTTCACCTTAGCAACATTTCACCTTTGCTACATTTCACCTTTGCTACATTTCACCTTAGCTACATTTCACCTTTGCTACCTTTCACCTTTGCTACATTTCACCTTAGCTACATTTCACCTTTGCTACCTTTCACCTTAGCTACATTTCACCTTTGCTACCTTTCACCTTAGCTTAATTTCACCTTAGCTTAATTTCACCTTAGCTACATTTCACCTTTGCTACCTTTCACCTTAGCAAAATTTCACCTTAGCTACATTTCACCTTAGCTTAATTTCACCTTAGCTACATTTCACCTTAGCTACATTTCACCTTAGCTACATTTCACCTTTGCTACCTTTCACCTTAGCTACATTTCACCTTAGCTTAATTTCACCTTAGCTACATTTCACCTTAGCTACATTTCACCTTAGCTACATTTCACCTTAGCTACATTTCACCTTTGCTACCTTTCACCTTAGCTTAATTTCACCTTAGCTACATTTCACCTTTGCTACCTTTCACCTTAGCTTAATTTCACCTTAGCTACATTTCACCTTAGCTACATTTCACCTTAGCTACATTTCACCTTTGCTACCTTTCACCTTAGCTACATTTCACCTTTGCTACCTTTCACCTTAGCTTAATTTCACCTTAGCTTAATTTCACCTTAGCTACATTTCACCTTAGCTACATTTCACCTTAGCTACATTTCACCTTAGCTACATTTCACCTTTGATACCTTTAGCATTAACCCTTCAACATCCTAACCTTTACATGATACAGTAACCCCTCTTAATTTTGCTATGGTTACCTCCGCACCATAGTAACCCCTGTAAACGGTACTATGGTTACCTCCTCACCATAGCAACCCCACTACACTTTACTACGATTACCTCCTCGCCATAGCAACTCCACTAAACTTTACTATGGTTACCTCCTCACCATAGTAACCCCACCAAACTTAACTTTGCTTATGTTCTCATCATAGCAACCCCACAAAATTTTACTCTGACTACCTTCCCACTATGGCAAACTATCCAAACCTTGCCGTAATCTCTCACCTGAATTCAACCAGTATTACAACAATACCATATCGCCACTACACTCCAAATATTTACACTTACTAAATTAATGTAAGACAACTGGTTTACCTACCTGAAACTGTGTTTGGGCCTCGGTGGGTGTCTGTGTAAGAACTGAAAATGGCAGCTATAATCTTTTCAGAAGGAGGTTTGAATCTTTGCATGTGTTTACAGACACACTAGCCAGTAGATAAACTTAAAAAGCTCCCGTTGTGTTGTACAGAGAGAAGGCCTGTATTTATCCTCTCATCCTCGCTAAACGAACGAAAGCTGGGTTTGGTTTGTGAGCTAGGTTAACTTTGTTTATAGAGCTTTAGGGTTTATGTTTAGGTGTTATTTATGGATTGTATCTGTTTTGCTCTCAGACAATAAACACCCAGTGATTTTCATCCCCCTTCATCCTCTCTCTCTGTCTTCCTCTCTTCCTCTCCATGTCTGTCTGTGTTTAGGTACAATGGCTCTCTGCCCAACGGGGACCGGGGCAGACGTAAAAGCCGCTTTAGCCTGTTCAAGCGGCCCAAGGCGAACGGGGTCAAGCCCAGCACAGTGCACAGCGGCTGCACTCCACAGGCAGCTAAGGTAACACACAATCACAGCCTGGACACACTCCCGCAACAGCCCTTTGTTGGAGCCTGTGTTGTGAATTGTTTGCGTTGTTGTAGCGAAGTGATATGGGAAGGTACAAAGACACACACACACACACACAGCCTGAAATAGGTGAGCTATCTGGCTCAACACTTCAACGGTCTTAAATATCTAAACAAAGCTTTTATAGTCGATTACCCCGGGAACACACTGGTTTATAGAAGAATGAGGTGCGAATGGTTCAATTAAAAGCAACAGAGCAAATTCCTGTTAAGGACTTTGAAGCACACAACTGTTTCCATCCCTGTGTAATATTCGAACTCTGTTCTCCTAGATGGCAGACTGGGTTCATGAAGTTGAACTGACGTTGCATACTGACGTTCACGTTAACATTCTCTCTTGTCATCGTCCCCCTCCCCGCTCAGGCCATAAGCAACAAGGACCAGCACAGCATCTCTTACACTCTGTCTCGAGCACAGACGGTGGTGGTGGAATACACACACGACAGCAGCACAGACATGTTCCAGGTACGGCCTCCACCCTTCCCTCCCCTGACTCTACATTTACATGTATTCATTTAGCAGACGCTTTTATCCAAAGCGACTCACAAGAGAGAGCTTTACAAAAGAGCATTTGTCACTGAGCACAGCAACGTGATAAGACCCCGAACATAGCGGGCTTTTACATTGTGAAACATACATTGTGAGAACTATTAAGTGCCAAGGGAAGAGCTATAAGAACGTGTAAACGTAACACAACAATCACAACAACACATAAGGGTTGCGAACAATACAGCAAGAAAGAACTCTAAACTCGGGGCCGAGGAAAGGAGTGCTGACCCAGCCATACTGAAGCAGCAGGCTCCTCTGTGCTCCACTACACCGTGACCCCCATGTCCTCTCTCCCTCCCCTCCCCTCCTCCCTCTGGCCTCAGATTGGCCGCTCCACAGAGAGCCCCATTGACTACGTGGTGACGGACACGGTCGCGGGCAGCCAGAGCAACGCCGACACCCAGTCCGTCCAGAGCACCATCTCCCGCTTCGCCTGCCGCATCATGTGCCAGCGCACGCCGCCCTACGCCGCCCGCATCTACGCGGCGGGCTTCGACTCTTCCAAGAACATTTTCCTTGGGGTGAGGAACTGTGTTTGTGCTTGTCTGAGACAGTAGGTAAAGTGCACTGATGCACTGAGTGGGGTGTGTGGCTAGTAGAATTCCATTCATCATTCTCCCTCTCAAATAAATAAGAAATGCTCATTTAGCAGATGCTTTTTTCCAAAGAAACATTCTACCTGAGGCAAGTAGGGTGAAGTGCCTTGCCCAAGGACACAACATCACATAGCTACAGCCAGGGTTCGAACTCACAACCTTCCACTCATGATGCCAACGCCTTAACCCACTGAGCCATCTGACTCCCTCTTCTCTCTCTCTTTCTCTCTCTCTCCCTCTCTCTCTCTCTCTCTCTCTCTCTCTCTCTCTCTCTCTGTCTGTCTGCTCACAGGAGAAGGCAGCTAAGTGGAAAACGACGGACGGGCAGATGGACGGTCTGACCACCAACGGCGTGCTGGTGATGCACCCGCGCCACGGCTTCACCCAGGACTCCAAGCCTGGCGTGTGGCGAGAGATCTCCGTGTGCGGCAACGTGTTCACGCTCCGAGAGACGCGCTCCGCGCAGCAACGCGGCAAAATGGTGAGCTGGGAAGGAGACGCGTAGAAAACACTGGAGCGCATGTCCGCCAAGACACACGACCGCTGTGACGCACACACACACACAAACATTAACACACTCTCTCATACACACAAACACACTCTCTCTCACACACACATGAACACACACACACACACAAACATGAACACACTCTCTCATACACACACACACACACACACACACACACATACATACACACACACACACGAACACACACTCTCTCACACACACACACACACACACACGAACACACTCTCTCATACACACACACACACACACACACACACACACACACACACACACACACACACACACACACACACACACACACACACACACACACACACACACAAACACTCTCTCACACACACACACATAAACACACTCTCATACACTCATACACACACACACACACACAGAAGGGACTGTGTTCAGTCCAGCAGCCACCTGGGGTCGGAGTGATGCCATCTCCACGGTGACGGGTCCGTGTCTGGCTTTGGGTAACAGGATCTGGTAAGAGGATCCTTGCAGTGACGTAAATGACATCCCACCAATCAGAATGTTCACCAGCATCCAATCAGAGGTTTGGTCACACAACTACGAATCAGTTAGCTCAGACGTAGTCAAGATAGAGAGGAGAAGGTGTTTATGGGCGTAATTGAGAGGGAGAGGAAAACAGAGGAGTGTGTGTGCGCGCGCTTGTGGGGGGGGGGGGGGGGGTGTAGGAAGGAGGGTAGGAAACTGTAACATTTGCATTCACGAGCATCCCTCCCTGCTTGAGCGATTACAAACGGCGAGGGTCCTTTTTTATCAAGCATTCCAGCCCTCCTCAAGTCTCACCCATTAAGACGGGGCTCTTATGTACACACGACCCTTTAATGCGGAAGGGTTCACCATGCGGACAGTCCCCCTGCGCTCCAGAAAGGACTCAGTCCACAGCTGGTTATCGGCTTTAGATACCCATCAGGACTGTTGACCAATGCCAAGCCAGTCACAGCGGAAGCGGGGCGAGGTCCGCCGGTCAGGCGCGCGCACGTCTGTGCTCCTGCGGAGATGCACGCGCGGAATGTCTATACCGGTTCTTGAGCTGGTCGAATCACCTTGAGTGGGGGCTGGGGGGGGGGGGGGGGGGTGCACTAGCATGGCTAGAGGCGCAGAGCGGCTGCTTTTCCAACCCGCTTCGGACTCGCGTGCCTGTGATTGAAGACCGGGGGACGAGTAGGAGGGGGGGAACGGCCGTGGTCAGCAATTGTGTGTGTGCGTGTGTTTTATATGTAGCCGTGTCCTACAGCGCGCCCTTCACCCACGAGCCGTGCAGCATAGTCGCTTTGAATTAGGAGTACATTTTGTCCTTTGGTGTGTGTGTGTTTGTGTGTGTGTGTGTGTGTTTGTGTTGTCTCCACATGGAAGATTCATGTGTGCGTGTCACTTTTTACATTCACTCATTTAGCAGACGCTCTTATCTATAGCAACTTACAAGTACAGGGACGTTCCCCCTGAGGCAAGTAGGGTGAAGTGCCTTGCCCAAGGACACGCAGCCGGGATTCAACCTCGCAACCTTCTAATTACCTGCCCGATTCTCTCCCCGCTCAGCCACTTGACCCCACTCTTTGTTTCAAGCCCCAGCTCCGTGTAGCAGACAGACAGCATACTGTATGATGTTGGAATTCTAACAGTTGAAGGCTGGAACTGTTTGTCCTTAGTAGCAGTGACCTCAGCCCCTTAACAATGAGTCATGCCCATGCCGAGCTCCAAGTATCCCCTCTCTCTCTCTCTCCCCCCCGCCCCGTACGTTTGTTATCCACCTCTCTCCCTTCCCACCTTCTCCTTATCAATCAGTCATTTTACCTTGCTCTTTTCCCCCTCTCTCTACGTCCCTCTCTTACCCCCCCCCCCAATCCTACCCCAATGCTTAACTCATGCTCTCTATCTTTCTGTCATGAGAGCTGACATCTACCATGGCTGGGAAGGAAAGCGGAGTGAATAACCCGAGTCTCCTTGTGCGTCTGGCCTCCCTCCTTCCTTCCTTCCCTCCTTCCTTCCTTCCTTCCTTCCCTCCCTCCCTCCCTCCCTCCCTCCCTCCCTCCCTCCCCCCCCCTCCCTCCCTCCCTCCCTCCCTCCCTCCCTCCCTCCCCCCCTCCCTCCCTCCCCCCCTCCCTCCCTCCCTCCCTCCCTCCCTCCCTCCCTCCCTCCCTCCCTCCCTCCCTCCCTCCTCTCTGATGTCATATGGTTTCCAGCCGTGTTCACAGAACGTTCAGTACATCCTGCTGCTTGTCTTAGAGTAAAAAAAAAAGAAGAAAAGAATCATATGGAAATTAAATAAGTAACTGGAAAGTAGCCTTTGTGTTAGGCTGCCACCCAGAGGCCTGCTTTGAGTAATACACATCACCAAAGCCACCACAGCGATGGATTGGTAACAAACTTTTCCAAGCTTTGGTTTAGGACTGTACGAAGCTTAGTCTGTAACTGTATTTTTGTGTTGGAAATGAGGAAACACGAAATGAATGAATCCAACAAGCTCCATCCCCCAACCCCCACAATCCTGCTGCAGCATGATACAGCCATGCTCTGTTGTTCAGAGAAGCAGGGAGATGGAGGAAGGAGCTGAAAAGAGACATGAAGAAGAAGGGAAGGGAGATAGGGAGTCAGGTGGCTCAGCGGGTTAAGGCGTTGGCCTCTTGATCGGAAGGTTGTGAGTTCCATTCCCGACTGTGACTGTGACGTTGTGTCCTTGGGCAAGGCACTTCACCCTACTGGCCTCAGGGAGAATGTCCCTGTACTTACTGTGAGTCGTTTTGGATAAAAACGTCTGCTGAATGAATATTTCTTTTATTATTTCTAATCCGTTTGTCTCCCGTTCCCCCGTTCAGGTGGAGAGCGAGAGCCAAGAACTGCTGGACGGCTCGCTGGTGGACCTGTGCGGCGCCACGCTCCTGTGGCGCACGGCGGAGGGCCTGTCCCGCACGCCCACCCTCAAGCACCTGGAGGCCCTGCGGCAGGAGATCAACGCAGCCCGGCCGCAGTGCCCCGTGGGCTTCAACACCCTCGCCTTCCCCTCCATGCGCCGCAAGGACACCCCCGACGAGAAGCAGCCCTGGGTCTACCTGCGGTGCGGCCACGTGCACGGCTACCACAACTGGGGGAACCACCGGGAGGAGAGGGAGGGCCGCGACGGACGCCAGCGGGAGTGTCCCATGTGCAGAGCCAAGGGGCCGTACGTCCCGCTGTGGCTGGGCTGCGAGGCGGGCTTCTACCTGGACGCCGCCCCTCCCACCCACGCCTTCAGCCCCTGCGGTCACGTGTGCTCGGAGAAGACGGCGGCCTTCTGGAGCCAGATCCCGCTGCCTCACGGCACGCACACCTTCCACGCCGCCTGCCCGTTCTGCGCCCAGCAGCTGGCCGGGGAGCAAGGCTACGTTAGACTCATCTTCCAAGGACCCCTCGATTAACAGACTTAAGACCCCGCCCCAGGATGCCGTGCGCGGCTGAGCTTCGGACAAACGCTTTCAGCTTCCCAGATCCCTGGGAAATATTTTCGGTTGTTTTTTCTCCTGATTCCTTTGATTGTGAGATATTCGGGACTCTTCCTTCGCTTGTTTTTAAGTGACCTTTGTATTGGTTTTGGTAAGATAAAAACAAAACAAAAACAAAAAAACAACAGTAAAAATTACTATATTTTCATGTGAAATGAGAAAAAAAAACACCAAGACACTGATTGGTGAATGATTTGTTTTGTTTGGCAAGAAACAGCAAACAGTATTGATCTACACTACTACTACAGTAGTAGAAAGTAGGACAACATTCAGTTTTATTCACATATTCAAGTATCTACAAGCTCTAACTTAAATCAAAGACAATTTTATTTATACCCCATGAATGCACTCCAACAAACTACATTAGTTTAATCTTTTTGTTCCTCTGAATAAATATACACAACTTGTCTGTCCTTTGCAATTTTATTTTACTTTTGTCAGTAAAATGATGTTTATCAGATATAAAGTTATGTGTGCTATGAGGATTTTAATTCAGTTTATTTTTATTTGGTCACTCCTCTGAGTGGAACAATTTCCTGTCCTGCTGTGTACTGTTTTCTGCTTGTTATGTGTCTGTAATATTTTCTGTGGCTATTCTTACTTTACTCACAAGATGTCACCATGACTTCTCATAGCAATAGATTTTGACGTTTCCATCCCTCAAGTATTATGGGAAATGTAGCTTTATTCTACAAGTCGTCAAAACCCCTCAGCTATCTGACGAATCACTCTCTAAAGCAAAGGTCGTGCCTAGACGATTGAAGTGATTTTCAGAGCTGTTGTTATTGGTTAGCGACACACACGCACCTTTACAGTGTTTTGACAGCCTCTAACGTGTTCTTGTCGCGACTGTCATTCTCAAATTCAGTGTTTAAGTTGAGATTTAAATCCATACTGTAGGTATTTACAGTGCTAATGTGTATTTCGAGTGAAGGTGGGTGGTTGTGGAGAGGAGGGTGGTCTGTGTACGCTACGAATGGATATTGGTGGCTGTTTGTAATGTGTTTTAGGGTTTTCTCCATCGAGCAAGAATTTCGGTTCTTATTCTGAGTTCACCACAGCTCTTCAGAATATGACACAGAGTCTCATCTCAGGGTGAAACCACTGCCTGGTTACCTGTGTCTCACACACACTCGCACACACACCTAATACATCCGAACTACGTACACCCAAACACACTCACTGTCTTTACAAACAACCACTGAGGATACCTCAAAGGTTAATGTCTGTTTCCACTAATTGTTTCATTGAACCGTGTCTCTGAAATGTCCCACTGTTAAACATATTGAAACAAATCTATTGAAAGCGCCGTGTTTCTCTTTGTGGGGTGCGAGTAAAGGGCTCTACTCCTCTGACTGTTCTGCTCATCGGAAGCTGTCTGCATGGTTGCTCTCTGCCAAGACACGGTGTGTGTGTGTGTGTGTTCTGTCTGCTCCAATCTGCCGTTTCCTGACTGAGGCAAAAGCTGAAGTTCCAAATTAACCGTTTTTGTACCAACTTCAAACAATAAAGTTGAAAAGAATGATACATTTTAATTTGCTGCCTGGATTTACTATAACCTGGAATTGTTTGTATTGTGTTTACCAGGAACAATGTATTTAAACATCATGACGCATATTTCCCTAAGGAAGGAGGCAGTGATAAATACTACTCACCCACTGAAACCATAGGACTGAACCATAGGACATGACTGGTGACATAGGACTGAACCATAGGACATGACTGGTGACATAGGACTGAACCATAGGACATGACTGGTGACATAGAACTGAACCATAGGACATGACTGGTGACATAGGACTGAACCATAGGACATAACTGGTGACATAGAACTGAACCATAGGACATGACTGGTGACATAGGACTGAACCATAGGACATGACTGGTGACATAGAACTGAACCATAGGACATGACTGGTGACATAGGACTGAACCATAGGACATGACTGGTGACATAGAACTGAACCATAGGACATGACTGGTGACATAGAACTGAACCATAGGACATGACTGGTGACATAGGACTGAACCATAGGACATGACTGGTGACATAGAACTGAACCATAGGACATGACTGGTGACATAGGACTGAACCATTGGACATGACTGGTGACATAGAACTGAACCATAGGACATGACTGGTGACATAGGACTGAAAAATAGGTGTGAAACTACAGTACTCAGCACAAACACGGCTAATAAAAGATGTCTATTAAAAACGTTTGCCCACCACCCCTGAAGTACATACTGTCGCTCACAAATACAGCCTGCTTGGGTCATAAACAGTCTTTTCGTTTAACAGATCACTAAATCTGCTTCACCTTGTGACTGCGGTGTAATTGGCTTTGCCTGGGGGGAATTCTGAAAGACCTTGAGTGGTCAGGGTGGACTGACATTTCTGCAGCTGTAGTGCTGTGCAGTGCAGTATCCTACAACACTATTCAAGCAATATCCACTGATGTGGAACTGCATGTATTTCACGCAATACCCTTCCATATAGTGTTTGCTGTGTGTAACTTTAAAACGGTCAACCATGTCACATATGAAAATGACAGCTTGTCTTATTTTTGACACAATTTTCTGCTTACTGTAATGGTACACAAAGTCATTAAATTAAATTAGAATACCGTGATACTTTCTGTGGGAATCTAGTAGGAATTGTAGATACAGAATAGACAGAACAAGTTGTTTGACTTGTATATTGCACTTTATTCCGCTCCAGGATTGAAGCTGAGACAGGGTCCAGGTCTTGCAGCACAAACCCACATTCACAGATTTCCACACTTATTGCTTTCAGATGGAACGCCGCTGCTGACCCAGCTCAGACGATCGTTCGTTGACTCGCCCATGTGTGTACGTGTCAATCATCTACGTGTCAATACCGGGGTTTCCACACTTGTTGAAAAAAATACTGAACATTGCCTCTCACTAGCTCTCTGGAGAGATGCCTTGGATGCAAAAGGATAGACTGACGGACAGTAAGGTAGAGGTGGAGATACAAGTACGTTTGCGAAGACAAACCGAATCGTAAACTGTGTTAATACAAAAAAAAGGTAATGCACATTATATATAGAGTTATTCCATCCTTAATCATTTGGATCTTTAGATCACAAACATTCTAAAGGATTGTACAGACTTGGGTGTGTATTTCAAGGATGCAACCACGTATCAACAGTTATATGGAAGAGATCATTGATCTGATATGGCCTTCAAATATGTTTCTCACATATCACCGACTTCATAAACGGTATCAAATATGTACTGCAGGGATATTAGACCAATGACCCCTTCTGAATATGGCACCATTCCACAGGACTATGCTCGGGGGGGGATGTGGTTCAATGGCAAGAGGTGAGTGAGAAGGTCACATGACAGGGGAGCGGTTGAACGCCTCAGTGGTCCAGGATGCGGAGGTTGCCCGACACAATCTTATTCTCCAGCATGGACCCGGCGGGAATGTCGATTCGATCTCCGTGATTGGCTATGATGATCACCGTTCCCTGCGGGAGGCGAGAGGAGGCCGACGGTCACAAAGGAAAGCGGCGGACTTCGAGCAACGTGCTTTTGCGGTTTCGCTCGTGCATTCGGTGAAACGAGCTAACAAGTTTTACGTAGACTCAAAGAAACAGCGAGTCTTTAAACGTCTAACGGGGCTCGATGCCAGACCCACCTTTAGAGAAACCTGCTTTCCGAACGTGACGTCTCCGGACACCGTTAAATGGTCCAGCTCCAGCATGTCTGGAATGCTCTCGAAGCGAGTCACGTATTCCTGGACCTGTGGAGACCAAAGAGATGGACGGAGAGACGAGACGGATGAACAAGGGTCTTCGTTCTGTCTTTCGTGGACAGACGGGTGGTAAGGCGGAGATGGGGGGGGGGGGGGGGGGTCAGGACCTTGAGCATGTTCTCTGGCTAGTCCAGTAACGTCTGGTCAGTACCGTTGGTTCAACGGTTAAGGGCGTTGTGGGCTCGTGATCGGAAAAGTTGCGAGTTCCGTTCCCGGGATGTGATGTTGTGTCCTTAGGCAAGGCACTTCCCCGTACTTGCTGTAAGTCACTCTGGATAAGAGCGTCTGCTAAATGACTAAAATGACTAAATGTAAAGCATAATATACTAAATGCATAAAGGTAATGCATAAAAGCTCTCTCTCTCCTCCACACTGCCCCCTGCAGACAGTGGGACAGTGGGTCTACGGAATCAGAATCTATTTTGATCGCTATGCAAGATATACAAACAGGATAACAAAATGGAATGTAAAATACAAATGAGATACAATTAAGTACAAGGTGGGCACTAGCTGTACAGATGGGGGGGGGAATATAACTATGATGAGAGAGTGTAGAGAAGGATGGGTACATATAGTACAGGGGGAGGTGGGTGGGGGGGTATTTACACAGTAGTTTGGTAGGATATCGCCACAGTCTCTCTCCTGGCTAAAGCTGATAAGGCTTCTGTTGTAAACAAAAGTGTCCTGGGTGACACCAAGGTAGGGACAGAAGGAAGGATAAAAGAGAGAAAAACGAACGGCTATAAATCACCTGCATTATCTCTGAGCAGGCTAGGCCACGCTGCATTGCAGGGGTTTGAGCGTCGAGCTCCAGGAACATACAGTCCATGTAGAGAGGCGGAGCGACAGTGGGACTGGAATATATATAGGGAGTCAGATGGCTCAGCGGGTTAAGGCGTTGGCCTCATGAGCGGAAGGTTGCGAGTTCGAAATCCTGGCTGTGGCTATGTGACGTTGTGTTCTTGGGCAAGGCACTTTATCTTACTCGCCTCGGGGGGGGGGGGGGGAATGTCCCTGTGAATTGCTGTAAGTCGCTTTGGATAAAAGTGTCTGCTAAATGACTATTTATTTATTTATTTATTTATATCCTATTCTACTGAGAATCATTTACTGGTGTGCAGTCATTTGACTTGACCTTGGGTGATCCTCCAGTTCTAGAGAGATTGTTTGCTGTGGATAAAATTCATAACAGCAGATTTGTTCTACGCTACCAAATTCTGCTATGTATTTTGTAAGCTACTAAGGCTATTTTGCAGGCTACTTGTTCTGTGTATAATTTTGGGCGCCGTCAGTAGACTAATCTTAAATTTCCTCTGAAAAAAACGTGTGTGTATTCTTTAAAACCCTATCACAGTTCAACAAACCCTCTACAACATCCGTAAGATCAGAAGATACCTGTCTGAACATTCCACCCAGCTGCTAGTCCAGGCTCTTGTCCTCTCAAAGCTGGACTACTGCAACTCTCTACTAGCCAGGCTTCCAGCAAGCACAATCCACCCCCTTCAGAGGATCCAAAATGCAGCAGCCCACTTGGTTTTCAATCTACCCAGATGCTGTCATGTCACCCCGCTCCTCATCGCCCTCCGCTGGCTTCCCATCATGGCCCGTATCAGATTCAAGACCCTGGTGCTGACCTTGCAAGCAGTAAATGGGACTGCTCCAAATTATAGTCTCTAGTCTCTCCTCTTAATATACAATCCAGGACATTGTGCTTAAGAAACACTGGTAGGGGCTTGAACCGAAAGAAACAAGCTATAACTGCTAACTATGAATCTATGAAACTATGAAAGAGAAGTATTACTTGTTACTTGTTAATATCGCTTCACCAACGAAGCCAATCCAATTCGACAGATACCTTTTCTTTCTACCAACATGGACGGAGTTCAACGCTCGCTAGGTACGGTAGCACCAAGGTTCCACAAATCCTGAACAGAACCAAGTCAAGGAGCAGAGCAAACTTGGGAGGGGGGGGAACGGCTCTCGACCCACCCAACTGTTACCTTGGTGAAGGAACTGCCCAGTTTGACGTGGGGAGTGGTGGGAAACTCCCTCTTCTGGCTCATGTTCAGCGACCCCGCCTCCAGGCTGTACAGGTTGGACATGACCAGCAGGAGGTCGGAGGTGGTCTTGACGGGCAGGAAGCGGCTCCGGGGGACGTTGATGCCTAGGGCGTTGTCGAAGCTCTTGATGGCGGCGCCGACCGCCGTCTCGAGCTGGATCACGTTCTGCCCTCCATCCAGCGTCTGGCCCGGCAGGTCCATGCCACCGTGGAGGGAGGGGGAGAGAGAGACGTGCGGTTAGATACGTCACGCGATACGAGTTCAACTCGATCCGCAACATTGGTTTATTGTTCGCTTTGCTTTATTGTTCGCGTCCCTTAGGTAGACTACTGTCCGTCGGAGACTCACCTTGAATTTGTAATTTTTTATAAAAGCTCTTATAGCTCTTGACACTTAATGGTTCTTATTGGACACTTATTGGTTCTCACAATGTACGTTTCATAATCTATAAGCCTGCTATGTCTGGGGTCTATCACGTTGCTATGCTCAGTGACCGGCGCTCATTTGCAAAGTTCGGCTGCACAGTGGTAGGATAGGATGGTAGGATTGGTGGTAGGATTCTTGCCTACCATGTGCAGAAAGCCTGGGTTTCATTCCCGGTGGGGGTTCGAATCCCGGCCAATGCGTTGAATAAATGTGTGCGCCTCTGAAATTTCCCCATAAGGGGACTAATAAGGGATAATTTCTTATTTTTTCTTCTTCTAAAGCTCTCTTGGAAGTCGCGTTGGATAAAAGCGTCTGCTGAACGAATGAATGTAAATGTAGTTTGGATTTCCCCGTTCCGTAAGCACGACATCACCACATGTATCGCGAGCGGAACCTGTTTTGATGCGGTGTGCAAATCACTTGAACGTGGCTAAATCAAGGTTTGGTATTTCCTCCCTGCATTCCGCTGCTACAGAATTCAGCTGTTCAGAGACTGAAGTTTCTGGAAGGTCACAGTGTTATGGATACAGAAGTTCATGTGAGGACAATCTGCAGCCATCTGTTTTGAGTTACCTCAGAGGATGAATGTAAAGGGTTTGGTTCCAGTATCCTCTTGTGCCTTGCCGCACTTCACTACACTCCACGAACTGTGATCCTTGCGCTGTTATTGAGCTGGGGCTCATTATTAATGCATTCAATGTTTTTTTTTAACCAAATTAAACTTCGACAAGATCGAATTGGCCACCCCTAATTATTGCTTGCTCGTTAAAACGTATTATTTTGTTGACTTCCTTACTGTCACGTGTTGTTATAATTACAAGGAGTACAATAGGCTGTACCGTTTTCTGTTGAAGGGCAGTTTAGTTGCCTATCAGGCAGTGAAAGCTATTGCGATGTCGGAGTTGTTTGGTAGCATCATCAAGCACCAGTGGAATGTCATATTTCAATTTTTGAGACTTCAGCTACATTCTAGTCAGCACGTTTTCGCTGATGCAGGCTTTTATCTTTGGCTCCTTGTGGGAAGCCACTGTCAATCAAAAAGGTTAGGAGTCAGATGGCTCAGCGGGTTAAGGCGTTGGCCTCACGAGGGGGGAAGGTTGCGAGTTCGAACCCCGGCTGTGACTTTGTGACATTGCCGTCCTTGGGCAAGGCGCTTCACCCTACTTTCCTCAGGGAGAATGTCCCTGTGCTTACTGTAAGTTGCTTTGGATAAAAGCGTCTGCTAAATGAGTATTTTCAATATGAGCTTGAGGAAGGCCTGGATGTTCAGTCAAGAATAGGGGGTAGTGTTTTTCCCCTTCAGATTCTTTAGTTACCCATTGCAGATTTAAAGCTGGATCCTCCCGATAACCAAAACTTTGACTGCTTTCCTTTTTCAAGAGCACCACTGTATTGACATACCCTATATTTGTATTGTATTTTGTTTGTATTGTCTTTAAACAATCTCAAAGCACAGTTTACCAGAGCACAGCACAGTATAGCATAGCACAGCACAGTATAGCATAGCACAGTAGAGTACAGCACAGTATAGCATAGCACAGTAGAGTACAGCACAGTATAGCATAGCACAGTAGAGCACAGCACATTATCGTAGAGCACAGCACAGTATAGCATAGCACAGCACAGTATAGCATAGCACAGTACAGTACAGCACAGTATAGCATAGCACAGCAGAGCACAGCACAGTAGAGCACAGCACAGCATAGCATAGCACAGTAGAGCACAGCCCAGTAGAGCACAGCACAGTATAGCATAGCATAGCATAGCACAGCATAGCACAGTAGAGCACAGCCCAGTAGAGCACAGCACAGCTAGCCTGAGGCTGCCCTTTTTACTAGTTAGAACAGTCAGTCATCTGAGCTGAACAGGTGTTACTGAGGGAATCTACAAAGAGACAGGCTGAGCTCAAACAATGCACTGTTCCTCTCAGCAGGTTTACCTTTCCCGAACTGTCCCAAGACGCTTCCCCTCAGGCACCGCTGGCATTTGCGAAACCATTTATTGACGCTAGTCTTGTGGAGAAGCGTCCACAGGTGATGCCACAGACGGGCAATAACTAGGAAAACACACTGAACATTCCTCCACAAACGCACGTTTAAGATATACCTACATGAATACAGATAACGGCTAATCTCCCGCCCTCCTGCATCCCCTGTGGCAGCCAGCTGCAGCACAGCTGCCAGAAAAACAGATCAACCCGCACGACCTTCTTCCTCTGATCCGGATCCTTCCTCCTAACCCCCTCTCTGCTTGGGCCGCGACAGGAAGCCTACAGAATAGATGCTGACCCGTCTGAAGTGTTAAGGCTCTCTGTATCATTTATTCAGAGGTGGATGGGGGGGGGTGGGGGGGGGGGGGGGTACAGCTCTAAGCCTCTGCAGGACTCGCTCCTGCCATGTTAAACACAGCTGCGTCTTCTACCCTGCCCTGCAGACAGAGGGGGCTGGACAGAGAGGAGGTTATGGTAAAAAATGACCACGGCTGAGATAATAATAATAATGCCTCATTTAGCAGACGCTTTTATCCAAAGCGACTTACATTAAGTACAGGGACATTCTCCCTGAGGCCAGCAGGGTGAAGTGCCTTGCCCCAAGGACACAACGCCACACAGCCGCAGCCGGAGGTTCGAACTCCCAACCTTCCGATCACGAGGCCAACGCCTTAACCCGCTGAGCCACCTGACTTCCCTTGCCAGCAGATGCCTCCTGCTTGTGATGGGTCTGAAGTTTCTGGTTTTGGGGTCCATAGGAAGGGGAGTTTCCCGGGGGAATAGTCAACTGAAGGAGCCGCGTGGAGACGTGTGTAAAGGAAAGCGGTGTGGGGGGGGGGGGGGGGGGAACGTGACGACTAGTTTACGCTCTCCTTTGCGGACAGCCGCGCACCTTCCACGACTCCTGAACGGGGGAGGGTCAAACCTGCCCAGGAGCGGCTGACATCTGTTTGGAGGCTGCTACCGTCGTTCTAACCCGAGAGAAGCTTCAGGTTTACGATCCTTGAAGCCAGACCGTTCTGACAGGCCAGGTGTGGAGCAGATAAACCCGTCAGATCGTCATCGTCAGTCACATTCGGTCGCTCAGCGGACGCTCTTATCCGGAGCGACTTCGCAGCAAGTGCGGGGGCCGTTCCCCTCCGAGGCCGGTAGGGTGAAGCGCCTCGCCCGAGGACACGACGTTACGTTGCACGAGGAGAGGCGAATAACGTGCTTGGTAAGATCAGACAGGTCGAACATGAAGTTGACTGCACGCTGCGGAGCGTGTTTGTAGTTTGTTGTCCCTTATGCGTTGTTGCGATCGTTGCGTTGTGTTCGCATGCTCTTCCCATGGCACTTACCGTTCTCGCGATGTACGTTTCACAATGTAAAAGCCCGCTGCGTTCGGGGTCTATCGCGTTGCTGTGCTCGGCGACCGACGCTCTTTGCAAAAGCTCTCTCTTGTAAGTCGCTTTGGATGAAAGCGTCTGCTAAACGAATACATGTAATGTAAACGTAATGTAGGAAAAGTTGTTGCATGTCCTCACACCTTGGGGTTGACGATGATCTCCATGTCCATGGCATTCTGCTCCTGCAGCCTCTTGATGGCAGCCAGGGAGATCCAGAGGTTGTTGGTGTTGAAGATCTTGAACTTGGTCACAGACTTGAACTCGTCCACGTGGGCCTTGGGTACCTGGGCGATCTCCAACAGCCGCAGCTTGCCGTTGTACTGAATGAGCGTGCCACCCTGAGAAGGAAAAGGAACGCAGAGTTAGAAGAAAGAAGGAGGAATGATCCCTTATTAGTTCCCACAGTGGGGAAATTTCACAGACGCACACGGGTTCAAAGCATCGGCTGGGAATCGAAACCCTCACCGGGAATCGAACCCTGGCCTTCTGCACATGGTAGGCTAGAATCCTACTAATGAACCACCAGTGCTGCCATAACCCACCCCCCAGGCCGCATGAAATACGAGCACCAGCGGTTCTGCACCAAGGACAAAAGAAGAATAAATACATTCTCATTTAACATTTGACGCTTTTATCCAAAGTGACTTACAGTAAGTACAGGGAAATTCTCCCAGAGGCGAGTAGGGTGAAGTGCCTTGCCCAAGGACGCAACGTCACATAGCCGCAGCCGGGAATCGAACTCGCAACCTTCCGCTCATGAGGCCAACGCCTTAACCCGTTGACTCCCTCAGAAGAGCCTCCTCGTAATCCAAACCCTGACTCGGTCTCGAATCTTCCTACCACTCTTTCCCTGAGACAACCACTCGCTTTCAGAACGGAGGCCAAAACCCTGAGCTGGTAGAAGGGGGCACTCAAATATAACAGATGCCAGCTGGTAGTAGCTGTGCTAGTAAACCTCACTCCTCTGATCTCAAAGGATTCTCTAGCGACTGACGATATTAGGACACAGCGTTTAGCCTCCTTGTTAGAGCGTCCGCCTCCCGTGCCGGAGACCCGGGTTCGAGACCTGCAGACCGGCAGTGCGAGTGAACCTGGGTGGGGGGTGTTACAACGGTCCGAGAGACATCTTTACCTTGACGTCGGCGCGGGTCTTGTCGGTCACCTCCATGATGAACTCGCAGCGTTTTCCGTTGGGCTGGCTCACCAGGTGGTGCAGAATGTGCAGGTCCACGGTGGCGCCCAGGTTGTCGATGTTGGACACGAAGATGTACTCCTTCCCCTGGGCGATCAGCTGGTCCAGCAGGCCCGAGTTGTAGAAGCTGGCGTAGATGTCGCCGTGGCCCGGGGGGTACCACACGTCGGCGTTCTCGCCCGTCATGCCCATGTCCTTGGCCACGGGGAGGAGCGACTCCTTGTTGATTCGGGGGTACCTGATGGAGGGGGGGGGGGGAGGGAGAGGGTAGGGAACGGATTGGAGGAAGGGAGAGAGAGAGGGGGGAACGGAAAGGGTAGGAAGAGGAGCCAGAAAAAGGGGGGAGTTGAGACGGATGTCAGTCTTTGGCTTAAGCCATGGGTGTCCAATCCTGGGTCCTCGAGGGCCGCTGTCCTGAAGGTTTTAGATGTTTCCCTGCTCCAGCGCACCTGATTCTAATGAATGGGTTGTTATCAAGCTATGTTGTAGCTTGGATAATGACCTTTCATTTGAAACAGGTGTTCTGGAGGAGGGAAACATCTAAAACCTTCAGGACAGCGGCCCTCGAGGACCCAGGATTCGACACCCATGGCTTAAGTGATATTAGGCTGTTTAGCCGGATCTGTCAGAATACCTATTCACGCTGAACACTTCCTCTTAAAAACCCTACACTATCAGTCAATAATTAGGACACATTTTCCCATTCATTTGAATGAGAAGGTGTGTCTGAACTTTGGACTGGTTGAGTACATCACAGATAAGCTCAACTGTTTATGGGCAGCTGAGATAAGCCAATAACTTGCGATAAGTGAATACTCAAAAAACATCATAAAACGTTAAGATGCAAGATCCTGCACCAACTCGAACCGTGGCGCAACGTCACCAAGGGGCTTCCAAGACGAACTTGTCTACAAATTCGAACCTGTTCAGAGCATGGTGATCAACAGCAAGGCTGCGACGACACATGAAGGTTCCCTAGTCCCTCCCCAGATGGATCTAAGCAGGGTTAGGGCCAGGGAGAGCGTTGGGACTGGTTCCTGCCTCCGACAGGGGAGGGAGGGGCTCTGGTAAGGCACACTCCCATGGCAGGGAGGACAGCGGTCAGGTGAGAGGCTCAAAGTCTCGTTAAGATCGGATTTGGAGGGAAAAGATCTCCTGGATGCTGACTGGAAATGACAGCAGCTTCCACTCAGATCAAGACATCAAAGAGCAGCTCGTTAGACGCTCTCCCACGGAATCCAAAGACAGGAGAGGGAGACAAGCGAGACAAGAGGACGGAGTGTAGGGGGAGGAGAGGGGGAGGGGGGAGAGAATACCAGCTGCTATCAAAATCTTGCGGATGGATTTTAACTGCAGCTTTGCTATGATAAATATAATGTAATCATAGTTGCAGGTGCACAGACATAGGGACCCTCCTGTTTTAAGACGATTTAATCCCAAAGGCTCTATTTGAAACAGTCCTACTCACTACCCTTTGACAGGTCTATCCTAATAGTTATTTTGTCTATTCCAACGGCTGTTTTGATTGGTCTATTGTAACGGCTGTTTTGATTGGTCTATTCCAGTGGTGTCAAACTCGTGCCATCGTGGGCCAAAAGGGTGCAGGTTTCCGTGTCAACCAAGCCCCTACACCAGCTGATTTCAATAACGCTTTTGTAGGGGCTTGGTTGACATGAAAACCTGCACCCTTTTGGCCCACGATGGCACGAGTTTGACACCCCTGGTCTATTCTAAACCTATTTTTGAATGGTCTATCCTGATGGATGTTTTGATTGGTCTATTCTAAGTTTATTTTTGATAGACCAATCAAAGCAGCCATTAGGATAGACCTTTCAAAAATAGGTTTAGAATAGACCAATCAAAACATCCGTTACAATAGACCAATCAAAAAAGCAATTTTTGATAGACCAATCAAAACAGCCATTAGGATAGACCTTTCAAAAATAGGTTTAGAATAGACCAATCAAAACATCCGTTACAATAGACCAATCAAAAAAGCTGTTAGAATAGACCAATCAAAACAGCCGTTAGGCTAGACCTATTGTAATGACTGTTTTGATTGGTCTGTTCTAAACCTTTTTATACAGGTCAATCCCAACGGCTGTTTGGATTGGTCAATTCTAAACCTATTTATACAGGTCAATCCTAACGGCTGTTTGGATTGGTCAATTCTAAACCTATTTATACAGGTCAATCCTAACGGCTGTTTGAATTGGTCAATTCTAAACCTATTTATACAGGTCAACCCCAACGTCTGTTTTATTGGACTATTCTAAACCCATTTTTCATTGGTCAGTTCTAAACCTATTTTTGATATGTCTATCCTAACAGCTGTTTTTTATTGGTCTATTGTAACATCTGTTTTGATTTGTATATTCCAAACCTATTTTTGATAGTTCTAAGGGCTGTTTTGATTGGTCTATTGTAACGACTGATTTGATTGGTCTAAACCTATTTTTGATAGGTCTATCCTAATGGCTGTTTTGACTGGTGTATTGTAGTGGCTGTTTTGATTGATCTATTCTAACGGCTTTGTCATTTTCATTGTATAAGTGGGCTAAAGCACCTAAAGTCTTACAACAGAAATGTGCATGCGGTAATTTGATCATTTTAATAAACCACTGAACTTGGATGGATGCGATGCCAGCGTGACCACAGTGTGCACGTCTGATGTTGCACGTCTGATGTTGCAGTCATCCATGGGACCGCTCAGGGAGTTCACGTGTTTGCTCAGATTTGGAGGGAACATCGCCCGAAGTGCTTCAACATCTAGAAATCTGATTAGTCAGTCTGATAACTGTGATTCTCACATGACAAGTCACTCACCATGTTTAGTAGATTATTGTAATTTGATCAGGTCTAATCTGTTTATCACAGTACTGAACCAACTTTACCCCAATATCCCCATCTGGGGATTAATTAACTGTTAATCTTATTTTATGCACACAGGAACGATGACGTGCTAGTGTTCAACCGCATTCTATTCATTCCCCTTCACTCATTGAATGAGAAATTCTCTCTCGCACACAGAAATGTCAAGCTGCCTTTGAACGTCGCTCTTGATCGCTTCATCTCATCTTGCAATTCCCCATCTATCTCTACATCTCCTCTTCTACCATTTTATATTTTATACACCTCTCTCTATCGCTCTCTCTCTCTCTTTCTCCCTCTCGTAAGGTCACACATGCAGTAAGCCTCATTAGAAAAGAGAAAAAGGAGATGAACGGGAGTCGACCTGTAAGATAAAAGAATGACTTCCACCTCTAGAATCAGTCCCAGTGATTCCCTCTCCTCAGTGAAGCCCTCTCCTCAGTGAAGCTCCTCAATGAAGCCCTCTCCTCAGTGAAGCCCTCTCCTCAGTGAAGCCCTCCCCTCAGTGAAGCCCTCTCCTCAGTGATGCCCTCCCCTCAGTGAAGCCCTCCCCTCAGTGAAGCCCTCCCCTCAGTGAAGCCCTCTCCTCAGTGATGCCCTCTCCTCAGTGAAGCCCTCCCCTCAGTGAAGCCCTCTCCCCAGTGAAGCCCTCTCCCCAGTGAAGCCCTCTCCTCAGTGAAGCCCACCCCTCAGTGAAGCCCTCTCCCCAGTGAAGCCCTCTCCCCAGTGAAGCCCTCTCCCCAGTGAAGCCCTCCGCTCAGTGAAGCCCTCCCCTCAGTGAAGCCCTCTCCCCAGTGAAGCCCTCTCCCCAGTGAAGCCCTCTCCCCAGTGAAGCCCTCTCCTCAGTGAAGCCCTCTCCTCAGTGAAGCCCTCTCCCCAGTGAAGCCCTCTCCCCAGTGAAGCCCTCTCCCCAGTGAAGCCCTCCGCTCAGTGAAGCCCTCCCCTCAGTGAAGCCCTCTCCCCAGTGAAGCCCTCTCTCTGGCCTTAGTCTGTGTGGCTTTCCAAACTAAATAAACCACCATGGGGATGCAGAGGAACTGTGTCCCTCTCTGCCCCCCGCCGCACCTTCTGTACAGTCATTTTTCTAAGCACATCAAAGCTCTTGAATAATTCAGACGTATCCCATCCTTAAATATTGATGCTACCTATAGTATGCTGCATATTTTTCTATTTTTCTTTATGCACACGCGAGAGAAAGCGAGAGAGAGGGAGAGCTTAAACAGGAGGGGGGGAGGGGGGGAGGGAGGGACAGCAGTTGGAGGCTCGGCTACTGAGGTGAGTGAAAACAAAATAGTTTTAGGAGTCCGATGAGGTCCAGTAAAGTGCTGACACATTCTGCTGGCGCGGTTTCTTTCGCACGCCCCATGAAAGTGAGAGAGTGACAGAGAGGGGACAGAGAGGCAGAGAGAGAGAGAGAGAGAGAGGGGAGCTGGCCTACCTCCTGCGGGCTTTCCCTGAACCTTTCTACCGTCGCTGTGTTGATGGTGAAGGTGGGCTGTGGGGGGGGGGGGGGGGGGGGTTACCTGCTCTGGTTGAAGGTGTGGATCTTGACCCGGTGGTGTGTGTACTTCTGCAGGATCTTCTTGGTGTCCTCGTCCGTGTTGAAGGAGTTCATGAGGACCAGCGGCACGTCTGTGTTGTACGTCTTGTTCAAGTGCTGAGGAAGACAGATAGGGACCAACTGAACCCACCACTGAAGGCCGATCGATTCTTTCGGGCACTTTTGAGGATGAGCGAGACGGACAAGGTGTCACGTCTGACTCGGATCAGAACGTATTAAAAAGCACAGCCTGCTGACCCATCGATTGCGTTGGAAAATGGCGTTTCTTAGAAAAGATCCTGTGACCTTGGTGTGAGTTTGAGTCTGACGAAACACTTTAAGTCACATCACGAGTATCTTTGTAGTCTGTCTTGTTAACCTAATATTTGCTTATGCAGTAAGCTTTTGGCTATTTGGTCTTCATTTTCTCAAAAGACCTTTCAACGGCATCGTGTAGCTGAAAGAAAAAGGCAAACACTGTCTTACATAGGAACAGCTACACCCAAGGAACACATTTATTTACTGTAATACTAGTTGTGTTATGGACAGTTCCATGGATACTCATGCCTTAATGATGGGGCAGTGACTAAATTATGTATAAGTTATACGGGGAGTCAAATGGCTTAATGGGTTAAGGCGTTGACCTCGTGATCGGAAGGTTGTGAGTTCGAACCCCAGCTGTGGCTATGTGATGTTGTGTCCTTGGGCAAGGCACTTCACCCTACTTGTCTCAGGGGGATAGTCCCTGTACTTAAATTGTAAGACGCTTTGGATAAAAGCGTCTGCTAAATCAAGCATTATTATTATTAAGCTGACAAATTATTTGGAAATATGTTCTTGTGTAACGTATGCGGCGCTGACAGACTTATCCATGTGTCAACATGGCTGCCTTTGACACGAACATGTTCAGGATTAGACCTGGGTCGATAACCCCCCATCCTGACTCTGCATATCATGATCGTGATTGTTGGTGTTCGTGAAGCCAGCTAACTAAAAGATATCCCAGGCATGTTGCCTCATAGTACAGCCCGCGGGTAGAATAGCTGTGGGTACTATAGCAAACAACGCTTTGAATGTATTGCATCACGAGTAACAGAGTGACTAGATGGAAATTGTTTCAAACGGTTTACATTTTGTTTCTTAGGGACCTTGACAGGGATGTGTGCTTAAGATCACCCACTAGACAACAGAGCTTAAGAGATTGGGTGTGTGACCACAGTCTGAAAAGAGAGGAGGGGAGGTGTGCAAATATTTATATAAAACATCACGCCTGGGGGGGAGGGGGGGGGGGGGGCCTTGGATGACTTAAGAATCAGGGCATTGAGCCGCCCCATCCCCTTAACTCCAAAAGACGACACTGGGAACGACAGTGTTTTCTCTGGCTTCATGTTAGACTGAAAATATCAATCAGCCTTCAACTTAGTTATCGTTGAATGACACAATGCTTGGCTTTGGCCATGCAGGAATCATCGTCAAGTCAGCCAACTTAACTGGCTGGATGAACATCTGTGAATGGATGGGCTGAAGCAGAGTGCATTTTAAAGAATACAATTGGGGCCAAGAGCAGCCCTGAAAAGAAACAAGTTTCTTCTTGAAAGCTCTGATTTTGTACCACGGCAATTTGACCAGCGCTTTACCTGAAAGGTAAAATGGCTGCTTTTTGGAACCACTGGGAGGTGAGGTTGATACAGGAGGCAAAGTGTAAAAACAAAGGATTGGGGCTGTGTGGTTTTCTGTGTACTGCAGTCTGTTGCAGTCAGTCACACACACACACACACACACACACACACACACACACACACACACACACACTCGCAAACACACACGCTGAAAGGTGTTCCTGATCTTGTGGTTTGTAATTGTCTTTCCTCGCGCTATAATACACCCTGGCTATAGTGATGTACACACAAGTACATTTACATTTATTCATTTAGCAGACGCTTTTATCCAAAGTGACTTACAGTAAGTACAGGGACATTCCCCCCTGAGGCAAGTAGGGTGAAGTGCCTTGCCCAAGGACACAAAGTCATATAGCCACAGCGGGGGATCGATCTCACAACCTTCCGATCATGAGACCAACGCCTTAACCCGCTGAGCCATCTGACTTCCCCACAAGTAATAATAACAACAATAATAATAATAATACCTCATTTAGCACTCATTTATCCAAAGCGACCTACATTAAGTACATGGACATTCTCCCTGAGGCAAGTAGGGTGAAGTGCCTTGCCCAAGGACGCAACATCCCACAGCCACAGCCGGGGTTCGAACTCACAACCTTTCCGATCATGAGGCCAACGCCTTAACCCGCTGAGCCACCTGACTCCCACAAGTAAACTACCCTGTCCTTACAAATGTAAGCAGAGCGCACACCTTCGCCCCTCTCTTAGCCCCCCACACACAGTGGGCTCTGTTTCCCAGCCAAACTTCCTGACCCCCCCCCCCCCCCCCCGACTGATCCTCTTTCACCCCACCCACCTCCTGCCACTGGACAGAAAAGCTTCTTTTCAAGAGAAACCTTCCACTAACATTCAGAGTCCCGTGTGTGTGTGTGTGTGTGTGTGTGCCTCCCTTCCAGGCTCAGGCTAGGACTAAACTTGCGCCTGAGGAATGTCCCGCTTAGCTCACCAGAGAGACTGAGTAGGGGGGGGGGGATGCACATGTGCTTGTAATTTAGCTCAAACCTGGAAAATGATTTGAGGGAGTCTTTTTTTCCATGGCAAGTTTCTGGTGCGTTGGACGAATACCGAGTTGAAGCCTTGAGCTTTTATGTGACACGTCTTCCCAAAACTCATGAAAGAAACCCAGTACTTAGCACTAGTGACCGTGGAAACTATCGTTATCCCTGCCGGCGTTGAGCCATGGTCTCCTGGTAATAGGTGGATCAGGGCCTGTACTTTTTGATAACCATGATCTCATCCCAGTGCTGTTTCTTAGCAATGTGGTCCAACCCTTGAGACTTTCTGAAAGGGACATCAACTGTGTATCATGTTTCAACTTTACGTATAAAAACCCCCATAACGGTTCAATAGGTTTAGCATTATAAAAACTTTTTTCGTAACTTTTCAGAAATGGACCCATGAGAACTGAGCATGTACCCTGGAAGTACGGTGGAACCGTAGGACAGCTAATAAAACAAATGAGGTCTGGAACGTGTGCAACGGTGCCCTGGCTGTGGACGAATCGGCCGGGGCGGCTACCTCGATCTGCTGCACGGTGAGGTCCAGGAAGGTGTTCTCGTTGCGGACGCCGATGAGGCTCTTGGGGCCCTTGCAGCCCATGCTGGTTCCCAGACCTCCGTTCAGCTTGACCACCACCAGCTTGTTCAGGCTCTCGGCCACGCCGTCCGGAAGGCCGCGGGCCGCTATCCTGTCGTACGGCTGGATCTGCAGGCGCGGGGGGGGGGGGGGTGGGGGGACGAGATTGAAATCAGGAAAAACGCTTAGATTAGATTAAATTCAACTTTATTGTCATTACACAGGTACGAGTCCAGGGCAACGAAATACAGTTAGCATCCAACCAGAAGTGCAAAACAGTTATTACAACAGAATATAATAATATGGGTATACTCAGAATATACATATTATGAACAGTATAGACAGAATATACAGGGTATGTACAGATTCAATCAGGGCTTCATTGGGTCGATAGCGCCCGCCCGCACGCACCCCCCCCCCCCTCACCCCCCCACCCCCTCGTGTCAGCGGCCTTTGTGCCCGTGATCGACCTTTTGACGAACGCTTTCCTCTCGGCTCTGCCACGCCGGGTGAAGCGTGACGACGAAGAGAGGATAGAGGTCTGAGGAGGCAGCAGGCCAAACCACGTGTTTGACACCAAGACAGAGAGATAAGAGATCTGACGAGAGAACGAAAGAGACGAAGAATGGGAAACGGAGAGAGGGAGAGGGGGATCGAGATAAGAGAGAAAGAGAGAGAGAGAGAACGCATGAGGTGGAGCTACGGTTACCAAAGTCGAATAGGAAGAGAGCGAGAGCCGAAACGAGGAGGAAAGGGACTCAAATGACTGAGACGATAAGCGAAAGGAAAAGAATCAGCAGTTCCCCCCCCCCCCTTTTCAACAAAGACTGAAAAGGAAGTACGTCAAAGTCTTTCACTGGAATGTTTCTCCCTCCGAATCAATATGGCTGGCTGGTGTTTGTTACAGCTCCGTTTTGAAAAACAGAACAAATGGGCCTCTGCCTTATGCTGGCTCTTCAAATCTCACCCAGATGTCTGCAGTCAAGGACTGTGGGTCCAAGTGTACACCAGTGAAAATGGAAAATGGGTGCGTGTGACACTGGGGGAGGGCAGTGGATCGTGTCTCTTGCTGTTCCCTTTGTATGCGATGAGTCATTATGAGTCATGACTGTCTAAATCACACAGCACAGCGTCTTCCCCAGAACTGTGACACTCCTGAACTCCACCCGCACTAGACCCCGCCCCCCCTATATAACCCCCGCCCCCCCCATAGAACCCCCGCCACCCTATATTTGCGCTATCATTTCTGTTTGTTCATTTTGGACATCTGCACATTGCATCATTTGCCATAACTGTACATACATGCAACTCTGTACATTCTGTAGCATCTTGTACAATACAGCTGTACATTTGTCTTAAATCACTTTAATCTGTACATACCCTGTATATTCTGATTATACTGTTCATACTGTGTATATTCTGAGTATACTATTATATTCTGTTGTAATAACTGTTTTGCACTTCTGGTTGGATGTATTGTATTGTTGTATGTAACTGTATTTCGTTACCCTGTACTTGTACCTGTGTAATGACATTAAAATTGAATCTAATCTAATCTAATGATCCGATACAGAGAGAGAAACAGGCATTCTGGTTCTGATTGATGAGATACCAAAATAAAAGTTCTGGGCCCAAACCAAAACTCACAATGCTGTAGATTACATCTTTTATTTTTTTGTATTTTTTGGGGGGGGCCTTGTAAATCCCATGGGCTTTTGTGAGGCAAAAGTAGCAGTTAACCTGCTACCTGAAACCCCATGAAAGCAGACTTCCAACCCATCGTCATTTTGCTTACATTGAGATCTGGCAAATGGCAGAGGAAAGCATTACATGTCTCTAGCAGAGAGACGGGCATCACCTGTGAGAAGCCTGCGCTTCATTACCCCATAATAATGATTATTTTTTTTTTTTAAAGCAAATCCTCTTGGTTTCCTTACTGACATCCTTGTAGGAGTGTCTGTGTGCGTGTACGTGTGTGCGTGTGTGTGCTTAGCGCACGTCATTGCTCACGAATCCCTGTCTGACGTCCTTTTGGGTGTAACGAGTAGTCTTGTTCCTCACCACTCCGTATCCTGCATCCCAGATGGAGAGCCACGTCCAGAAAGTGTTGCGTCATTGGCTGGTGTGTAAACACCAGCAACGAGAAGGGGCTTGGCTTTGCTTATCCAACGCTCCATGCTGTCGTGTCAGCTGGTATAGGACTACGTTACCCAGGTATGCAGTCTCCAACAGGGGTTGTGTGACTTGTGTGTGGTGGCTGCCACGTTGAGCCAGAATGAATGAGTGTAGATCCGGGATCCGTTTAAGCTGCTTATGATCGGTGTTTACTATGAACCTGGGATCTACGCGGAGAACCAATTCTCTACCCAAGTTCTGTGACGTGATGGAAATATGCAGCCTAGCCCTTATGGCAGTAGAACCTGAAGTATCTGAACCCTGCTTTAGCTAATTGCTCTATAAACCCTCCTATTCACTGCCTCTTTAAGGCCTGCCAAGCAGCCAAGCTCTGCTTAGACCTAAATGTTAGGCAGCACATCAATCGTTGCCATGGCGCTCGCACAGAAAACGGCCTGGGATGCAAGACGCATCTCCTTCCACACAAGACGAGGCTCTCGGTCTCTCTTTCATGCGCACGGACGCCGTATGACCTGCATCAAATGTGCTTTCTCTAAGAAGCGTGCCTCGCATTCCAGCGACATTAAGCTCATTATGCTGCAAGCAGTCTGTGAGCTTACACTGCTTCTCTCTCTCTCTACCTCTCTTAACTAATTGTGAACCCACACCTTTCTCTAGCCCTATTTTACTGTTCTGTATTCCGTATTTTCGCTTCCTTTCTCTATCTCTCCCCCTGTTTCCTCCATTTCACAGCCAGGCCCAAGTTCTCGCAGCACAAGACATCATCTGTTCGAATGGAGTGCACTCACCCACTCGTTCCCTATTTGCTCGTCGCTCTTTCCTCTCCTTCCCTCACTCTCGCCCGCCCGCCCGCCACCGCACACACATACACTTTCTTTTAGAACTTAATAACAACATGAACATGCCCATCACCAGCGGGGGCTGATGCCGCGCCCCCTCCCTCGCTGGAACTCAGACGAGGAGGGAACAAATCAGGCTTTGTACTTCAGTGCACACGCTCGCTCATGAGGTGAAATATGAGCATCCAACAAAACGGCAAATAACAGGAAATGTTGGGTGAGAATTCGCAGAGGAATTCAGGAGGGAGCATTTCTGGTCGAGTCCATTCAGCTCGGATGGTGAAAGAGGAAAGGGCCAGAATGTAAATACGGTTCTAAGGAAAGACTGAAGTTGAATTATTGGTAGAAATGATCAGAACTTGTTCAGAACTTGTTGGTCCCCATATGGTGACTCGCCAGTGTGGTTGTTTTCTTTTGTTCGCAATCGTTGTGTTATGCTTTTATAGATCTTCCCTTGGCACTTAATGGTTCTCACGATGTATGTTTCACGATCTAAAAGCCCACTGTGTTTGGGGTCTATCACGTTGCTATGCTCAATGACTGATGCTCTTTGTAAAAGCTCTCTCTTGTAAGTCGCTTTGGATAAAAGCGTCTGCTAAATGAATAAATGTAAATGTGAAATGTAAATGTAAAATGTAAATGACCTGTATACATTTACATTTATTTTGCAGACGCTTTTATCCAAAGCGACTTCCAAGAGCAAGTTTTACTAATAAGTCTCATCCCATTTTAAGATGTGAAAAGATGCGATGGACGTTTTTCGGACATGACCCGATATGTTACTAGTTAATGTACATACTTTTTCCCCAAGGAGATTTTCCTTTTGTACAATTGTAGAAATGCTGTGAGGATCCGTATAAAACTCAACAAGAATGAAACTATTATATGAAAAAAAACATTACAGGAGTCCCTGCCACTTCTGCTCTGCCTTAACGTTCAAGCTTTGCACCAGCTTGGCAATGATAACCGCAGGCACTAGCTTACAGTACAGTACAGTACAGGCGAAGAGCTCTGGGGAGAGACATCAAAGAGCCCCCCCCCCCCCCCCCCCCCCCCCCCCCCCCCACTTCCCCCGGGACCTGGCAACCCAACGTTCTGGAATTGAATGCAGCCTAGCAACCTTCTATATATCACGCAGAGAAACCTTTCAACCTTGCGCTGAGCTGAAGGCGGATTATGAAAGTCCAAAAAACTGGGGACGAAAATGCCACCAATTCCTAAAACGGACAAGAATGAAGACTCCTTCTCCCGTTTAAGGTTGCTAGGCTGCCTTCGATACCAAAACTGACTTCTGGACCAGACTGGATGTCCACTCTAAAATAGGCTTTTTATTCTTAGCTACGACACAGAGTAACACCGCTGACATTAACAACAATCTTGGTCTAGAGCAGTAGTCTTCAACCCTGGTCCTCAGGACCCACTGTCCTGCATGTTTTAGATGTTTCCCTGCTCCAACACACCTGATTCTAATGCATGGGTCGTTATCTAGCTCTGAAGAATCCTGGTAAACGATCATGCATTAGAATCAGGTGTGTGGGAAGGGGGAAACATCCAAAACATGCAGGACAGTGGGTCCTGAGGACCAGGGTTGAAGACCACTGGTCTAGAGATTGTTAGCTCATGCAATGAGTGGCAGCTTTGCACGAACAAACGTGGCCACAAGAAAGGATGGGAGAGGAATTGTTCTCTATTGAGACCAAGCAGGGCTGGATCAAAGAGAACAGATGTCTTGTAGATTTAGAAACACCTGGAATTGAACTGAGAATGTGAGCTGCACCGCAATAAGCTACAATATAACTTCTGGACATTCTGCCATTGAAGGTTTTCAAAAGGAAAGTAAATGCATGACGCACGCGTATGAAAGTACTTAAGTAAAATTGACAAAACAATATCATTAGCTGGTGCCGAACACACAAAAAAAATATCTCCAGAATGACAAGAATTCAACAGCAGCGTGGAATTTACAGTTTCCCAGCAACGTACTCCAGTTCAAACACAGAACCTCACTGACTTTCACTTTGGAAGACGGGCCGGCAGAACCTTCCAGGAAAAGTTTGTCCTGTCACGCTGGACAAACATCCAGATTGGTGCTAACATGTATGCAAATCATATCCCTCTGTTCTATATACACTCTACATTAATTCATTCATTCATTCATTCAGCAGACGCTTTTATCCAAAGCGACTTACTCGACTTACTCAACTGTTCCTGAGGTCACGCAAGCGGTTACACGCCACACAATTATGCAACACCATGCACGGGAACAATACTTTGGCCGAGGTGCCTCTCAGAGGCCAAAAACAGGCGTGCTGTTTTGTTACTTTTCCAGGCTTTCTCTCTGTAATCTATCGCTTGAGTGGTTCTTATCAGTGTCACATCTTGTTCCAGAGATAGGGTAGAGTGCAAAGGCACAATGAAGGGCTGGAAAGGGAACCGACTCTTAGAGACTGCTTTTCAAAAGAACATTGTGATGGGTGAAAGTCTATACAAATTAAAACTCTTTTGTAGCTTGGTTTAATACCAGACACTCTAGTTGGCTTAAGCTCAATGTCTCTGAAAGGATTTCTAATAGCATGTTGATGTCGGGTGTTTGTAAGACACTCTCCACGCTAACGGTTTTATCGTTTCAACGATCCGTTTAGGAGATTTAAAACGACGGCAATCGAATCCTTCACACGGTTAATGTAACGGACTATCGCGTGATTCGTTCAGCCATAACGCTCAATAACTGCTGGTGATACTGTCTACTGTACGTAAACGCAAGGACATACTCCTAGAAACAGTAGATGTATTCACACACAAAGATGACTACAAAAACAAACATATCCAGCCCACTGTGGTCTGAGTCTGCTGGGAGAGACATGGATGCTTCTGGTGCAGGAGTACTGGAGAGGAGAGCTGGCTATCCAGGATACAACAGCCCAACACTGGGCTCTCTGTGTGGAACACCCACCCCCCCACCCCCCATTGACCAAGCTTTTTTCACAAATAGTTCTCCCCTAATACTAATTAAACAGACACACACACACACACACACACACTCTAATTGCTTACCGAGTCTTCTGGAGGTCTGTGTATCTTTGCCCACTCTACTGAAGGGCCCTTCACCTGTAGGAATCTGTGGAATATCTTCTTAAAGCCCTCAAAGTCTTTTCTAGACACCTGGAAAACAGTTTAACAGTAATTAACAAGTATATACTGTATACTGTATATATGTATAAACAACAGTAGTGGAATGATATGTAGACAATAATTCTATTCTAATGATAATTAAACCTCCATAGGTAAAGCACACATTATGCTTCTATATGCATTAGGTCAAAAGGTTTAATGAATGGATGTTATTATGTAGCAGCTTTAAGTGCACACAGTACATCGTAAGTAAATAGCTAGGATGCATTAGTAACTCAGTGTATCCTTTTAGTGATGGATGGATGGATAAAGTCTCGTTGACACTAGAGCAGTGGTTCTCAACCCTGGTCCTCAGGGCCCACTGTCCTGCATGTTTTAGATGTTTCCCCCTTCCAACACACCTGATTCAAATAAAGGGTCATTATCAGGCTTCTGCTGAGCTAATAAGACAGACCTAATCATTCAAATCAGGTGTGTTGGAGCAGGGAACCATCTAAAACATGCAGGACAGTGGGCCCAGAGGACCAGGGTTGAGAACCACTGCACTAGAGTATGCGTTTCCCCTCCTACTAATCACTTCCAGGTGGGCTCCGAAATAGGAATAGGGAGGAGGTGTGGAGAGGCCCAGAGAGAGAGAGAGAGAGAGAGAGAGAGAGAGAGAGAGAGGGGAGCGTTATCAAATTTGAGAAAATTACGAGTTTTAGGGGCAGAAGGAGGACAGAGTAAACTGGCCCAATCCTCCACACACTCAACAGCACAGCTGTGAGGAGCGTCAGGCAGGCATATGGGTCATGGCTGGATCAGGGAACATCTCATTGGTTCGGTTCTTGCGAAAGCGTAAAGGATGTGTGTGCATATGGCCTTGTGTGCGTCCGTGGGCGTGGCGCGGGGGTTTGAGCGTGACCTCTTTCTCAGCTCCGGTGGCCGTGTCCAGCAGCATCTCCAGCTCCGCGTGCATGGAGCTCTCCAGCTGTTGCCGCATCACTTCCTGAAACTGGGCCATCCCTCCGTTGGCCAAGCCCTTTGACAAACCTGCATAGGATACACAGGGACGGCAATGAGAAAGACTCACTAAACCGACCAATGACAAAGTGCTATGTGAGTGCTAGAGAAGGCTCCAACCAATCATGAGAGCTCATAAACTTGCCTAATCTGTCCATGTGGAATACTCCATTGCAACCAGTCAGAACTGGATCCAGCTGTATTGGTTTAGAAACTGATAGTGCTGGACCATACTCACTCTACATATGGTCGCACAAACTAGTAAAGATTCAAACTGATTGAATTTGAAAATAGAACTATGATTAACTTCCACGGATCAGAATGTGGGACTTTTCTATGATCTGGATGGGTGTAACAACTTGTCAGAAGGTTAAAAGAGGGACAGATAACACAAATCTGGAAGGAGTGTGTGTGGCTGGTTATTAACAGGTCCACGCATTCTTTTTAATGATCACACTGTAGCTAGGAGCTTTTAGTGTTTTTATAGCAGCCACAAAACTCCAAGGTGATAAAAGGTTAATAGTAAACAGAAAAAAGGATGGTCACATAAGTTAGACTTTGTCCTCTCAAAGTGTGTAACTCAGGTTTCGTTAAATTACATACAAGATGACAGCTTCTTCTAAAAAAGTTTTCTATCTTTCTATTTTCACAAAATAATTGCGTCATTTTGATTGTATTTTTAAAGACAAAACAGTGCAAATGTCTAAAAGTACACTGTAACCTGTATACCACAAAAACAGATTCAAAGCCAAACCAGCTATAGTCTAGTCGTGATTTCCTTGGAATGTCATTTTAATTGTAACCAAGAGAAAAAGTCAATCACAAGAGGCCAACCTGATTATATCAGATATATATATTTAATGATCATACATGCCTTATTCACAAGTCCATGCTTCTAAACGACACTTACCTTCAACATAAAGTGACATATCTTATAGTGTAAGAGATAACAGTCCATAAACTACTATTCAGGAACACCTTGACAGTTACAATTGAAGAGCAATACCCTTCAATCTTGATCTAGTTTAAGGAATGAACGTCCATTGAGAAAAAGATCAAGCTGCATATAATTCCACAGGAATGAGAGAAAAAAAATTCTTGCTCCAAATGGGGGTTCATTCAGTTGTCGATTCCATAACACTGACTGCTGCTAGGGCGCAGAGAAAATCCTTCAGCGCTCCATCATTCTCTCGCTTGAAATCTTTGAAAACGACCTTAAAAACGATTGGATCGCGATTTCTCGCTAAACGGGAGCCCGAATTGTCTTGGTTTTCCTCTACATTTGTCCTCTGAATGCAGTGATGGAAGCAGAGCTGCTCTCTTTATTCCTCCACAGATCTCCCCCATTCCCTCCCCCCAGTTCAATAACCCACGTCACACTTCCTTTAGTCAAACCCACGCCCCCTCTCTCCCTTGCCACGCCCCCATCCTCCTGCATGGACTATTATGAAGTTATGGAGATAGGAAGTTGAATAAAAAAATATTTCAAGCTTCAAAATGCGTTTCGGACAGTGAGAGAACAGCCTCGCAGTGCCAGCAATGAATGATGAAGTGCACTTCACATTACTAGCTCATGTTGTTGAGCCCGAGCACACCGCATCTTTGCCAAGACGCCAGATCAGTGGTTCTTAACCTGGGTTCGATCGATCCACAGGGGTTCGGTGAGTCAGTCTCAGGGGTTCGGTGGAGGTCAAGACACACATCACACTCATGATTCTTGATGACACGACCAACTAAGAAGGGTTCGGTGAATGCGCATATGAAACTGGTGGGGTTCAGTACCTCCAACAAGGTCGAGAACCACGCCAGATCGATGACATTGTGTTAATTCGAGTTTGAAAGAGTTGCGGTGAATGTCAGTTACGGTGTTGCAGTATGCAGCTTTTTGGACTCTATTTAGGCGAGGTTGCTCCTTAACTGAAGCTACAGGCTAGCTAAAGCTAGCTAGCTAACGTTATCATCAGCTGTGGATGAAGCACGTATCAGGCCAACTGGGGGCTTGTAACAACCATTTGTACAATGACGCTGCACCCAACGTGGATGATATTAACTGGGATTAGAAGATATTACATGAAAATAACGAATTAAAATAAATCTAGGTCCTTACTGTGTAGCTGTTTCAGATGATGCTGCCTGAACAAGCCCGTGCTGGACTGGCGTTTTGAGGAGCCCCGAAACGGGATACCTGGCAAAGTAATGTAGCGAAATTAAAATGCAGAATTTGTCTTCAATAAAATAAACTTAAAGTGCTATTCAAAATGTATAATTATATTTACTCAATAAAGTGAAGTCTGTACGTTTGGTACAATAACGTGGAGCGCGAGAAGCTAACCAGTTCTACGTCTAAAAGGACTGGCCAATGAAATGCTGCTTTGGAACTGGCCAATGAGAATGCAGCTTTGCTTTGGTAAAGGTTCCTCGATTGGGCTCATTCACTTCAGAAATAATGTTCCTGTTAAATTGATCTGGAGCCATTAAATAATAATAATTCAAACGGGCACAGTTCTGGTGTTGACGACTTGTTCACATATCAAATTATTACGCTTTTAATAATTCATAAGCATCCATCCCACGCTTATTCTCGTTAGGTCAATTATACATATTTCTTCATTTTTCCCGGCACATGATGAGCCACACAAAGTTTTTGGAAGATTGCAAGAAACGTTTACACGAGTGATTTATTCATTATTCAAGATTCATTTAGCCAAGCATTTGTGTTGATACATTAGTTTAATGTGCATGGCTTTGTGGTAATCATTTAACACATCGATCTTATGAGTTGAGGATATATATTTTATTTAATCTTTGAATGCAGTCATACGTACATTAAAATGAACATTAATTCAGCGGTTGTTCTTTTATTAACAAGAATGCATCGCCCTCAAGTGGCAGAATTGCACCATCACAACTAATTGCTCCTATGCATCACTGGAGTGGTATAGGGATGAAAAACATTGAAGAAAACGATAACTTAGCTGTCAGTATCATTCAACTTAATATTTTTCACAAAATATTTCGAAATATGTTCCAATTAAAAAACGTAACATTTCATCTAAACAAAATATGGTGTATATCTTTCACTGGTTTTATTGTTTGACAAATAATCCTTACAGTGATTGTAGACGAGTGCAACATCATACATGTAACAATCCTCCTTTTCAATAGGGACCTATCAATATTTGTGTGACTCCTTTTAGGGGAGAGTTGACACTAGTGCGCACATACATCACACGCATACACACATACACACACAAACACTCAGGGGAGTGCCATCGTAGACGCAAGTCTGGGAGCTTGGGGGTGCCTAAGTGGTGTTGGGGGGTCGTCTTTGGAGCTACAGTCAAACTCCCAAGAAGGACATGGCAGTGTCTCTCTCCTCCACCAGCTCCTTGGCTGTTTCATCCATCTTGGCTCGGGAGAAGTCGTTAATGGTCAGCCCTTCCACAAACTTCCAAGACTTGTCCTGTAAAAACCAAAATCCATAGGGAAATTGTTAGAGAAACTTTTTAGAAAATGTCAAGCGTGTGGGAATGTAATTACAAATGTAAAAAAAGGACCCTATACTGATCTGGATGGTAACTGACCCCCATCTTCCAAATCTCACCTTGATATGAACAGGGAATGAGTAGATGAGGTCATCAGGGACGCCGTAAGTGTTGCCTTTCGAATACACGCCCATAGAAATGAACTCACCCTGCAAGCCAGACAAAGAAAAACACACTGAAACTCCTGACTGGGGTGGAAACAACTTCCTGATGCGAAACCCCCAGGGGACCCCAGTCCTGTGCTGACCTCAGGAGTGCCTGACCATATGTCCCTCATATGGTCACAGATTGCTTTGGCAGCAGACATGGCACTGGACAGCTTCCTGGCCTTGATGACTGCTGCACCCCTCTGCTGCACAGTCTGAAAGGGGAGGAAGGGAGGGAGGGAGGGAGGAAGGACGTCAGAGGGGGGACAAACACAGTGACATCCAAGGTGACACTCTTGGATAGATCACAACTGCATTATGTTTGACATTGGTGCCTTATATTAGAAAAAGGTAAGACTATACTTCTACTGTAATTCAGTTCTCTGACCTTCCCTGCCTGACTTGATGTGTCTCGATGTGTCTGAGATGGTCTTTTAATTACAAGTGGTGTTAAACTCTCGACAATCAGCTGATTGTCTAATACTTATGATCCCAGAAAGCAAACAGATGGTCAACCCGTTCCAGTAGAGATGGAACTTCCTTCCACACCCCCAGGTAGCCTTTCTACTCAGGGGAGGGGCAGCCAACTCACAGAGATGAAGTCTCCTTTGAGCCAGGTGTCATCCTTGACTGCATCAAAGCAGGCCAGGTCACTGCCAGCCATGTTGACCTTGCAGTGGTGCACATCGGGGTACTGGGTAGATGAGTGGTTGCCCCAGATAATCACATTCTTCACGCTGGTGGCTGGGACCCCGCAGCGCATCGCCACCTACAGAGCAGGAGGGGAAGAAAATGACGGTATCGGATTACTTTTGGAAAATATTATATTGTTAAAAACACACATTTCATGATTTTGAAAATAAAATAATAAAATGGGAAGAAATAAAATGTGAAAATCTTAATTGCTTTTGCAACTTTTTAATTGCATTTTTATGCAAAGAAGCACATCCTTAGTAAGTCTATAAAAAGCACCTTGAAAATTGACCTACTGCTCTACTCCCACTCTCAAAAAGAGTTCTAACCACCAGGGACATAAAGTGCCAAACTATATACCACCAAATAAAAAAAATATCACTGAGAAGGAGATTTCCAGAATTCACGAGTTTTAAACATGATCCCCCAAGGGCTTCAGTTACAGTACTTGTCTAGCAGGTAGTGAAGTGAAGTGGTTCGAAGAAGTGATAAGGTTGTTTGATTGGATTTTGCATTGATGATCAAGAATGAATGATCCTTTACCAATATAACAACTACTAACCAGGCCCCTGAGGAACAGCCTCACACTGATATAGGAGTGAAGAGACAAGTAGTCAATTAAACCTGAAGAGGAAACAAACATACCAGAATTCCTCTCAAAACGGTTGTGATTGACAGCATTCTGCCTGCCGCAAATATTATTGGTTCTAATGAGCAGCTGTTGTAAAACAGGCAAATCTCCCTATTATTTGAACAGACGGAGGAGAGTAGTTTATCTGAAGCTGAATTGTATTTTGGAAATGCCTCATTTGAACAATGCCTGGAATGATCTAATCTCTGGAACAAAAGCACCACACAACTTCTTATTGTCCCAGTCTGTAAAGTGAAATGGCAGTCATAATGTCACACACACACGCACACGCACACGCACACACACGCACACACACACACACACACCTGAGAGCGAGCCCTGTTGTGATCCAGGCGGGTCAGGCAGGAGAAGTTCTCCTTGGGGATAGAGGGGGCAGACTTGGCTGCGATCAGGCAGTTGGTGTTGGCTGGGTTTCCCACAACTAGGACCTGAGGAGAGAAAGCACTGCACATCATTTGCTGACACGAAAGAAATTCCGGAGTCGACTTTATTGTGCTTACTAATTTGATTGGTTCCTCTACAGCGAGAGTTGCGCATCGAGACACGGGTTACATTCTGGCGTGGAACGTGGAAACTGGAGCGTTTGTGTTTACAGTCAGCCCTCTCAAAGGTCAACGGTCACCTTGAGTGTGGGAACGAGCGCAAGAACAGTGACGTTGGTCAGTGAGCACAGGGCCAGACGCTTCTGCGCGTCAGTCTGAGAGCGTCCAACACATGCTCCAAGGTCAGCGGCTCTGCCCTGCCAGCCGTTGCCTGGCACACTAATGTCACTACTGTTTTGACCTGAAGCCAGCACACAACAGAACAACGTGAGCCATGAGCGTTCATGGACAGCTGTTCTGTGGGATATTAACCAGCAGCTGCATGAAACAAAACTCTGTTCAGTATTAGCCGTGTCAACACCCTGTTGCTACCCATCACAACAACATTTTGCTTTCAAGGCCTGGAAAGGCTTCTCCTATGCGCAAGCTTTTCGGGATGTATAAACCCCTTCTTTATATTAACTGAACCAACACTAGGGAGTCATGTGGTGCAGTCGGTTAGGGAGTCGGGCTAGTAATCAGAAGGTACCCAGGTTGAACCCTGGCTGTGCCAGCAGGACGTTGCGTCCTTGGGCAAGGGACTTCACCCTACTTGCCTCTGGGGGGAACGTCTCTGTACTTGGTGCAAGTCGCTCTGGATAAGAGCGTCTGCTAAATGACTAAATGTAACTGTAACACGACACTACAAAACACACAGATGCCCAACCTACCTTGACGGTCTTCTTGGCATAGTTCTCCAGGGCCGTGCCCTGGCTCTTGAAGATGGCCACGTTGGCCTTTAGCAGGTCCTTCCGCTCCATGCCCTCCCTTCTGGGCATCGAGCCTACCAGGATAGCAGCGTCCAAGTCCTTAAAGGCCACTTCCTCCTTGTCAGTGGGGATGACCTCTGCCAAACATAGCGCACAACCGGTCACTGAACATGTGAGGAACATGCGTGTGTACATGCATGTATGTTTTGAGGATTTTCTAAACCGGAATGACCTTTCATCTGCAGACCACGTGGGGACCAATTGGAATGCTTGCTACACTGTTGGCCCACCTCCGTGTATAAACATTGTCTTTGCAGCACTGGCTGCTAATACAGGGGCCTCTCACACAGCCCCGCACAAACAAAGCAAAGGACGGCACCATTTCAGAGGAAAAATACCAGGTCACAATGGAGGTGCTACATAATGGCGCCTCACGACTAAAGCGGGGACACTAAGAGATGGAAAGAGAATCCGGTTCATTTAATAATAATTAAAAAAATGACCTTGGCTGAACACCATAGATAAAAAGGTACGATGCCTCAGGTGTTAAATATTGAATATTCACATGCGAAGGTATAATAAATGAACCCCGAACGGACAACCTCAAATAAATCTAGCCCAGTACATTCATCTCATGGTCCTTCAGACCATTTATGTTTCCTAACGCCAAATTGCCAAAGCAATTTTTAGAATGGCATTTGTAGAAAATTGAAATCACAAATAAATATTCCCCTGTTCCATGAAGTTGAGCACATGAGCTGGTTACATGATTCTGGGCCTGAATGTGACGTCAGCGTCATAGTTACCTTTCAGAAGTGGGAGGGCACAGTCCTGCAGCTCCATGACAACGCCGTCCAGGACGGGCAGCATGGGTGTGATGTCCAGAAGGAGCAGGATGATGGGCTGTGATGGGAGAGAGTCAGAGCAACATCACATGAAGGCTGGTACCATTAACCTGCACCAACAAGCTCCATAACAGAGGATGGAATAGGAAGCAACAGGAATAGTGCTGAGCCGGAACCATTTAAATATAACTACTGTGACAACCAGCATGAACTGAAAAGACTAAGTACATTATCAAGGTTATGCCTTTCAAGGTTACATGAAGCTTTACCCAAATTGTGAATGAATGATTAGATTAGATCTGAATGAGTGCATCAAACTAACTTTAGAAAGTGTCATCTATCACTGTCACTTTGTAACAGTGTTTTTTTTTTACTTTTTTAGGAACAGTCATTCCACCCGTCACTCTCCTTACAAACCATAATGAGCTCAGCCTGAAAGTTACGTAACTGAAGCCAAAGCCCTGTCTTACCTGGTTTGCTCCGAAGACATCTCCCTTGGCGATGCCAAAGAGCAGGGAATAGGCAATCTGCCCAGCAGCGCCGGTCACCAAAACTCGAATGGGTTCAGACTAAAAAATACAAATAAATAAAAAGGGGGGGTGTAAAATATTCGTTGTAAAGCGTTTCTGCATCCTTCATTTATTCCTTTAGGGAACGCAAGTTAGTCATACAGCTTATGCACAACTATCGCATGAGAGCACACTTTAAAATTATCCGTAGGCTATATTAACATTTAGTATTAATGTGCTTCCGATTGTGAGCAGGACAGCAGGATTTAGAAACACGGGGTCGGACACCGTGAATATAAAAATAGAAAAGTTGTCGCGGCATCAGAGCTTGACATCTCCATGACGCAACGAGCAGGGATATTTTTAAAGGGACACCATCTTTACCATTCATTCAACCCTTTCATGTGTCCCACTACAAAGTTACCACCAGACAGAACAGAGATCCACTCCATAAAATGAAATGATAGATGAAGAATAGATAGAAAGTTTTTTTTAAAGTTATGTGATGTCAAGTTCCGTTGTCAAATCCAACGGCACACAATTATGTCATTGAAGCATCAATTTCTATTCATTCAATTGAATCAACACGGCTAAATGAGCTTTGCTAACTAAGAACATAAATAAACTAGAACCTAAATGAATAACTAACGCACGAGATGGAAGAACAACGTTAAACAATTGAAATAAAATTAAAGTTGGATTTTAACAACTGATTAGGGTTTGCAGATGCGATCTGGGCTAAAATGAGATAAGTAGATCGTTACTAAGACAGGCTGTCCTTATCGATTCATTGACGATCAAGCAATCAAGTATGGGTCACGGTACTGGAGCCATGTAGTTCTGTAGTCATTGTAGTTACTCACCATAGTTTAGCAGGTAGTTAGTACTGGTCAGTGCTCTCCCACTTGTGCAACTAGTAGGTCACCTCTAGTTCTTGAATCCGGTATGACCTCGTGAGGTTTGCGCATGCGCGGCAGAGGACATGACTTTTAGGCAATTATTTTCTATAAATAATTATAATAAATATAGATAAATCCTTTGTAATAAAACTTAGCGCACCCAACCTCTTGAACTACGGAGTGGGTTGATATAATATGATGAGGTGCCGGTTCAGTGTTCACGTAAACACTCATTTACTAATTTACTAAATATGCGTGAAACGAGGAGAAGTGACTTTTAAATCTCGCTGATCGGCGATCACGTCTCTCGCGAGACCCTGACATTCAGACACGTTTTGCTTACCAAGTTAATAAACTCATTTATCGATGAACACTGTTAACACTGTGTAGCGGTTTCGTAGTTGTGGTATGTGGCTCTAGTCATAAAAAACATTGTCCTTAATCAATTCCCACTGAAAAAATACATCAACAAGAAGAAAACATGTTCACAAATCACGTTAAACAGCTCAGCACTGTGTTGCCATGGTAGAGAAACCTTAGCATTGGTTGCCTAGACACAAGCAATACGTTTTTTGCAAAGAAAACACTGCATGCAGGCTATTAAGCTCATGTTTTCACACTTTCATGTACGCAGCTAGTAAGGGCATGTAACACAACAACGCATGCATCTTAGCAATATTACAAAACGCAGGTGATCAGGCGAGTGATTTGTTAGACCGTACATCTTCATAGTTATCTTGTTGGCTAGTTAGCTTAGCTAGGGCGGTGGACTTTTTGTTGGCAAGATCCCTCTCAAATGGTCTTCTCTTCCACGCGTCAGAGAAAACAACGGGCAAATAATACAGGTAAAAAAAATCTGCAAGTGTGATTTTAACAATTGGTCTAGTCTAGTGTGTGTAGTTGGGAATGATTGACAGGTAGTGGTTGCGCTCATGCGTGCTCGTGCACGTTGTTTTCTAAAAGGCTGATTATCATTTAGATTTATTCATTTAGCAGACGCTTTCATCCAAAGCGACTTACTGTAAGTACAGGGACCCCTGAGGCAAATAGGGTGAAGTGCCATCCCCAAGGACACAACATCACGTAGCCACAACTGGGAATCGAATACACAATCTTCTGCATGAGCCCCACGTCTTAAACCGCCACCTGACTCCTATCACGTTATTGTCCAGCAGTGTGTCATTGCTATTTGCTTTGACATTTCACTTTTTGTTGATGGATCACAACCATTGAATAAAGCAGTGTGGGGAAAACCCTGTGGACGGCATTGCCTGATTGTTCTCAAATGTTGATTATGAAATATTTCAGAGTATGTTACCTGGTCCAGTGGGGGGGGGTTGCATCATTTGCCCATCAGTTCCCTAAAGGTTTCAAGTATCGTGGAACTCGGTTATTACAAAGGCTCTCCTATTTTACCTCCATAGGTGTAGCCTATACATGTTTTTTTTCTTCTATAGACCCCCAATTTGATTCAAGTGTTAGTCGATCCATGCTATTAATAATATATGACCTCATTACAGGCTCATTACATACAATGAACAAAGGCTCAGGAGTTTTGTGTTACATCGTATTGACCTCTCTGTCTTCTCACATTAGCTGTCCAGTCACTTCCCTCAATCCAACAGTATTTAGGGGTTAGAATATGCTTAGAAAACATCTGTTATAGGTGTAGCTTTAGCAACTAATCTTTTGAATTTTAAGATAAACCCTTTAGGCCATGGCTGTCCAAACATGTTCCTGACAATCAACTACTGGAGGTTTTCACTCCTACATGATTTGGCTTATTAGCCAGCTGGGGTCATTATTAGAATCAAATGCACTAGTGAGGGTTGGGGTTAAAAACATACAGGATGGTAGGTCTCTGAGTACATGATAAAACAGGTCTGTTTTTAGTGTGTTGACCCACTATGATGTGCCAGGATCTGCAGTATTTAAGAAAAAATGACGACTTGTAAGAATGTAAACTGTGATGGAGTTCCCCGTTTCACTTGAGAGTGAACTGGATTGATCGCAAGTTCAAAAATGCGAAAACTAGGAGACTATCTCGAACTCACAACCGGTTAACTCACAACCTTCCGATTATTAGCCCCACACCTTAACCTGTTGAGCCCCCTGACTTCCTTCTAGGAAAGGATGTGTTTAAAACACATCACACACAGAAACACCTGTGGAGGGGAGTTGGTATAGTCAGAGCTGGACTGAGATACATTGACAGGTTCTCTACCTAACATGAGCTTGTTATCGTTCCTCTTGGAAATAGCTTGTCAAGGTTAACTTTTTTTTAAACACACATTTGATGTCATGTCCCAGCAAATTCAAGTGTTTGCTTACTAATTCAGAAGTATTTATTAGTTGTGTTGTTATGTGGGTCTCTACATGAAACATACATGGATCTAAATATTTGATGAAATGTCATCAGCAGCTGGTTTTGAAGCTCATCTTCCCAATCCGGGCCTTTCCCCTCTCTTCTTTTAAGGAGAGAGAACCATCCAAAGCCATGCCAGCGTAGCCGCAGGCCCAGAACAGGCCTGGTGTGACCACATCTGTCAGTGACAGCTTCTTTACACAGAAGGTCCTCTCAGACAGCTCTTGTGTGATAGGCCGCTTCACATGGGTGTTTGGAACAGCCGGCGCCTCACGCCAGCTCTGCTACCGCCGCCTGTTTGCTGGGGTTTCATCCATTGTTTTCTCCTCTAGCCAAGGTTTTTCTGGGAGCTTCTCCTCAACTTCTTTGAGGGTTTAGGTTGGTTGAGGGGCAGTTCTATGGGAATATGTGAAGCCCCATTGCTTGTAAAAAAAGAGCTGTACAAATAAATGTTGATTTGATTTAGTGTGGAAATGATGTGCTGTATTCTTCCTCTGAGTATCATACGATACTAAGGCCATGACCTTGTTCCTCGAGTTGAGAGCTTATTTCAAAGGTTTTTGTTTTCTAAGTGTGGACTGAAACCATGGCTAACTCCACGGTTGACAACAGCAGCATTCACGATCCTATCTGGTGCCTGATTTTCATGCTGAGCCTGATCCTCTGTGTGAACTGTGAGAGCAGGCAACACCAGTGAGGTTTTGACTCCCCAGACACACACACACACACTCAATCTTAATCTTGATAAGAGAGTGAGCATCCTGACATATCTTCCTCCACATACCCCTCCTGTCTCACCATGTATGGGAGTCAGTTGGCTGAGCGCTAAAGGGGACAGGCTAGTAATCAGAAGGTTGCAGGTTCAAAACCTGGCTGTGCCAACATGATGTTGTGTCCTTGGGCAAGGCACTTCACCCAACTTGCCTCAGGGGGAATGTCCCTGTATTTGCTGTAAGTCGCTCTGGATAAGCGCGTCTGCTAAATGACTAACCCCCTGTTTACACGTACACGGGTATTTTTGAAAACGGAGACATTTCCCTTCGTTTGTATCGTTTACACTGAGAATTCGCCCTTTCCTCACCTTCCTCCTCTCCCTCTCGTGCCATAACGACAACACGGTGAGAACTCTTCCTACACACCCACTGCACTGTTATCTGAACCACAAGAAGAAGAAAAAAACATATACCGTAATGATCAATCTAGCCCCATAGCAAAGCGTGCTCCAACTGTCCATCTACCTCACTGCTGATTACATCGTTGCCACCAAATCCTCAGGTATCATCATCAGCAGCAGCAGCACTATCCCTCTGCGTCTCAGCAGTGTAATGCATGTTGTAGTCCCAGTCTACTCTGGGATTACCAGATGGGGGTGGAGATTCAGGCTTCCTTCAGGATTAGAGCCTCTTGCTGTTTCATCAGGTGTGTTGCTGTTGTTTTTTGAAGGAAGTTTGGTTTTGGTGTCGGTTCGGAGTGGAAATCGCTGGACAGTAACGGTATGTGTCCACTAGGTGTCAGCAAAGGGCTGACCCTCAGGAGGAGCGAAGCTGAATCTGAGGGTCCTTGACACATTCAAACCTCCGACCTTGTTCTTTTCCCCACTGCGTTTCATATCCAGTTGTAATGGACGGACGTGTCCGAAGGACGATAAAGATGACCTGAGGAAACAGCTGTGAGGTTAGGGCGACGGACTAGTAATCAGAAGGTTCCTGGTTCGAACCCTGGCTATGCCAACATGAAGTTGTGTCCTTTATTTAAATTTGAGTACCTAATTTAGCAGACACTTTTATCCAAAGCGACTTACATTAAGTACAGGGACATTCTCCCTGAGGCAAGTAGGGTGAAGTGCCTTGCCCAAGGACACAACATCACATAGCCACAGCCTTAACCCGCTGAGCCACCTGACTCCCTCCGTCCTTGGGAAAGACACTTCACCATACTTGCTTTGAGGAGGGGAATGTCCCTGTACTTACTTGCTGTAAGTCGCCCTGGATCAGCGCATCTGCTAAAATGACTAAATATAAATGTGTAATGTGCTCCTCTCTCTCTCTCCCCCTCTCCCTCCTTTGTCAAAATACGTCCTCTAGGTGACCCCCCTGTTGCATAGCTCAGTTGAGCCCACCTACAGCCTAGGACTTTGTTTCAGAAATAGCTCTGAGTTCCATTTGAGCTGTTGTGATTGGAAAAGCATGTTCAAGAGAGCAGCCCGAGGGTGTTGGAGTGTCTCCTGCTGGCTTTGATGGACTTTTCTCTTTCAGAAACCCGAGCTGGGGTTTGCTGACTTGGGGCCAGCTAGCCTGAACAGCCTCTGTAGTGTTGGGAAATAACACAGGCAGCCTCCGTGTCGGAGAGCGCGTCTCTCTCTCTCTACAAAGACGCGTGGCCTGGTTCTGGCAAAGGGAAGACGGAACCAAATTTTGTCACTTCTAATCATGCACACTTCATTTCTGTTCGAGATGCGTGCCGGCGCGCACACAGACAGACACACACACTCACACACACAGACACACTCACACACACCGTCCTCGAAGCAGGCGTCAGCCACGCACTTGTCATTCTCATTCCTCCCCTTTCCGCGTTTGCTTAGGGAAATGGCCCATGAAATAGCTTCGACGGAACCGACTTTAACCGATCCCAAGACAAACGCACGTTTACCATTGACATTTCGTCATTTAGCGGACGCTTTTATCCAAAGCGACTTACAGTAAGTACAGGGCAGGGACATTCTCCCTGAGGCGAGTAGGGCTAAGTGCCTTGCCCAAGGACACAACGTCACATAGCCACAGCCAAGGTTCAAACGTTTTCTCATGCTGATTGAGCGGCGGACGAGGTTAGGTCTGTCTGCTCCGCGCTGACTCTGAACACCTTTCACCAAAAAGGCTAATGATGCCACTTTAGTACATAACAGGATAGATTCTCGTTCCTCAATTGACCTGACATATCTGATGTAGGCGCATGTTTTTTTTCTCACGGCGAATCTTTTTTTCCTCCACCCCCTCTCTGTCACAAGAGGGCGCCAAAGGGCCACAAGCCGTAGCCGTAAGCTTTTGACGCCTGCAAACACTTTGTTTTTTATTGCGCTCCAAAACGCAGTGAAGGATAACCTGGAAGCGACTGACAACATGGCAGCTGATACCGACAGCATCCGGCGCCGGGGCCAAACGCTTTTTCTGCTGCTTTATTTTATATATCCCCCCCCCCTTCGTCCAATCAGCATCGCTGTTGTTATGAGTTTGCAACAACCGAGTGCCCCTAACCCCCTCCCCTCTTTCAACTCTTCCACCTTTCGTTAACCCCCGCCCCCCCCCCATTCCCCACCCCGAACTCAGATCCATCCAGCTGGACTGTGGCGTGCTCTGCAGCGACTTGCTGGGCCCTGCCTTGGCGGTCACACCCCCCTGCACACTCAGAATGCTCCCCCCCCTCCCCGTGCCGCCGAGAGGCCGCAGCTTGCCGCACGACGGCCGGACATGACATGTCGGGGGGGGGGGGGGGGGGGGGGTTGCTCGCTCGCAGGTTTCGGTGGCGGAACTCGCTGCTTGTTTGCGCTTGGCAGGGAGATGGCGGTGAGTGGGAGGGGGGAGGAGGAGGAGGAGGAGGAGAGGAAGGCACTGTTTTTCCCCACAACACTGCGCGGGGGGGGATTAAGGCCCGTTCTGAGTGCCCCTTGGGTCGCAGCGCAGATGTTAGACCGCGATAGCGCCTGTTGCCGTGCCGACAGGATAGGCGTGCCCAGACAGCGAAATAAGCCTGCGTATGTGGGAGAGGGGGAGGGGATGGGGCGAGGGGAGGGGAGTGGACCTGTAGTTTCGCCAGGACGGTTGGTCACCCACACATCCACAGGAAGGCGTACGCACCCCAGGCCCGGCCGGCCAACCAGCACCCACGGGCCCCCTCGCTAGGTGAGATGGGATAGTGTGGGCGTGTGCATTATCACGCACCCCCACACAAAAGCCTGATCCTGTGGCGTTAAGATTGGCTGGCATCACGGCAGGGGAGGTGTGACCGGGGCTTTGCTGCTGGAGCGGAGATCTTCTACCACCTAACAGCCGCTTTACCAAAATATGGCGCCTCTCCCAATGTGTGCTTATGTAAGGCGGAACGTTAAACAGAACAGCGAGACCCCTCTCGCTCCCGTTGGGGGCTCTTACAGACAGACTCGGAGGAAAGGTGATACAGGACTTAACAAGACCAGACTTGACCTGGTAATACTTGCAGGGCCCTGCTATTGTCCCGTTGAGCTAAATAAGCCAGCAGGATCTTTCTGCTTGTGTTGGTGTGCGGGGCGTCAGATGGCTCAGTGGGTTGGCCTTCCTGAGCGGAAGGTTGTGAGATCGAACCCCGGCTGTGGTTATGGGATGTTGTGTTCTTAGGCAAGGTACTTCACCCTCAAGGAGAATGTCCCTGTATTTGCTGTAAATTGCTTTGGATAAAAGCATCCGCTAAATGAGTATTTATTATTTATTTGTGTTCCTTTGTGTAGGATAGTTGGTATGTGTGCTTAAAACAGGGGTGAGGGGTGTCCAATCCTGGTCCACGAGGGCCACTGTCCTGAAGGTTTTAGATGTTTCCCTGCTCCAGCACACCTGATTCTAATGAAGGGTCATTATGAGGCTTCCGCAGAGCTTGATAACGACGCTTCATTAGAATCAGGTGTGCCGGACCAGGGAAACGTCTAAAACCTTCAGGACAGCGGCCCTCCAGGACCAGGATTGGACACCCCTGGCTTGAAAACAATGGCGATGTTCAATGCATGTAATAGTCCATCAATTTTGGGGGGGGGGGTCTAAGAAAGCTCTGCATTGTGGCCTTTCTGTGTGCGTACACACGCGTTGTGTGTGTGTGTGTGTGTGTGTGTGTGTGTGTCAGAGAACGCAGGGGCTGGAACCATTGTGGCCCACCGAGAAAGTGGAGCGTTTTCACGCACGGCTGGTCTCACAGGCTGTCTGTCAGCTGGAGAACGGCCAGGTGTGTGCACGCGCATGTTTCAGAGGTCGTCTGCGGGGGGGGGGGGGGGGGGGGGGGGGCGGGGGGGGGGAAGCGCTCTGCCCGAAGCCCCCCCTGTTTCTGAACCGGTTAGGAAGCAGAACCTGGCCTCCCTCACTGTTCCTAAAATGTTTTGTTGGTTGGCCTGTCTTTAGCCTGGCTGTTAGCGCTTCATGTTTTAGCATGTTCTCAATACTGAACCAGGCATGTGCTTCCATACTACGCCAGAGGAGTTTTATTTACGCTCAGCTTTTGTTTTCCAGAAACATAATTGTCCAAGGATGACATCGTAATATAACTGTGTTGATCCTTATACCTTATAAAGTCGGCTATGCTATGTCATATATTACTACCGCGTGGATGACACAGAACCTATACGTAAATCATGACTGCAGATTAGATTAGATTCAACTTTATTGTTACAAGTACAAGGTAACGAAATGAAGTTAGCATCCAACCAGAAGTGCAAAACAGGTAGCATTAGCGGAATGTACAGAGTATTTACAAGGTAATTACATTTACATTTATTCATTTAGCAGACGCTTTTCTCCAAATCGACTTACAAGAGAGAGCTTTACAAAAGAGCTTCACTTATTGAGCATAACAACTTGATAGACCCCAACCTAGCGGGCATCTAGGTTACAAAACATACATCATGAGAACCAATAAGTGCCAAGGGAAGAACTATAAGAGCATTCAGCTGAACATTATACAAGGTTTAAGGTGAGCCTCTGCCAGGCTGTAGTCCACCAGTGGTGCGAGTCGTAACACAACAATAGGAAGTTTCTGAACTACAGCAACAACAAGTGATAATAAAACTGATTTGTAAGTACAAATATACAGATGTATTGTCCAAAATTCTACAGTATTTTTACAGTATTTACAGTGTTGTATGTACAGATATATACGGTACTATATGCAGATGTGGAAAATGGAACAAGCAGCAGGAGCCGAATATACATTGAGTATGTACAGGGTATAAAAGCATGTACAGGGTATAACAGTATTTTGGTATTACAAATACACAGACTGTATCCAGCACTATAACTTCACATAACCTTGTCTGCAGAGGAATGCCTGACTTTGTGGGTCACTCAGGTACTTTCAAAGTCCTTCTCCCTCTCGCTATTACAGCTCTTTCCACCGAACACTTAACCCCCCCGGACCCGTCAGTCAGCTTAAAAAGACCGTGGAGACCGACATGCCTGCGGTCGCGATGACCCTCACCCTGTCCCCCTCCCCAAAGGTAGGGCGCGGGGGGAGGGACACACAGCCCCAGCGAGCGATGACCGACCCCCGGCACCAGACCGCCGTGGCGGTGACCGTGTCCGGGTGGCGGCAGACAGGACGTCACCCCGGTGACAGAAGGCGGCAGGTACGGAAGGTCGGAGGGAGAATCAGTGGAGGAAACACTGATCCTGACCTTTGCTTTGGCGCGTCAGCTTCTCATTCTCTTTAGACATCTGACACACACTGACACACTCGTATGCGCACACACACACACGTACACACAGGTGTACGCACACACGCGTGTATACACACACCTGTCAAAGGCCTCCTTGAGAAAACCTTTAACGACGCGTGTGTGTGTGTGTGTGTGTGTGTGTGTGCGTGCGTGCTGGAGCGAGGGGTAAACAATAGGGGGGGGGTGGGGGCAGCTTAGAGAAGTAAATCCAACAACACAAACAAAAGCCACGGCCAGGATGACGCGTGTCACCTTAGCGGTGACAGAGGGCCTGAGGTGACCAGCCGGCCGTCTGGGTCCTTGAAGCCTCCATGTTGTCATTGATCCTCGATGTGCACGGCGACCATCAGTAGGCGATGGGAAAACTCGCCGTCTCCGGCTCTCGGGTTTTCTCTCCCTCTCCTTCTCTCCTTCCAACGCTGTGTTTGCTTGTGGGAGCCATCTCTCGCTTCTCTCCCGCTAACGTGAGTAAATGACTCCGCTGTTCGCGTTCCTGCTGAGGGCACTCAGGGTAAACACCTCTGCTGGAATTGAGTTTCCCCTCGCTCTTCCTCTCCACCTCCCTTTCTCCTCTCCTCCTTCTTCCCTTCCTTACCCCCTCTAATGAGATGTGCTTTTTCCCCCCCGCTCGATCGCTGTTTCTCACTCGCGGAGACTGTTTGAACATCACCCCATTAGGTGTACTACATCAAATCAACTTGCAGCCAACTTAGAAGGGGCTTTTCCACGTGTTTTTGGCCAGAGTGTTCATGTTAGAGGCGTGAATCTTGATTTAATCTTGCAAGTCGTGTTGGCAGCACGGGTCCTTGGGTCTCTCTCTGTCTGCGTGTCTCTCTCTCTGTGTCGCTGTGTGTGTGTCTATCTCTCTCTCTCTCTCTCTCTCTCTCTCTGTGTCTCTCTGTGTGTGTGTCTCTCTCTCTCTCTCTCTCTCTCTCTCTCTCTCTGTGTCGCTGTGTGTGTCTATCTCTCTCTCTCTCTTTCTCTCTCTCAGAGGGCCTGTCTTGTCATCTCCTTCTCTGAACTCCTGAACTCTTCAACTTCTCACCTCTGCATGCACCCTCATACCCTACCGCCCCCCCCCCCCCCCCCCCCCCCCCCCCCCCCCCCCCCCCCCCCCCCCCCGCGCTACAATCACAGCAGATTCCTCCCCAGAAACCTTAAAACATTCCGCACTCCCTCTCTCTCTTTCTGTGTCTCTCAGTCTCTGCCTCCTTTACTCTCTCTCACAGACACGTCACTTTGACAACCAGTCTCTCTTCACAGCGGCGTTGCTCATTTTCTCTGGCTTCATTTTCCTTACTGATGGACATGTCCTGTAACCGACACACACACACACACCAACACACACACTCACATCCATACATCCATACACACACCTCAGTGGTACTCATTTTATTCTGCTTGTCTGTCATCTCTATTATCCTACCTCAGACGGTTGAATGGCCTCCATGGGAGTCTGTGTCCCTGGCATGTTGTGTGTGTGTGTGTCTGTGTCTGTGTGTGTGTGCGCAAGAGAGTGGAGTCAGCATGATTCCTGGCGCCACTCTGTCCACCCCCACCCTTTAATAGGACAACCGAGGAGCCACACAGCGTGTGTGTACGTGTGTGTGCGTGCGTGCGTACTGCCGCGAGGCCTCACACCACTTCCCCTCTGCAGAGCGTTGTCCTCACCTGAGCTTCAGCTCGACTTCACCCCCCTCCGTCTCCTCCTCCTCTCGTATCCTTTCTTCTCCCCTGACAGGGTCGAGTTCGGCACGACGTGGCAGGGGTTACGGGGGGAGGGGTGACGGGGGGGGGCGGGGCAGAAGGAGGGAGGGAGGACAGGGGAACGGCCAGCATGTCCAATTAGTAACTGCAGAGCCTTCAAACTCACGTTGGGAGAGACGGTGCAGAGTCGGTACAATACGCGACGTCATGGTTTTGGTATCTAGTGGAATATGTACTGCCTTAAGGTGTGTGTGGGGGGGGGGTTGGCGAATACAATTCATGATATTTGAGTCGGCCGTGCGGTCTTCCATGCCTGTTCCCACACCTGCCTTTCTGCCCTTCACTGTTTCCACCCCAAGTCCCCCAAACTCTCTCTCCCTGCGGTTTCCTCATGTCTCTCTGTCCTCTCTCCGTTCCCCCCCCTCTCCTTCCTCCGTCTCCTTCTCTTCCCACATACCCTCTCACCCAGAGGCCCCCCCCCCCCCTCCCCGCCCCCACTCTCCCCTCCATTCAAGGATGAGGGCGGCTGGCGGCAGGGGGATAGCTTTCCTAATCCCCCCCTTCGTCTTCCTCCCGCCTCGCCGCAATGTCACAGGAGCTTAATATCGGCCATTATTATTTGCTTGTTTTATATGACAGCGCGGCGGCACAATGACCTGTCAGGTTATCCCCCCCCCCCCTCCCCCCAAATGTCGTCCATTTCAAAGTTGACTACAGTAATCCAGGCACCGGCGATTCTTTAAATCCCGACATCCCTTTTGACTCGCGTGCGCACAGGCACACGCGCCTAAATGAAATTACATACATCTGGTATAGCTCAGAGCCTCCGAAATGTTCGCACAGATGCCTTTTGTCATCCTTGGTGCAGAACAATCCCTTTCAGCTTGAGTGACACTGCTGTGTGTGTGTGTGTGTGTGTGTGTGTGTGTGTGTGTGCGTGCGTGCGTGCGTGTAAGACATGCACGCTGTCCAAATGACTCTCTCTTGTCTTTCTTGGTTCTGAAAAAACTGAAACAGTCCTACACCGAACTTTGGGATCACGGCAGCACTCGTTAAAAGCGCGTGGCCTTTTCTTAATCTCTTTCTGAGTTGCACTTTCTTTTCCCCTCTGCCTGCCCAATTACAAGTATGAGCACCGTGTCCTCGTGCGAACTCTATTGTCTAGGCTTGTCAGATCATGTCAACTACGAGGGAACCTGCTGGGTTGGTGGAGAGATAGAGAGCGCCAAAGACAGAGAGGTGAAAACGTAAGCCCTAAAGAGATCTCTCATCTCTCCCCTCCTTCCCCTTCAGAAGACACGAGCGTCGATGTAATGCTGCTAATACCCAACACCGACTGAATCCGTACATCTCGACACACACTTCACTGACTTAAACCACACACGCTGGTCTGACAGGGACTTGAGGAGTTGTTTTCACTTTGGCTCAACGTATCTTTCAAATGTGTAATTATGCTGCTTTCAGAATGCATTAACGAGCCGGGAGGCTTATTACTGAGCCTCGACATTCAGCAGTGTGAACCGTAGCTTTGAACTCAGGTGTGGGACTCGCTAGCACAGGGCAACATCAGAGCTGTATGTAGTGTATGTCAGTATCTAGAAGTACTACATTAGTATCTACAGATACTACTTCAGTACGTAGAGGTGCTATATTAGTATCTATAAGTACTAAGTTAGTACATACAGGTGCTGCTACATTAGTATGTAGAGGTACTACATCAGTACTTAGAGGTGCTACTTCAGTACGTAGAGGTGCTATATTAATATCTATAAGTACTAAGTTAGTACATACAGGTGCTGCTACATTAGTACATAGAGGCGCTACTTCAGTACGTAGAGGTTCTACTTAAGTACGTAGAGGTGCTACGTCAGTACCTAGAGGTGCTACGTCAGTACGTAGAGGTGCTACTTCAGTACGTAGAGGTGCTACTTCAGTACCTAGAGGCGCTACTTCAGTACGTAGAGGTGCTACTTAAGTACGTAGAGGTGCTACTTAAGTACGTAGAGGTGCTACTTAAGTACGTAGAGGTGCTACTTAAGTACGTAGAGGTGCTACGTCAGTACGTAGAGGTGCTACTTCAGTACGTAGAGGTGCTACTTCAGTACGTAGAGGTGCTACTTCAGTACCTAGAGGTGCTACGTCAGTACGTAGAGGTGCTACTTCAGTACGTAGAGGTGCTACGTCAGGACATAGAGGTGCTACATCAGTACGTAGAGGTGCTATATTAGTATCTATAGGTACTAAGTTAGTACATACAGGTGCCACGTCAGTACCTAGATGTGCTATGTCAGTACCTATAGAGGTGCTACTTCAGTACGTAGAGGTGCTACGTCAGTACGTAGAGGTGCTACGTCAGTACGTAGAGGTGCTAGTCCTGTGTGTTAGCTTCCCGCTGAGGGATGTGAGGGATATGTACTGCCTACAGCGCAGGGCTTCAGTCTATAAAAGAGCTTGACTGGTAATCGCAGAGTTAATCCCACCACCGGTTGAAGCCATATTGACGTTGTGAAGGCATGGGGCGACGCAAGCGTTTAGTCAGTGAAGATGCGTGCGGGCACACACACACACACACACAGCCAGCCTGGAGTAATGTCACAAATAGCACGTCCTCGAGTGTGACGTTTATTTACATTAGTCCATGTGTTTGTGGTGCTCAGTATGAGATACCTGAGTGATGTTTGCGATGCTTGTCATTGTCGTTTGCTGCATTTTAAGCGTGGCGGTGGTGAGTGTGTCACACAGCACTCACAGGGCTGTGTTTGTGGTGCTGGTTTCAGGGAACAACAAGGAGGAGGAGGAGGCCATGATGCAGGAGTGGTTCATGCTGGTCAACAAGAAGAACGCTCTCATCAGACGACAGAACCAACTGTCTCTGCTGTAAGTCTGCCTGTCTGTCTGTGTCTGTCTGTCTAGCAGTCTGCAAGTCTGCCTGCCTGTTTGTCTACCTGTCTGTCTGCCCCTCTGTCTGTGTGTCTGTCTGTCTAGCAGTCTGCAAGTCTGCCTGCCTGTCTGTCTACCTGTCTGTCTGCCTGTCTGTCTGCCTGTCTGTCTGCCTGTCTAGCAGCCTGCAAGTCTGCCTGCCTGTACCTGTCTGCCTGCCTGTCTACCTGTCTGCATGCCTGTCTGTCTGCCTAGCAGTCTGCAAGTCCGCCTTCCTGTCTGTCTACCTCGCTGAAGCCTGTCTGTCTGTCTTGCAGTCATTAAAACAGCTTTCTGTCCATCTTGCTGTGCACACGTCTGCCTGCATACTCTCGTCCCTGCTATTGGTTGCTGGGCTAGCCTAGCTCGTCTTTTGAATTGCGCTCGGCTGTCCAGATGATTCAGACGTCTTCATTCCAACTGGCCAATACATGCACAGCGCGTCACATTCAAATCCACGTGTTCCACCGCGAGACAAACCCTGACATCACACAGCAGCTTGAACCTTTGATCCTGGAAGACCAATCCGACTATGCCAGTCCCGTTTATCCATACATCAACGTCCCTGTTGACTCCATAAGGAATCAATGAGACCCCGAGAGATCCGAATTTCTGCTGACTCTCGGATCTTTGTGCAGTCAGTTATGACGGGTAGCGAGACACACATACCTTTCTTTTTTTTCTTTTTTTTAAAGGTGGTTTTCAAAGGGCCGGGGCAAATGAGAGATTGAAGTATTCATAATCACATTATATCGTGGGAAAAAAAGAGGGGGGTGAGGGTGGGGGGGTGGGGGGGGAGAGAGGGAGTGGTGGGGGGGTGGGGGGGGAGAGAGGGAGTGGTGGGGGGGTGGGGGGGGAGAGAGGGATTTTAAAGTGGGCAATTGACAGAGGGTCTGGTTATTAGCTCCTTTCATTCCCGTCTTTGTGGCGGGGGGGGGGGAGAGAAAGGCGCCTCTGAAGGACAAATTATATTACGTGGAGAATTAGCTCGTTTTCAAATATGCCTGAAAGATGTCGGGAATTGAATTTGGGTGTCATGCCCCCCCCCCCCTCCCCTCCCCAACACACACACGCCTCTTTTTTTTACCTGCCCTGTTCCACCACTCTATCTCCCACTGTGTCAGTCCTTACCTTTTAACCTAAATACCCCCCCCCCCCCACACACGCTCGCCCCCGGCTTCGCCCTCACGGGGGCCGATGTTTTCTGTATCAGTTATTCGCAGTAGATTAATGTGGCGCGGGAGAAGGTTCCGGCAACTGGCGTGATCAATGTTTATTCCAGGTTTCTTTAAGTGCTTAATGATTTCCTCATTAACATATTGATGAACTTTGTTACCCCCCCCCCCCCCCCCCAACTTGCCACAGGGAGAAAGAGCACGATCTGGAGAGACGCTTCGAGCTGCTGAACCGCGAGCTGCGGGCCATGCTGGCCATAGAGGGTAAGAGGGGCGGGGGGAGGGGGGGGGGGGGGCGAGGGGGCGAGAGACAGGCTGCAGGTGGTTGGATCAGCGACGAATATCTACATTCATAAACACCCCCCCCCCCCCCAAAAAAAAAAAAAAAAACATTTCATTGTCATGGAAATATTTATCAATCTTACCCGTTCTGCAAACAGGACAGCGTGTTAATTCTTGACTGGTGTGTTCGTGCACGTGTGTGTGTGTTGTGTGTCTGCGTGGGTGTGTGTTGTGTGTCTGCGTGTGTGCGCGCGCCCCCTGTGCGGATTACGACCGCCAATCTCGGGTCGGTGCTACTTGATCAATGCTATCAGTCTCCGTACGCCAAGCCTGAATAGCAGATGCCTGATTTGAAATCTAGCCACACAGACATGCAGGAGAACTGGAGGTACATATTACTAAGAAAGCTTGTTATTTATACCAGGGCTTCGAAGAGCATCCATTGTGTCATATCAAAGTTGCTGGGGCCCCCGAGAAGTTAAATCCTTTCGACTGTGTCCTCTTTGGCAAAATGAACCTTGCGCAATCAATGCAAATTGATTTTGCTATTCGATGTTGACCCTCCCACCACCCCCCTTATCCTCTCACGCCGCCATGGTAATTTCTTATAGCAACTGATAAGCTCCCTGATCCATAATAAATCAATTGTAATTAGCTGGGCGGTGGGCTGTGGCAAGAAACAGACATGCATAGCCGAACAGGAGCTGTGGAGCAGGAAGCCACGGACGCCAATCCTGCTTTCTCAGCTTGATTGCTCTGGTCTGCCACCGCAGCTGCCTTTGGCCTGGTTGTTAAGTTTATTGAAGACCTGGACGTGAACCTAGATATGAAGTAGGCCTAGTGTATTCAACTATGCCCAAACGTTTGCATTTCAGTAAATCATTATTAATGGTCTTTACGATGCTCTTTACGCCAGACATGGGGCAGTGTGTGCGCGCGCACACGCGTGTATCCACGCTCGGATAAACGCGTGTGGCTGCTTCCGTGTGTCGCCGTCGTAGGGAGGAAGAGATAGGAGAAGAGGAGGACGCACGGCTGTGGTCTGAGCTGGCTTCCTGTGGACTTGTTGAATTTCCCAGTGACTAACTTATCAGTTGGCCCTATTTCCCCCCCCTTAAGGGAAGCACTTAACATTCACATACTCCAGCTTTCTGTGGCGAGGCTGAGATAGTTCTGAGCGGCTGGTGAGGCAAGCGGTGTGTGTGTGTGTGTGTGTAAGTGTGTGTAAACAGCCTGCAAGGAAAACGATTGGTTGCGTGTTGGGAGTGAGGAGGTCCGTGTGCGCTACACGCACGCGTCCCTCTACTGCTCTTATTTGGTGCTTGGGCAGGTCCATTGAGCGATGACCGAGCGTGCAGGTAATTGCTGATTTGCTTGGCCAGTCGATGACAGAGAGAGAGCAGAGCTGGAGGAGGCAGACCAGTAAGAGACACAGATATACACACTCCACTGAGATATACACACACCACTGAGATATACACACACCACTGAGATATACACACTCCACTGAGATATACACACACCACTGAGATATACACACACCACTGAGATATACACACACCACTGAGATATACACACACCACTGGGATATACACACACCACTGAGATATACACACACCACTGAGATATACACACACCACTGGGATATACACACACCACTGGGATATACACACACCACTGAGATATACACACACCACTGAGATATACACACACACCACTGGGATATACACACACCACTGGGATATACACACTCCACTGAGATATACACACACCACTGAGATATACACACTCCACTGAGATATACACACTCCACTGAGATATACACACACCACTGAGATATACACACTCCACTGAGATATACACACTCCACTGAGATATACACACACCACTGAGATATACACACTCCACTGAGATATACACACAACACTGGGATAAACACACACCACTGGGATATACACACTCCACTGAGATATACACACACCACTGAGATATACACACACCACTGGGATATACACACACCACTGGGATATACACACACCACTGAGATATACACACCACTGAGATATACACACACACCACTGGGATATACACACACCACTGGGATATACACACTCCACTGAGATATACACACACCACTGAGATATACACACTCCACTGAGATATACACACTCCACTGAGATATACACACACCACTGAGATATACACACTCCACTGAGATATACACACTCCACTGAGATATACACACACCACTGAGATATACACACTCCACTGAGATATACACACAACACTGGGATAAACACACACCACTGGGATATACACACTCCACTGAGATATACACACACCACTGAGATATACACACACCAATGAGATATACACACACCACTGGGATATACACACACCACTGAGATATACACACAACACTGGGATATACACACACCACTGAGATATACACACACCACTGGGATATACACACACCACTGAGATATACACACACCACTGGGATATACACACACCACTGAGATAGTACAATCTTAGTTGTCACGTGGTCGGTTTACCAATCAGAATATTACTGAATATTACCTCAGAGGCCACACCCCTCATACCGGGGGCACGTCCTGTTCTCCGTTGATAGTCCTGCTCGTCAGGACATGGAGAGGCAGAGAGAGGGAAGGAAAATAGGAGAACATGGGATGGGGTGGGGAAAGAGTAGGAGGGTGAGTATTGCATATCTCCCCCACAGGGGTGAGGCGGGAGGGAGGGAGGGAGGGAGGGAGGGAGGGACACACCTCATGTTGTTTATAGGCATGTCCAGTGATAATACCCTCCTTGTATCTCCTTGGTCTGATGCCAGGCCGAAAAATGCCATCTGTATGCCACGCTCTCATCTCCCCCCGCAACCAAATGGATCCACTATGCCCCCTTTATCTGCTTAACCATTCACACACACACACACACTCACACACACACACACACACTTGCACCTTTTGAAAGCGGACGCTCTCTCGCCACCTAAAAGGGATTTATGCATAGCCAGGTCCCCCAGCTTCCCTTGTTACGCCCTGATATGATAAGGTTTTTTTATATGTTCAAAATCAATATGTAATCCTATGCAGGAGCTTACCCACCCCACCCCACTTCTCCACGCACAGCCCCCCCCCCCCCCCCCCCCCCTCCCCCCCAGCCTCCATTTGTAAATCTATTTGGGCTTTGTTACACAAGGGGGCCGTGCTCTGTAGACCTGGATTGATTAGGTGCAGCGTGGGATACTGTCACATGGGGCCCCCCCCCCCCCCTTTTGATGGCGAGGCCGACTTTTTCAGTGTCGCCAGTTGAACTGGAACTGGAGATAACGAAGTCAGGTTTTTTTTGGTGTTTTTTTTATTATTCCCATCATCGAGGGTCTTTCCCTCCCCAACAAGAAAACAGAACCCTGCCACCTTTTCCAGAATACTTTTGTTTCTTCCTTCTGTGTTTGTGTGTCGACTTTTAATGTCTTTTCTTGGCTTTCCCGTCACAATCTTTGCTTCTTTGCTGTAGTGACGTCGTCGATGATGTTGTTTAAGTTGAAGTGCGGCCTTTTTTCCACAGCCTTAACCATAAGTTACGAGTCAGATTAACAGCATTTGTGAACAACACGAAAGTTAACTGTTTTCTAAGACACACACACACACAAAACAAAGTGTTTCCAAACCGCAGACTTGTCTTGCTGCATCTCTACTAGCCGTCTCTGTCCCCCCACACAATCCACCACCGTGTTACCTTGCCTCAGGTTGCAGTCACCCGCCAGTCGGCCATATTTGTTCTGAAAGGAGTAACTGAACAGGAAGCTGCCAGCATGCTGCCATCAACGTCCTCCTCCTATTCTAGCCAAGTCTTTGTCTCTTGACTTCGTTTGGCCCGAATCCAAAGCAGCCTTTTGGGGACATTCCAAATGAACAAGAGCGACAGAACAAGCAGAGACGGAGGGAAGGAGGGGGGGGAAGGCAGAGGCGGAATCTTTGGGCAAATACAAATCTGGGATTCGCTCGTTTCCCCTGCTTGTTATGTCACTCTCGCGAGTTCCCCCAAACGTCTTGTGTGTGCGCCTTGCGCAAAGTTGTGAGTCTGGATGTGTTTGTTACGGCACTAGTGTGCAGAAGTCCCCCACCCCCCCTCCTCCCTCTTAGAATCAATTTAACATTGGAGGGGCTAGTGGGTGAAGTGTGAAGGGGGGGGGGGGGGGGGTGTTCACAGGGATTTGAACCAGCGCATTCTTATGTGCCTTGTGCAGACTCACATGGTTACCATTGGTGTGCACTGGTAGGGTTATCTGAATACGCACGTGATGTCCCAGGGCCGAGAGAGAGAGAGAGAGAGAGAGAGAGAGAGAGAGAGAGAGAGAGAGAGAGAGAGAGAGAGAGAGAGAGAAAAAGGGAGGGGAGGTAATCCAGAAAGGATTGCACACAGTTGTAGCACCAAGCCCCTACTCCCTCTATCAGGGGCTGCAGAGAGAGGGGCTGCAGGGAGAGGGGCTGCAGGGAGAGGGGCTGCAGGGAGAGGGGCTGCAGGGAGAGGGGCTGCAGGGAGAGGGGCTGCAGAGAGAGGGGCTGCAGGGAGAGGGGCTGCAGGGAGAGGGGCTGCAGGGAGAGGGGCTGCAGAGAGAGGGGCTGCAGAGAGAGGGGCTGCAGAGAGAGGGGCTGCAGGGAGAGGGGCTGCAGAGAGAGGGGCTGCAGGGAGAGGGGCTGCAGGGAGAGGGGCTGCAGAGAGAGGGGCTGCAGAGGGGTTTTTTTTCTCCCCTCCTGGAGGTGTTTGGTTACCCAGCCTCCCCTGCTCTCGTTTGCTCGGCCATGTCTCTCAACGGCCCTCTTTATTGTTTACCTTCCAAATGAGGGGGGCGGGACCACAAGACAAGTGATTGACAGGTGCTTAACCCCCCCCCCCCCCCCCACCACCACCACCACCACCACCACCACTCCCCCCCCCCCTCCCTCCCTCCCTCCCTCGCTCAACACACAACCTCCCCCTGGTTGGCTAGAACTTTAGGTTTTTGGCTTGAAAGTGCACGGAGGAAGGGGAGGATTATTCTAGTTGAAAGTGGGTGGTACCTTCAGCTTCTAGGCAGGACTTTTTTGGTAAGGGAATTGTGGGCTACTGGAGTACGACAGTCAAGGGGTGGACGAAGGGAACTTTACAATGTCGCTAGTTTGGTTGTTAATTTCTGGCAATGGCATTGGATAGGCTCTTCTTTTGTTCTTACATTTCAAAAGTATTTCTCTGGTTTCACACAGCACACAATCCCCCCCCCCCCTTCTTCCTTCGTCTCCCTCATCAAAAAACATCAAATACAGGATCTGACATTTTTGGCATATTTTAGGTATTAGTCCCTACAAAGACTAATGACACGACTGTCGGAAGAGTAATTTGGTTTCCCTGAGAGAGAAAAGGAGAGAGCAAAGGGAGAGAAAGAAAGGGAGGAAAGGGCCAAATATTGGGACTGTGTTCATTTCGCTCTGTGGTCGACTTCAAAGAGCCGGCCAAGCCCAATGAAGAGAGAGAGCAGACCTTTCAGGACAAACACACAGTGCCCAGCGTGACACACACACACACACACACCCCAACCAGCACAATTTGACCAAACGAAGGGGGAAATATTTATTTTTAATAAAGCGCACTTATTTTAGGACTGACATTTTACAACATTCCTTTTCTTCTCTAATCAATAGGAGGTTAAATATTGATAGAGGCTTGAAGTTAACCTCTGCATTTGAGTAATCGGGCCGGGGGATGAGAGATTGGGACGTTGCTAGGCTAGGGGGGAAAGCCTCTTCTTCAGTTAGCTTGAGCGGAGCTGTCCTAGCTCTGGCCTCTGGCTGTGCTGCTGCAGTGGTGATCTACACTGCTAACGTACATGGGAGAGTGTGTGTTGTGTGGTGTTGGGTGGATCTGGGGCAGGGGGGTGTCGGGCGGATATTTGAGCCCCGGGGAGAGTGCTCTCCTGCGGGCAGCCTTCCCCCTGGGGTACGCGGGGAGAGAGGATTTGGAATAGGGTCCCATCTGGGCCCTGTGGGACCTCCTACTGCTTAGGGCGGGAGAACTGGGGGGGGGGGGGGGTTGCAGCATGTTTATTTACTTAATTGTTGTTTGGTTTAACTGGAAAGATAAAGTAAACATAGTCCATTTTTACAATGTCTGCATTTACAGTATACCTGAAACGTTCATGTGAATGTCTTGACAGTGATGTCATAAGCATGGAGGTCATGCAGTCATTTGGTTCTGTGTAATCCTAGCATTCAAGTATTCAATAGCAGCCTATTTAATACCGATGCATGAACAAGACCAGTCTTGTTCATTGCCAATCGGTGTTCATGCATCAGTAACTATCCATTTCAACTACGTTGTAGTTTCAAAATACATAAGGAAAGAAATCAATGTTCATTTCGTCATGCGTTATCAGATGAAGTCTTGTTTTGGTCCCAGCAGGTTGCGTAACAACCCCTGGTGACAACTGGGGTGTCAAATGAAAGCCCTGTTTATCCACGATAGCACATCTCCGGGAATTCATTAGAACCCGATGTCCTTACGATTATCTTCACAAGAAGACCAAACTATCCATCCATGTAGAGGTCTACGGACTCTACACATCGCCACGGGGATGAGCCACTGCAGTCAGGACATCCTGGTGACTCGTCCAACCTTTGAGGGATGTTAATGGCGCTGCTGGGATCTGTAGTCTTTCTGGACACAGTTACTCATTAACAAGTGAATGTGGAGACCGGGATGCACCCTGTTGTCTAGCATCAGAGCAGCTGTAGGACAAGGCATCGGTCCCTGGTCTTGACTGGACGCGGGTGCTTGTCTCTCTCCTCTCCAGACTGGCAGAAGACGGAGGCCCAGAAGCGTCGGGAGCAGCTGTTGCTGGACGAGCTGGTCATACTGGTGAACAAGCGAGACGCTCTGGTCAGAGACCTGGACGCCCAGGAGAAACAGTAAGTGACCTGCTCTGGACTCCTCTATATATAGACACACACACACCAGTGTACACAGGGTGTAGAGGTCAGAGGTGAAGAGGTTGAGTCCAATTCCTTGCATCACCCAAACGTTGGTCCACCGTAGCCACTAGCCGAAGGTGACCGGTAGGTAACCATCATCATAACAGGGATGTTTTTGAGGGAAGTGTGTGTGTGTGTGTGGGGGGGGGGGGGGGGGGGGGGTAGCCACACACCTGTGGCTACCCCTGCGTGTGGCGGTTGGAGAGGTTGACAAGGCCAGTCATTGTCCAATGGGAGCGGACGGACTGGTGGAGGGTTCGTTTGGATCCGGGTCAGAAGGGCGTCTCAGCAGCTCCCTTTAGTCAGCCGTGTCTACCTGTAGGCCTCCTGCTCGGCTGCCTGACCTAGTGACCTCTGACCCCTGACCCTTTCCTGTGTCCCCAGGGCAGAGGAGGAGGACGAACACCTGGAGAGGACTCTAGAGCAGAACAAGGGCAAGATGGCCAAGAAAGAAGAGAAGTGTGTCCTGCAATGATTGGCATTTCAACAGTGTGGTTGATATTAGAATTGTATTATTATTACTACTACTATTTCAGAAACTTTGTTTTGAACCCTGAAAATCCAGATGTTATTTTTCATTTAGAGGTGTGAGAGAGTTACCACGGAATGTGGGCCTTACACCAACATTATACTGACCTGAAAATGTGCTCCACTTGCAATATATGTTTCGTTTTAGTTGTTTTGTTTTGCAAGCAAGGTACTTGTATGTAATATAAATAATATGTGATATACAGCCTAGTGCAAACCTATCAGCGTATTCCAGTAACTATGTTCTGATTCTGGCACAAAAAAAGACAATTATGTTGCTTAATTTTAACAAAAGATTTTTATAACAGAAACAGACTTATGTCTGAGTGTTTCAATATTAAGGAAAGATTTGTTTGAAATGGTTTGAGGTACAGCACAAGTTGTGTTATCTGGGATCGTTCTTGTTTTTTTTCTTCCATGTTGAAGAGGATATTGAGTGACATTTTAACCCAACTACAAAAAGAGGAAGAACGGTTATCAAGATATGTTATCAATCTTTTCAAGCTATGTTCATTACTTGACTATGTATCTTTTAATTACTTCACTTAAATGTTTTAGGCAACTTGTAAAAAAATAAAAAAAAACATCTTAAGAGGGGAACATACAGTCGTTCAAAAATCTTAACTTTGTTTTAGTTATTATTTGTTGTGAATGCGGTTTACCAAACATTTCAGAGCTCAGCGAGGAGGGGGCGGGAACAATAAGACCGGGAGGCGGGGTTGTGTATATTTCCGTCACTGCTCTGAGGAATGGCTTACAAATCCCCCTTTTCTGGGATCCATGCAGTTTGAAAAAAAAATATTATTTATTACCGTTTGTCAGAACTTAAGTGAATACCATCACATTCATGTGCAGTCATTCAAGGATTTCGTTCATATTTATTGTGTTCTAAAGAAGTAAAATATGTTTCATGTCTGCAGCTTTTCCACATTCTGTGCAAATGTCTCGTTACCTGTGAACATTTATCAGTTTATTTATTCCAGTATCATAACACAAGTCTTCAATAAAGTCCCTATGCTTTCATACTCCAGAGATGTTGGCATTTTTTCTTGGTTGCATTTCATGCACTTACATACTTAGTCAAGATTTTTAACATCAATGCATTTTGTATGGTTTGCTGAAACAATTTCTACTCTTTTCTACTCTTCCCTAGCATTTCATTGTTATATAAAAAGTATGTTTTAATGTACTCTTGTTTTACACAAGAATGTACACAGGCCGTTTGACAAGCCTTTTAATCGCTGTCATTTAGGCCCTACCTAGAAAGCTGTTATTTTGTTGTTGTTTTTTTGCAACGATTATAAGTAAATGTGTAACTTTTTATTCCAGTGTGTGTTCTCCGTCTGAATTGAAGTATGTTGCTGTATCAATGCATTCGCTCTCTTTTGCGATGCTTATTAAAGCTGCTCTGTGGATATTCCCACGCGCTTTATGCATGTTTATAAATTAGTATTCGCGTTTGGTTTTCTTTGAGGTCTGAACCGATTGCGGTTCCTCTGAGGAAGATTAGACCAAATCACTTTGTAACGTCGCAGATGTTTTTCCCTCGGCCAGTTTGACTCAGAGGAGAGGGTCTGAAGGCAGCGTAGCCTCGGTCACAGCCTTGCATCCGCGATGGAATAAGGAAAATGGGTTTTGACAGCCGACGTCCTCCCTGGCCTTTCTAATACTTTCACATTAATTTTCTGATCGGTTCTCTGCTTGGGACCGACTGTACATCCTTATAATGTCCCCTAAGGCGCTTTGTTTTAGATTGTATTATGCTACGGGTGGTTGTAATCTGACGAAAAAAGCAAAGCGTTCACAACCGATTACACTCCGGTGAAGAGGCATGTTTCGCTGCTGCCTTAACAAATCGTTAGGATTTACTCATTTAAAGTGGGCTATGATAATATTGTAAGATAGCTTTCGCGTTATTTTGGGCTACAGAATAGGAAGATATGCTATGTAATTGACAAAAAATATCCCAAAACAGGATATAGTCTAATTTTGTTATGCAGAATGAATTTGCTGACATTACTTTTTTATAAATTTTGATTTTCCTAATCACATATAGGCTTGTTTTCATGACTAGTCTTGGTGATATATTTGAACGTACTGTTTATTAATATAGTCAGGGCCTACTATTAGACTACAAGAGGAAATCTTACAGATATGGGACCATCACAACTTTTTTCATAGGCCTAAAGTTTATATTTAATAAGTTAAATACAGTTTACCCTATTTTCTTTATCGAATTGAACGCTGTGAATAAGTAATCGTTCTTATTATCTTTTTCAGAAAATTATTGTAGGAGCAAAATGGCTTCACTCATGTTATCTGAATGTATATGACTAGATTCGATGTTAATTTTCCATAACGCAAAATGTGATAAAAGGAAAAAAATATATAAATGAATACTTGCTTACCTGTCTGGTTACCATGTTGGTGTTTTGATCCTTAACCACTCTTAAAAGAATGACTTTAAGAGATGTGAAAATGTATTGTACACTGCATAAAAACGACAGTCTCAAAACGCGCGGCGTTAAAAAAAGTGTTTTTGTGCTCCCCAGCATAGTGAAGCTGAGGATCCTTGAGAGTGAATGGATGATCTCTCCTGAGCATTGAGGCTGGAGAGACTTTGATGTCTGATGGCCTCCCCTCGCAGGTGTTGAGCACTGGTCGACCGCTGAATATCCGACCCTGCTTCGACAAAATGTACCAAGGGAGAACCTCACCGTTCCCTCTCACTCTGGCTTCTTACAATATTGTATTTTATGCATCATCGTTTTAATAAGCACCGACAACATCCCCGAGCTTCTCTCCAATCCTGCCGGCTAAAGAGACCAAACTTTTCCCCCTCCTCTCCTCGCTGCCTAATCCTAGGCTTTACGAGCTCAGCGTTAAGAAAATTCGACTGCAATTTGGGATTAGACAAAATACTCTATTACAAAAGGTTGCTGCAACTTGATCACTTGATACTTGTTCAAGGGTTTATCTCAGTCTTAACTAGCCTGAGTCAGGATAAGAAAACTAAAGGTTTGTGGATTTTGAGAACCATTTTTAAAAGGGCCACTTTTTTCATAAATTGGGGATATAGTAGGCTATGTAGTAAATGACGGAATATGACCTAAACTGGGCCTTCTTAACCTCTTTGGAGTTGCATGCCACATAATTTAACCCAATAAACCAGGATTTAACATCTCCGGTACGTGTAGAACGGACCTACAACTCCAAAATAACTTTGGTCTTCGTTCCCAGCTATTGAAGGTTTTAGTGGCATCGGCTCCCGCCAAAAGTGCTCTTGTCGATGACTTTATACATCTATAGAGGCCACGTAAATCCTTGCCTTTGATTGGTCAGCCCACTATAGGCCTAAAGTAAAATGTAATTTCGTTCCAACCGCGGTCACTTGCTTTGAACATTAGCTCGCTTTCAGCCCGGGCCTCAATTAGAATGAGTTGATTTAGTGAGATCCACAAAAGAGCCGAGCAAGGCCTTATTACCGTCCTGTGAGCATCTCCACGACCCTTTGAGAAACGGTTAAGGCGAGTGGGCCCTCTATGATATTCTGTTACTGTTTTTGTTGGCATGTCTGAGAAAAAGTGAGATTTTCAGAGTGTTTTATCATGGCGCCTCTTTTTAATAGTTTTTTTCTTGGATTATTTTCAAATGTCGTCCCTGTGAGTTTGGAGGTCTTCCCTATTAAACTTTACCGCGTGCATTCTGAAATGTAAGTGGGGATTAGCCCTTATTAATATTCATGAGATGGGGGTCACAATAAAAAATGAAAATGGTTAAATTTAACTTTTCAGATTTTTATTCATGCAACATTCCCAGAAGACCCCAAAATGTATTTAATGGCAGATATTTTTGATTAAGAAAACGCATGGACACACATGTCACTTTCAGTAGCCTATACCCGGTCATACATGCAGTCGGCAAGGTAAGCTATTTTAACGCAAACGCAAAAGTCTTTGATCTCGGTAAACACTCTAAACATAGATATATTAAAGTTGACATTATATTTGACATGCTGGATTAAATATACCTTTTGTTTAAAAAAATCATAAAAAATAGAATAACTTTATTAAAAGTACAAGATAATATGGTAATTTTTGTTGTTATTCTTGTAAGGAAATATATAATACCCCTTAAATAACTGTGTTTAAACACAGACATAAGCCTACAAATAGCTTTAAACATTTACAAAATTTGTCTCAAGTGTAATACTTGTTTTGAATTATCACCTCTTCTTGTAGTGTTCCTTAGATATGCTACAGATTTAACGGGTTCTCGTTGTAGGCCCAATGTTGACATTCTAGGATGGAATAAATACATTGCAATTTAGATGTTGATAAGACTATCCCAAAGTTAGAAGAGACGTTATATTTCCACTTGTTTATTTAGACTGAAAGTATGGGCCACTCTCGTGACCTGTTCTACATGTCTCAAAAAGTAATTATTTTAAACTAAAATATATTTTGATACCACTTGATTTAGCTCAGCCTGTTGTGCAGAAAAGTCTAACACGTTCTCTGTATTTTAAAGGCTATGTACGATATTTTAGTTTTAAGCCCTGACCCCACTGTAGGTTTTCGTTGTCCTCAACCAACAGGGGAGGGGATTGTTTGTCGCTCTAAGCGTTGATTGGCTGCCTTAACAGTCAATCAAAGACAAGACGCGCACCGATTGGGTGCAGGGGGCGGATCTGCAGGTGTCCTACACTCATAGAGGGGCCGTGTGGAGAGAAGGTGATCAATCTCCATCCGTCTAGCCATCACCTAAACACAGTGATAGACATAACGACAAGCTGAGTCATTTAGTTTGAATTTATTGGGTTGTAAAACACGGACACCTCCAGAAACCACAACATTGAAAACAGCGTTGGTGCACGTGGGTGGTGAAAACTTGGGCGCATTTTTTCGGTAATGCGTTGTCTCCGTGTTTGTTAAGAGTTGCTCTGCTTGAGTTCTCCTGTCGGGTTCCACTCCAAACCTCATCTATTGGTGGATCATTTTACGGCTACGCGCTAAGATCAAGGCTCCTAGGAGTCAATATCGGGCAAAGGAAGGAGAGAAACGGTAAGACTTTGATATGGTGTAACTTGTTTGTCGTATGACGTTGATAGGGCTACTCTTAATATGATTCGTATTGCATTCAGCTGACTCTGACCTGGGTTTGGGATACGGGACTTTTTTAGTCAGTTCAAAGGGCGATCGGAGAAGAGAGTTTCAGAGGCGAGCCTAACTTCTCAAAGTAGGTTATACCGGCTGTTTGGCGCTGTGTTTAGTTCAAGAAGAAATTGCAGTTCTGCAGAAGACCGAAGAGTTCTTATTTAATGTCTTGGTAAATCCTCGACAAGGCCTGTGCTAAACAATCCACTTAACGTATATAGGTTAGATCATTTGGATTTAAATTCTAACGCGAGTAAGCGATTTGAGAAGTCTGTCATCTCAACAATTTAGATGATCATTGGGAAGTGGTTTTTGTTTTTGTTAATTTATTTGGCTGATAAGGACCCTTCTGAAATGTTCTCCCCGGAGGTCTAATCTAAATTCTAATTGGGTTCATTTGCACTAAGATTTTTGCCTTTTTCAAAATAAGCCTTGCAGGGCTGAAATGTAGTCAAACTCGGATCCACAGACTAACTAGCACGGGACTAGATATGCATCTAAAACTAAATGGTTTCCTCTCCTTGACACTGTAGGCTATAATTAATTAACATATTTAACCTGTCCTTAAAGCTAATCGAGCACACAATGAAATGTGCCCATGCTCTCCCACTTCTACTTTTAAGATCTAAGGTAATACAGAGATTAGGCAACCCACTTTGTCCTTACCATAACTTGTTACAAACACTGGGGTCCCTTGGGAGTACAACACAAAAGTATGTGATATTGGTAAATGCCAAGGCGAGACTATTTAACTGTGCATTATATTATGCTTGTGAGACGCAGACATTTGATGAATAGGTAACATAGCCGGTCTTAATTCAGGCCTATATCGGCCTTGCGCATAAAAGCCTGGTTCGTTTGATTAAGACTAACTTTAACTTAGTCTAGTTTTATCAATCTAAAATATGCTATTAACAGCATTTAGAGCCTTTAGCCTGTAAAGTTGCAAGGAATAAAACTTTAATGAAACGAAACGAAAATGTCACAGAATAATTTCACAGTGGAATAAACCATTGCCTCATCTGAACTGCACTTCAAAGTCTTTGAATCGTCAACAAAAATACGTGTTGGTTAGCAGTAGAGCCCATGGATCTGTGGAAACATGTTTTATAGGGTGGAGCTGATTAGGATATTTCAATAGAGACAACTGGCAAATACAATAACTTGTAAATTATGTGGCCTATTTATGGGTTAAGATAAACAGAACAGATTTATATATCATTTTTTACTGTGTCCCTTCTCACTTCGGCGTCGTCCATTGAAGGTTATTTTTAGCCTTTGTTACTTTTCAACGATGGACTCCAAAAATATAGGATAAAATACAATTAAAAAACACTACGAAAAGTATATGGGTCTATCGCAACAAAAAAATCGTACACCAAATGAAAAAAAGGCCTACTTTTAGGTAGGCCTAAAGGGGAAAATGTAAACTGTTATAGTTATCATTCTATTGTACAAAAAAAACAATTAGTTGAGCATTAGTACACAACAATAATCGAGTAAATTTAAATAATAAAGATGTTCTCTATACTTGTAGGGGTCATATTCAATTCGACAGATAGTTTAGGGTATATTTCATTTCACAATTAAGCTTCGATTAAGACAGGGATTTCTTCCATTGTTTCTAGGCTACTGGCCTGTTCTCAATTCCAGACCAAAAATTATTAAACTCATAACTTGGTAACACAATGTTCTTCTTCACATGTTCTTGAAAAACGAATTCATTCAGCAATTTTATGTATTCGCAGTAATTTATATTGGACACGTCTCCCGTCAAGCTGCAACATCGGGGGAAATCGAACTATTGGCAAGATCTGGGGGGACCCGTGACTGCCTCTAGCATGATGTCCTACCTCAAACAGCCCCCCTACGGCATGAACGGCCTGGGGCTCAGCGGTGCTGCCATGGACCTGCTGCACCCGGCAGTGGGTTATCCAGGTAGGCTGCAACTTTGATGCTTTTCCCTCTTCAAATGTAAGATACAAAAAATGGGTTGCAAACAGTTGCGTTACGATGGTCGGTCTGTCTGCAAGACGACTTCCTTGAGTTTATCAATGTTTTTATATGGAGATTTGGAATATTAATCGGAAAATGTGGGATTAAAGTACAGGAAGAAAAAGAAAAAAAAATTATTGACAATTTACTTGATCCACCATCAGTGCATTTAGTTCCCAGATGCGAAGTCCTAGTGGAAATTCGATTTTAGATAAGGCTATATGCGCAAATGATGTGCCCACTGAATGCTTGAAAGTATAAACGATGTACAGGCTAATAGCATTTTCTGTAGTTTTTGTCGGTAATATCAAATCTATGTTTACCTTTAAAGCGACGCCAAGAAAACAGCGTCGAGAGCGGACCACGTTCACACGTTCCCAGCTGGACATCCTGGAGGCGCTCTTTGCCAAAACGCGCTACCCGGATATATTCATGCGGGAGGAAGTAGCATTGAAAATCAATCTCCCTGAATCGAGGGTGCAGGTAAAACTTAATTTTACTTTCCTGGTACCGTAAATAGATTCTGGGGACTTATTGTTCAATTTAGGAGGCTTGTTGGACTGCTTCATCTTGAAGTCTTTACTATTCCAGCCAATTGTACCGACTGAAAGACTGGATTACTCGAAAACGAATACATAAAAGTATTAATTATTGTTACTTAAATTGACTAGGGATTGCTATTGACCTCTTGACCTGTCACCATTTATGATGTAATATTTACTTCAACTTCAATAAAGGTCTTTACATGTTAATAATTTGAATTTAAACTTCCTGCAATCATAACTACAGTATAAATGCCGTGCTTCATGCACAGAAGATATTTGGACAATTTGAAAGTTCGCTCAAGACAAGATTACTGTCCATACAACTCTCTCACTCTACCCTTGCAACAAATTTATGATAGACGTGTGAAAAATTAACGAAAAGTATTTTAGTGATACTCAAAATGCATGTGAAACAAAATGCATTACATGAGCTGTCACGCTTGGTGTTATTGAATTACCCTACTGTGAAGGGAAACCCAATAGCCTGTTATCTCAGTGGCGTCTACAAGGTACGAAATTGGAGCCATACAGGTAGACTCAAAGGGGCCAAGGTGGAAATTAACATTGATGGCTAATAACCCTAATTCTACCCAATAATGCTCTTCAACATGCCTTCGATGTTCCTTGTACAAAAGTTTGAAAAGGTACCTGTTTATACGGTGGTCACTAACTGCCAGACTACTTTTTTTGCCTCTAGGTGTGGTTCAAGAACCGCCGAGCAAAGTGTCGCCAGCAGCAGCAGAGTGGCAGCAGTGCCAAGGCCCGCCCAGCCAAGAAGAAGTCATCCCCTGCCAGGGAGAGCACGGGCTCGGAAAGTAGCGGCCAGTTCACCCCGCCTGCTGTCTCAAGCACTGGCTCTTCCTCTTCCTCCTCTTCCACCAATCATGCGGCCGCCCTCAGCAGCACCTCTACCTCCATCAGCACTGTGTCATCTATCTGGAGCCCCGCCATCTCCCCTGGCAACGCCCCCGCCCCTGCCGTGGCTCCCCTCCCTGAGCCAGGACCCCCATCCAACGCCTCGTGCATGCAGCGTTCCGTGTCCGGTTCTGCTGCCGCCGCCGCTTCTTACCCCATGTCTTACAACCAGACAGCCGGCTACGGCCAGGGATACCCAGCCCCCTCCAGCTCCTACTTCAGTGGGGTGGACTGTGGCTCCTATCTGACTCCCATGCACTCTCATCACCACCCCCACCAGCTTAGTCCCATGACAGCCTCCTCAATGTCTGGCCACCCACACCACCACATCAGCCAGTCCTCAGGCCACCACCATCACCACCATCACCAGGCCTATGGAGGCTCCGGTCTGGCCTTCAACTCCTCTGACTGCCTGGATTACAAAGAGCAGACAGCACCCTCCTCGTGGAAGCTCAACTTCAATGCCACAGACTGCTTGGACTACAAAGACCAGGCCTCCTGGAGGTTCCAAGTCTTGTAATTCAATTTTTCTTGCTCCTTTTCCCCCCCTGCGTGTTGATTTCTGAAGAAAACATTTGAAGTATGGACTTAAAAAAAAAACCTAAATATTTGGAAGATGCTCAACTATCTTTTTTTTCTAAAACCCTGGCCATCCCTTCCTAAAGAAATTAAATTAAACTGAAGAGATGTAGAAGTTTTTTTTTTGCTTTAGTCAATGAAGAATTGTTTTAAGATGACGATGGAAGACCTTTATATACTAGACTGTTTTAAAAACAAAATGTTTCAACCAAACTCCTGTGAGTCTGACCTGCAGCGTCCTCGCTCTCACGCTGTGCTCCTGTCTAATGACGAGGATTAACCGTCCGCACGCGTAATGGAACTGACCGCACTGTACGCTGCTTACCTCCATCCCAATAAATCGTGTATAGTTTTTATTTCTGAAATTTGTTATTTTTAGGATGAAAGATATTTTAGTCAGCTACGTAAAGGAGCTGAAATATGTAAATATGTATTTGGGTCAGTTCCAATGACCACTTTTAGTTGGTGTTTCTGAATTTTAAATTGTTTAAGACTTTGAAACGACTGTATGTAAATCTTTCCAAATATTCCAAAGAGAACGAATTGGCCATATAAAGTTACGTTTATATACATTGTTTTCCGTAGAAAAAAATAATAATTACAATAGCAACGTAATGGAGAATTGAAAGCAAAAACATCGATGCAAAAAAAATATTTGGGTCCTGGTTGCAATTCTATTTGGGGAAGAAAAAGAACTCTCAAACAGGCCTCTTAATTTTGGGCATGTTTGTCGTGACAACTTTTTACAGCAGCACTTGATTTGATGTTGGAGTCAAATCATCAGCCTGAGAATGATAACAGTTCCAGATGCCGTTGAAATGTTGAATGTATTTTAAGGCGACAACCCTTACATACATGTCCATCCAATAAAGTTCAGTTAACTCATTTTTTTCATAGTGAATTTTGTGTCCTCCCCTAATTTGAATTTGACCAGGCTTCTGTACAAAGGCAGTTTTTTTAAATAATCTAAATTACCCTACTCCAATATGTCTGAAATCATGTGACGGATTCTGAAATAATCTACTCTTTGGTCTGAAATGAATCAGATTAACAACATGCAACTGTTGCAAACGCCTGGGCCAAATGCGTCGCGCTTTTTTAAATTCTCTGTTAAATTTGAAAATAATTTCTTACTGAAGGGGAACAGAATATGTCCTCAAACCTTAAACATGACGTGATTCACATTGATTGCGGCCTAATTGTAAGCGCTATTTTAATTGCGTGATAATTACTACAGTGTGGCATTTCCTCACTGAGTCGAGTGTGTTTATCCAAAATAACCTGAAGGAATTTCACCGCACTAATGCGGTAATTACATAGGAGGGGCCAGGTTATCGGGTCAAAATGTGAAGATGGAGTGTGTGAGAGGCTCTTAGGCACAAACGCATTCAATAAAACAGAGGAAAATCGGCAGTGGGATGTTTAGACTTGCATGTTTTAATATTGAAGGACACGTGGTGAACAGTCTTGATGTCAGGCCTGCAGAGTAGAAACTCTGCCTTGACTAACAGCCTTAACAATGTATTACCTTGAAAAGCGCTATAAATAAAATGTACAATTATTTATTATTATTGTTTTTCACATTTTCACAAAGGTTGGGTGGATTGCGGCCTACAAGATGCAGCAACGGAACACGCTTATCGATGAACAGGCCAATGGCGCCAAAATGTATTTACTGAAGACGTGGAAATTTTTAATCGCGAAATTAAAAGTGCCTCTAAAGAAAACCTACAAGATTGATTGAGCTCCATAGACTAAAAGTCCTTTAAAATTAAATTAGGAAATTATTCATAAAATGATAAACAGCTTTGCTGTCTATATTCATGGACGATGCGTGTTCTGTATGTAAATGATGAATAGGCTGTGTAGCAGCTGAATAAATACCTTCCCAACAGGAACATTAAACATGTTTGCTCGGCTGTGCGTGAGCTAAGACTTGCGGAGCACCGCGACTTATACACAAACACGAGCGGATTTGTCAAATTTGCATCAAACAAACCCCGAACCAATCCTGGGTACTGGATGAAACATCATGTATCCCCACGTTCTCACGTGGAGCACCTGCCCAATCAGAAGATGTCAGCTCGTTACCTAGGTTTACATTTAGCAGACGCTTTAATCCAAAGCAAGTACAGAGACCTTCTCGCTGAGGAAAGAAGGGTGAGGTGCCTTGCCCAAGGATGCAACATCATGTTGGCACGGCCGGGATCGAACTCGATCACGAGGTCAACGCTTTAACCGCTGAGCCACCCTGACCCCCTAAAACTGATAATGTCTGCATGCAAGCCGAACTTGGAATATTATACTCAAAGATCTACAGTGAAGTTTAAATTCACGTCGATTTTTTATGAACTTGTCAAAGTTATTAATTAATAGGCATAATGAAAAATTGTGTCCGTCGCCACAGATTTAGTTAAATCAATTTAAAGTGAAATGATATAGCTCTAATGATTTCGTTGTGATGGGGTGAGAAAGGTTACTAATCACTCAACGTAAACAAAAGACTAGATCTTACCAAGAACTGGGTTCAATTGCCATGTAAATCTTTGAAGATCAAATATACTGAATTGCTCCTCTGTATTTAGTGATTTCGTTATCAGTTGTTCACTGTAATATCATAAATACAAGCCTTACTAACACAATGTCTGATTAGCTAATCATTTCGATATATAAACAATAGGGTCAACTGCTTTATGGCTTTGAAGACATGACTCCATACAGACACGTTATTTTTTAGATATTTTTTGGGTAGGTTGCTACACTTAAATTAGGTTTTATTTATCAAATGTTTTACTGAACACTACAGCCCCAGATATATTTTTTTTCTTCCTTCTAGATGAGATTCGCTGTTTCAAGTCCGACACGTATTATCATTTATTATTCATTTTTGCAGAGTGAATGTTAAGCAAATGTCAACAACGATACTGAGAGGAAAATGCCAGCCAACACTGAGCAAAGGGGAAAGATTAGTCAATTTGTCGTTAATAAAATTATATGACTGCATTGATTGTTAATGGGGAATAATGCTGTCTGTGGGCAACATTTCCCAGTTTTTACACCTACTCCTGATCCCTTTTTGATGGTCTACTCTACCCTAAGGCCATCGATTGCACCACACCTTCCCACGTGAACAATTGACCCAACGGCCTCCCTTCAACTCAAGTGGATGTGTGTGTCTGTATGTGGGCTGACTACTCCCCCTGGTTAGCTTCAAATACCTGTTGACATTTTGCAGACTCACTTTACCAGGACACAAACTGGAATAGCTGTGAACCATACCACATGTGTGGATATGATCTATATCGCAGAGTGTGTGTGTGTGTGTGTGTGTGCATCTACTATCTGCTGGGCTCCTTCCCTTCATGTGTGGGTTATGGTGTGTGAAACAAAATGGTCTTCATTGTGTGTGTGTGTGTATTGAGTGCATGCTCGTATACTGTTTTGTACCGATAGCACACAGTATGAGATTGATAGATCAGATAGGAGTCTGTCTGCGATGGTATACTTGCCTTATCTAGCATTTTGAAAGCAATTATTATTATTATTTATAAGATGCTAGTTGTCCCCAGACCTTTGCATCCTTAACTGTTGATAGGCCAGTCTGATCTAGAGGAGGAGCCATGGAGGAGGAGATTTAGGAGAGTTTAAGCGCAGGTCAACTGTACTGACATGGGTATGGTGGGGGCAAAATCTCCTGTTTCTGCATGTGCTTTTGTCAAACAAGGCCTGGAGGTTTTAGTGAAAGAGATGAGGTATTTGATATTTATTTGTCAATGAACTCTAGATTTGTGAGGAAATGGAAACGATAATTGTGTTTGGTTTTAAAAGTACAAGGACACCTGTAGGTTATTTTGTGGGTGCAGGGGAAGTGGAGACATTTCAGTCAGTCTTCCGGACACTATTCAAGATTGTATTCTTTGCGGGAAAAAAGGTATGACATTTGAAAACCTTTCCACTTAAAGAACTGATCGTTTTGACTTTTTTTCCGGACAAAAACTGAGTAAAAGTTCGAGAACAATTTCCCACCAGGATAGCTTTGCAATAAACAATCATGCTGAAACAACTTTGTAACCTCATTCATAACATTTGGGAAAGCAAGAACAAGTTTGACTCAGTCCATGTTTAATTCAACACTCTGACCGTGTCCATTGACATGGTGTGGAAGACGAGTGTGGTTGAGAGCCCCAAACCGCTTCTGCAAAGGCAGATGAACCTTGTAAATACAGGAAATGACATTGAAGAAGAAAACATGTAGATGGCCTCTACTCCCTTCACAACACACCAAACTTGCCTTTGCCTAATTCAATTTGGGTTCTACCGTCAAGGCCAAAAGTATTGGCAGTGAAAAATTGTTTCGCTAAGTCTGGTTGAGTTGTAATGGATTTATTTACCATTCTTCTATGGAATACTGGAAAACACATTTCATAGGTTTTGAAAGGTTTTATTGGCAAAAACATTCAACAGACACAAATGGAACCCTCTTTTACAGCAATCAATCTTCTCTTAAAATCCCATCAGAATTCATGTAATTTCCCCGGACTAGAACTAGTGGTGGGCAATTAAGCTTTTATTTTAAATTCATCTGATCGCGCTGATGATTGAGTAACAATGTGAAACAACACAACTGAAGCAGCAAACTTTGCAAACGCAAAATGTCACTGCATTACTTTTGGCTACGACAGTCGGTTGAATACACTCATCAATAATGCACTGCACCCAGCCTTTCTATAGGAAGTTCCCATTTTAATGAGGGACTTCTCAATTACCCAAGACCAGGAACTGAACTTCACCGACACACAGAGTTGTAACATACAAACAAACATTATTACAGAGAAAGGAACTGGATTTAGTCCCATCATTAAACCTGTGTGCTACTGTATATCGGTCCCCAGACAGCTAGGGGCCATACAAACATGTAACAGCTGCAGCACTGAGGGAAAGACAACCTGGATAATAGGGAGTGCTAGAGGTCACTTTCATTTAAACATGTTAACAAGTTCCCTGTGCTAAAGCTACTGATAAGACAACACTACTTTACTGTACCAGTAAAAACACAAATGGTCTCGGACCATTTCAATGTCAGGTTTATCAAACTACTGAACTTTAAACATGAGTCAGACTGTCAAGAACAAACACAATTCGAACATTATAACGAGCTATACAGTCATACCTAGCAAAAGTTCGTAAGCAGTTTAAACAGATGCACTTTCGAGCTAGCCCAGCAAAATAGTCAACAGCAGCCTAAATGTGTCATCCAAGGACACACAGTTGTCCTTGATGGACATGAAGATGTTTTTTTCTCTCTCTGGTATCTTTGTTTAGAAGTTTTAATGCTTTGTGCACTAGAATGCCATTATAAACCATCATCTTGAGGTGTGTTACTTGACTGTTAAGCAGTTTTGAAGGTCCATTTGAGCTGTCAAGTCATTCTGTGCTGTGATAATATGCCAGTGGTCGGGTGAATTAAAAAGGTGTCAGGAGATCCACTAAAGGCAACGACAGATGACACTTATCTGTAACAACTGCCACCAGAGTGTATTACTGAGAGCAATGTAACACGTTATGTTTACAACGGTGAAGTATTAGTATCAGTTGCAAATGTAATTCCTTTCAGCTGTCCCTCTTGCAAAGGGATTGACTCCCAGAACATACAAAGATTGTTGTAGAAAACCCAACAAAACAAAAAGCACGCAGAAAAGCATCCTCTCTGATCTCCTGTCCATTTCCAGCATTGGTTCTTGTATATGTTTTGGTGGAAATCCTCTTAGAATGCAAAGTAAATAGATTACGATACAGGCAGGGATTAGGGTTCGCTCGGTGCTGTCAGATTAGCCGGCGAGCGCAGCGCGTCGACGGCTCTGACACGGCTATGGCTGCTGTTCAGGAAAGGGGCTCGGCGCCATGCTTTAAAGACGCGTGTTGGCTCCTTTTCATGAATAAAACCGCGGCCCGTAATCTCAACCAACACACACACACACAAGCGGTTACTCACCCTCACACAGACTCACGCGCACGTGCAATATTATGCTAGGAGAAGAGACCTTGGTTGCTTCTTTAGCATTCTTAGTAATAGTAAGACATTTTGTGCATTATTGTGTTCCTGTGAATTCATTTTTTGGTGGGTTATTTTTGTTGGGGGGGGGGGGGGGGGATAATAGCTTCAAAAGTAGATGTAAAACATTTTTTTCCCCACATTCAGTGGATCTGAATGGTTTGATATCACAACATGTCTTTATTCAGTCACAGTAGTTGATCACTCACCATAAACGTACGTAACAAAACATTTTGGTTCATTTTCTTGCCGTTACATAATTTATATAAAAGGATATAAATGTGTACAAAATCCCTGTCATCGTTCAAAGTCTGTTCAAGTCAAAGGTCAAACAAGACCAAAATGAACCACTTTGAGTGTCCCTGGGTCTTCATTCTCCTGCAAAGGTAAGGAGAATACGGGTTAAGGTTTTTTTTATGACAGACCCCATTCATTTAGAATTATACATACATTTTGTTGACCCACTTCAAGCTGTTAGCCTTCATGAATCTACAATATTCTACATATGTTTAGTACTAGGCTTCTCTATATTTGAGCTATGAATATATACTCATTAAGTATGATAATGGCTGAAGTTGTAGTTTTGTTTTTATCAGAAATAACACACTATGTATTAACACGCCCAAAACAACTTACATTCTCATCTTGATTGACGAGGCTGTTTTCTGCATGAAAAAACACAATAGAACAAAAATGACCAGGGTACCTTGGGCCAGGCACACACTGCACACATAGGGCCAGGAGGGGCCAAAAGTCCACACACCCAGTGCACAACCAATACAAGTTCAATCTATATGTTCTATGACATTTCCTTCACACAATCTGAATATGTTGAATTTGTCGCTCAAGGCCACCACTCCAGGGTTGAGCCATGTGCTAATACGGCTATGATTGACATTAAAACCCTGCTGTTATGCAGATATTTTAAAAAAGGCGATGCAAATTCCCTCCAGTAGCCTACAGTCTGGATTACCAAATCACAGAGTGATTCGGTGGCGAGACAATTGCTAATCGCTCGAATGGAATTATTACGAAGAAGAGAGGGAGAGGAGGCAGAATGACGCGTAATGTTTTACTAATGTCTGTTTTCCCTAAATGGCCAGTTAGTCATCTTGGGTATCTGAAACCCGGAGAACTGAGCTCTGAGGCACCATTTAGAGAACAGAACACACCAAACCACACTGGAGAATTTATGCGAGGTGAATAAATGGTCCTGAAAAACAAATAACACAACTTGACAGGAGCTAGCTCATGATGATAGGCATGCTTTACTGTAGTTACAAGAACTCTCTAATGGCCGAGACCAGAACATGGAGGGATCGAGTGTCAAGAGAGAAAGACAGAGAGTGATGAGAGAAAACCCTCCGCACCTGTATTTGTCCAGGGCCAGTAGTGAGCAGCTCCGCTGGTCCCAGATGTCCTCTCCTCTGGGTGCTGTCTCCCCAGTTCCTCACTGCCAATCACATGACCAACAAGAGACTGAGCACCACCATCTTTAGATCAAGCTAGGAGACTCAAGACCTGAACGCCAATGAGCAGTGAACAAGCCTCTTCATTTTAAACACAATATGATAGGGATTCAGATGGCTCAGCGGGTTAAGGCGTTGGCCTCATGATCGGAAGGTTGTGAGTTCGAATCCTGGCTGTGGCTATGTGTGTGTGTGTGTGTGTGTGTGTGTGTGTGTGTGTGTGTGTGTGTGTGTGTGTGTGTGTGTATGTATGTATGTATGTATGTATGTATGGCAAGGCACTTCACCCTACTTGCCTCAGGGGGGAATGTCCCTGCACTTAATGTAAGTCGCTTTGGATAAAAGCGTCTGCTAAATGAGGTGTTAGATGAGGATCTCCCTCACCTCCCAGATCCTGGTCCTGGTGCCTACATGAGACATCCTCCAATTAGGTCAAGTTGTGGAAATGTGTGTAATGTTTCTGGCTCTCCAACCACATAAATTCAACATGGCGCAAGCAGGATTTAACCAGAGGGGCCGAGTCAGATCAGGTTCTGTAAGGCCTCTCACCCAGCAGGCTGTGAAATAAGGCCAGACACAGCAGTTTGCCCCTCTATCGGAGTGTGGAAACGTGACACGTGTTTGTATTATTGTGTGTGTGTGTGTGTTTTGAGAGCAGAGGCTACTTCTATTTAGTGGACTGAGGGACAATCTGTATCTGCTCCAGACTGGTCTTGGATACGGTGCTGGACTGTCGAGCTTCCTGCTAAACAAAAACATCAACCACTTTCTGTACTAGCAGAGCAGTGAGAGAGAGAGAGAGAGAGAGAGAGAGAGAGAGAGAGAGAGAGAGAGAGAGAGAGAGAGAGAAAGAGAGAGAGAAAGAGAGAGAGAGCTACAGAGAGAAGGAGAGATAAAGCAGCGGAGCAAAATGTCAAAATAACATTGGGATGGTTCCCAGACCGCAGGGGCAAGCCACTCCCCCCCCCCCCCCCCCCGCTCATCTACTTCTCTTGTCTCTTCTTTAGCTATGTGAGCCAAACGTGGAAAATCCTCCACTACAATACCACCACCCGCCCCAACAGACATACACACAATGCATGTTGCTAAGCTCTCATTGGCTTCACATGAGAAAAGGCTAAACTTCATTGGAGACCAGATTATGACAGGGTTTTAATATAAGAAAAATGTTCAAAAAGGAAGACAAACAAACACAAAGCTGGTATAACAAAAAAGCGGGCTCTTTCTGCGCGTGACTTCATCTTTGGGGAGGTAAAGTGATCGGCTGCCTTCGCCGCCCTCGGCTGGTACAGGGAGACCCGGTGTGGTTGGACTGGACTTCTGGCTGCCAAATCTCCCTAACCCTCTTCACAGTTTTGATTTATTTTTATTACACAACTGCCCTTAAAAAAAGAGCGTAAGTCCATCTGAACACCCCCGCCCTCCCTCTCCCTGTCTCTCGCTCTCTCTCTCTCTCTCCTCCCTCTCCCTGTCTCTCGCTCTCTCTCTCTCTCTCTCCTCCCTCTCCCTGTCTCTCGCTCTCTCTCTCTCTCTCTCCTCCCTCTCCCTGTCTCTCGCTCTCTCTCTCTCTCTCTCCTCCCTCTCCCTGTCTCTCGCTCTCTCTCTCTCTCTCTCCTCCCTCTCCCTGTCTCTCGCTCTCTCTCTCTCTCTCTCCTCCCTCTCCCTGTCTCTCGCTCTCTCTCTCTCTCTCTCCTCCCTCTCCCTGTCTCTCGCTCTCTCTCTCTCTCTCTCCTCCCTCTCTCTCTCTCTCTCTCCTCCCTCTCCCTGTCTCTCGCTCTCTCTCTCTCTCTCTCCTCCCTCTCCCTGTCTCTCGCTCTCTCTCTCTCTCTCTCTCCTCCCTCTCCATCTCCCTCTCTCTTTCGGGCCTTGCCCGTTTAAATTGCCAGATACAGGGGGGTGGGGGGAATTTGGGATGGATGGAGGGGGCTTAAACGAAGGAGTGCACTGCATGTGGGGGTGTTGGGACAGAGTCATCAGGGTTGAAGTCAAACAGCCATGAAAAGCCTATAAGGATAGAAAAAAAGAACAAGCCCCTTATCTAATAAACCCAAATCCTACATAAATACTCAATATGTTACCCGGTGTACAACTGTAAACTACCCTTCCCACTTCATATCCATGTCCTCTCGCCCTCCCTCCTCTTCCCCTTCTCTCTTTTAACCCTGCCTTGACTGGCCCTGTTTGTGTACAGTGTGCATTTTGTTGTCGCACTCTTTCTGCATGGTATGTTATGGTCAACAAGTGGCTTTCCCACAAGTCATTGATGGGTCTATGGGAAAATAGGATTTAGGCAACCTGCCTAGTGAAGGCTATTAAATTCATCAAACAGTCTTTGGCCATGTTGGATTAGAAGTTAAGCTTTCACAAACACACACATGAAACCTGCACAGCTGGCCACCAACACACAACTGACCAGTGGTTATGAGACGGTGGTTTTGTTGTGTCCCAGTTCCTGTCTGTCTGCAGGGCTGTGGTTCTGGATCCACACAACCCGTTACTCTCCCTTGGATTGGCTGGGGATTCTTCTACAGTTGAATCACACAAACAAAGAAACACACACACACACACAAGGTCAAAGGGTCAGCTAACCTGTGTGACATTAAGAAGACCCTCCATTTCCTGTCCACCTAAAAAATAAATAAAAAAACCCCAGTGAAAACAACATCGGTGGCTAACGCCGGGCAGCGCTGCTACGGTAGAAAGACGGTCGGAAGGAAAGCGCTCGACGCCGGGATGGACGGGAAGATGCACGGCACACGCCTTCACCGACACACTGGCGCTAACAGGCTTTTCCCCTGCTCAAGACCGCGAGAAAAGAGAGAGAGGAGGAGGAGGAGGAGGAGGAGGAGGGTGGATAGTGAGGAGAGATAAAGCGTCTCTCTTCTTCCACTGAAAGCCCCCGGAGCCGTATCAGGCATTGTGAGGGGGATCCAGGCGTGGAGAAGGGGGGGAGCTGCCGTCTCCTCCTGGCTAAACGCTGCTGAAAGGGAAGAGGGAGAGAGAGCAGGAGAGCCCTTCCCTCGCACTTGTTCGCCGGTAGCCGTGTCACAATGGAGTATCTAACCAAATCAGCGCACTTGTCAGCCAGGCGGTTCAACGCGATTTAACGCACCGCCGCAAAAGGGGCTGTGGGGAATCGCCGCGAGTGTATTTGCGTATGTGCGTTAAAGGGCCATTTGACAGGCTTTGGCTAAATATTTCAAGGCTTGCAGTGCCTCTCTCTCTCTCTCTCTCTCTCTCTCTCTCTCTCTCTCTCTCTCTCACACACACACACACACACACACCGACACACACACGCACAGGCAGACACACACAGGCACACACTGACACCGACACACACACCTGTATAAACATTCCGGAGGTGTCGTATCAGTGACACTCAAACGAGAGGCAGATTTTCACCCTGTTTTCCTTTATTCCGCAGCCACCCTACTCGCTTAGAAGGGCATCTTTAACTGGAGCGAATCCCAGATTGTTTGCACAAGGTGGGGGCGAGTGACGACTCGCATCAGGGTCGTCTGTCAACAGAACGTGCGCTCCACCCCATTATCACTTCGGCGTAGTGGATGTTTAACTCGGTTCAACATATATTTGCATCTATACGCACACACACACACACTCCGACATCCACGCGTTACAACAGACGCGTGCACGTTAACCAGCAAGACATCGGTGTGTTGAATCAGTTGACGCGTAAAGTGTGTGCGCGTCCTTGGAGGTGAGGGGTGAAGTCAGCCGGAGCGAGACTTCAGCGCCAGGGGCAGAGTTGGTGTGCGTAAAGCGAGACACCTGTTCACTGGAGCCCAGCGCCCCACGCTAGGCGCTCATTGTCTATTTATGACTTTGGCCTCTTCGCTCTGTTTATATGCTCCGGCTGAACGTGTGTGTGTGTGTGTGTGATCTCCGGCAACCCTGAGAGTGGCGCAGACACACACACGCACGCGCGCGCACTATCGATTCGGCACACGAGGCTCTTGGCCGCGTTAGCATGTCCGAATGCGTTCAAGACCACGGCATCGCCGCTCCATCGATCCGAAGCCGTACCGTCCGCCTTCGCGCCGACTGCGTGCGTGCGCGCGGGACGACGCCCCGGCGCCCGTCGATCCGGCCCCACCGAGGTGAGGAAGGCAAGCTTGAGTGGAAAGGCAGCGGGGGCGCCCCCCCCCCCCAGACAGAGGGCGGAAGAATCCGCGATCAAATCTACAGTAATTGCCACGTTTGTGCAATGAACATCTGCAAAGAGCTTCGGCGCGGACCTCTCGCTAGTTTCCCCTCTCCGCTCCCCTCTCGCTCCCCCCCCCCACCCCCCCAACCCCCTCCCCCCCCACTCCCCTCCCGTCCACGCTTTCCTCCATCTCTCGAGCGCTTCGGTCCAAGGATAGGATGTGCTCCAGGTGAAAGAGGGGAAATCATTGAGGACATAATTAAGAGGCTTACTGTCTGCTAAGAGTGTGTGTGTGTGTGTGTGTGTGTCTGTGTGTGTGTGTGTGCGTGTACAACAGTACACGCAGACACTTGCGTGGAAAAGACCGGCCATATAAACATATACAGCCCGTCTACACAGCCTCCGGGTCTTGACCTTATTGCGAGGAGTTAAATACCTCGCTGGCCTCATTTGCCTTGTGTGAGAGTACAGGCAGCACTCGCAGCGTTCTCTAAGCATCTGCGAAGGACTCATCAGACTTGTTCATCTGGCTTCCTTGGACACGGCTGTGGGTCTACACAGCCGTCAGCACTGCAAGTGCCTGTGCCGTGGTCTGGGCGTAGTTTGCGTGTGCGTTCGTGTGCGAGCGAGTATGCATGTCTGCGTGTATATGTGTGTGCGAGTGTGCGAGTGTGAGAGCGAGAGAGAGAGAGAGAATATGCTTGTGTGTGTGTTTGTGTGTGTGTGTGTGTGTGTGTGTGTAGGAAGCGTAATCAGGAACCCAGACTGATCCCCTGTGGTATGTGGGACTCAGGAGTGTGTGTCAAAGGGCAGCCTGGAGTTGAGCAACAACAAAAAACCGGGCCTTCGACATGTCCCATCTCCCCAGCCCTGGTGACTCAGCGCACACATTCAGTGCCTCCTCAAATCGTCACCGTTCGTCAACAGAATCTTTGGTAACAGATACGGCATTTCAGCTCTGAAGCTGGTTTCAAAACAAAGTTTTCATGTAAAAACACCAGAAAGCTGAGACACAAGAACACGGGTTAAAAGCTCAATCCCAACATTTACACAATCTTATCCGTATAGTCACATCCCTTGTACTGTTGCGTGGCTGATTGGGATTTTTCCTACCTGCACCAGGCATCACAGAGACGGCGATTTCATTAGCCTTCCTCTTCGCCACCTCAGCCAGCACCACCTCGCCCTTATCAGACGCCACATAATGGAGATCCTTTGAAGGTAAAGTCACACAAAAAAAACACACACACGCACACGCAGAGCGTTAATCTAAAATGAATCTAAAATGAATGTAGGCTCCGATGACAATAGTTTTTTTTTTGTGTGTGGATTTTTTTTTCTTTTTTTTTTTTTTGCGGGGTTGTAAGGAATCCAAAAAGGCAGAAAAACAGATGAAATTGCCCGTTTGAAGCTGCACATCTGACGAGGATGAAATGCTGCTTCCCTTCGGAACTTTGAAACTGGCCGTTTCGCCCCCTCCCCGGGTTTGAACTGATACAGATATTATCTCCCCCCCCCACCCCCGCCGCCGTCTCCAACCCCCCACCACCCCCCCCCCCCCCCCCCCCCCCGAAAAAGTAGGAGACTCAGACTCGAGGGAGGGTTTCACCTTTCGCCGAGTGTAGTGTTCTCTCTTTAGGGGAGATATCCGCCCAGGCCCGGCTCGCCGCCTGTATCGCACTCGGGCGATGTTGCGGCCCAGCGCGTGTCCTCTTTATCTCTCTGTTTCAGTCGCGCCACGCCGGTGGAGGACGAGAATACGACTCGAACGTTGCCTGAAAGGCTTTGGTAAGTTACGGCGGACGACGTCGTCACACGCGGGGTCGGTCAGGGCCTGTTACTAGGCAGAATTTGTGTTTCTTTTATAGGGGGAGGGGGGGTGGGGGGGTTGTAAAAGAAGAGACTAATTAAGGATAATATCTTAAGTGGCGTTCAGATTGGAGTTGAGCACATGGCAGAATACAACTGGAACATGCTGAGCGAGACGGCACGCTTCAGCAGAGTCACATCACAGTCATGGCGTATTTAATGGTCACACTACCAGGTGACTTCTGAACGCATGTCCGTCATTGTGATAATGTACTGTAAGGACAACTAGTATCTTCTTTTTTCTTTTTCTCATTCTCTGGTAATCTGGTTATCCTCCATTGGGCCCCCCCCCCCCCCCTTCTCTCTGGGATTATTAAAACAGCAGACCCTGCCAGTCTGCCACAGGGTTTCCCAGAGATGGGTGCAGGGCCCTCTGGGCCCATCAAAAGGCCACGTTAAGGAGACTCTTCCGCCCCAGCAACATCACACGGCCCTGGTGCCCCCACCCATCTCAGACCTGGTCTGGCCTGGGCTAACCCCCAGCTGGCTAATGCTAGCCCCCAGCCGAGCCTGCACCCGGCCCTAATACCCACATTGTAGACCTCCTTTTGTACCCTGAGAGAAAGAGAGGGGGATGATCAGAGGGTTCCTGGAAAGGAGGGGGGAGACAGAGAGAGAGAGAGACAAAGCGAGAAGGCAAGAGATTTGGGAAGAGAGACAGAGAGAGGTTCTCATCTGGGAGACTTGAATGAATGAGAGCAGATTGGATAATTATTGTTTGGCTCCTGGTCACCGTGGTTCCGGGTTAGAGAGACGAATTGGAAAATGGCCGACAAAATGGTCTTGAAGGAGTCTAAATGAGCTCTCGAGACTAGTAGACAGTCTAATTCAACTGTTGTCAAAGAGGAATAGGCCCTCAATTACATACGAGAGAGAGACGTGGTAATTGATTACAAACACAGCAGAGAGAGAGAGAGAGGGACAGAGAGACAGGGGATGGAAATGTGACAGAGAGAAGGGACGGGTGAGAGCTTTCTGGGAGGAAAAAACGAAACCCGTATCCTGTGTGTGTGTGTGTGTGTGTGTGTGTGTGTAGGGGTTGTGTATGTACAGGGCTATGAAGGGGCTTACAATGTGACTCTGGAACTGTTCATTCCAGTTTAGCCGCTCATAATACTGTCTGGATTGCGTGAAAGAGAGAATGAAAGAGAAAGGAGAAAGGAGAGGGGGAGAGAGACAGAGAGAGGAGAGAGAGCGAGAGGAGAGCGTATCAGACAACTAAGAGGGGATAACAATAATACTCCACATAAAACCATCAGATATTACACCTCTTATTCCCCGACGCTCAAACGCGACACAGGATCGGCACTAATCTTATTTATATAAGAGCTTTAGGGGCTAAAACACGGCGGCTAACCACACTGATAAAGTGGGGTATTTCAGTTTTGTTGGGGAAGGGATATAGAGCATTTGTAGAGCGTGCTTATGATACTGACTGATATTTTTTGGGTTTTACCTCTGATATGTGGGTTAAGGCTAACTGAACTGATGTAACATGGGGGGTGGGGGGGGGAGAACATGTTGACACGGGTGCTGCTACTCACTGTCGAGTGAGGGCACACACACACACGCACGCACACACACACACACACACACACACACACACACCACACAGATGTCGGGAACCAACACACTCCCAAGCAATACTTGTAAAATGGTATAGTCTGTACATAATAATTGATCCCAGCCTTTACCCCTTGTGTGCATTCACTTACTTATTTTGCCCTCACTCCTTTATCCCTGTGTGCACTCCTCTAATCTTTTACCTCACATCCCTTATACACCCTTATACACCCTTATACACCCTTATACACATACGCCCTGATACAAAGGAGTTTCCCCCTCGGGATCAATAAAGTAATCTGAATCTGAATCTGAATCTTACCCCTGTGTGCTATTAAGAGACTGCGTGGCGTTGTTGCTAAAGGATTCATGAAGTATTCTGAATCCGAATCTTACAAATGCATCAAAACACCAATGAAAAGGCAGTGTGTATACTCACTAAGACCCTGTACATGCGAATACCTCATCCACGCCTCACCGTCTTTAAACCTAACACTGTGTCTCAAGTCATTACACCTGTACTCCCAGTAGGCCTGTTTGAACTAAATCCATTTCATATTTAAATCTATCTATTTAAATCATTCAATATATAAAATATATATAAATATGAGAACGTATATATCCTTTTCCTATCGGTTTGTGAGCAAGGATGATCCTCTGGATGCCTGGCAAAGTCTGATGGGAAGTCTCTGCCCTGACTCCGAGCCGTTGTTCCCTTCAAAGCTAACGACAATGTGACAGAGTCTACTAAGGAAGTCAGGACCTAGGCATCTGATTCAGCCATCACACTTTTTTGATTTAATGAAGCGTTACATCAAGAGAAGGGAAGGCGAGGGAGTGTGCATGCGTGCATGGGGAGTGGGAGGGCAGGGGGGGGGGGGGGGGGGGGGGGGGTGGGTGTTTAAAAAAAACACGGCAGGGTTCGCTGACGAGTGACCTAATTGGCTGCATTATCGACTCCTTAGCAAAGGGGTAATTAGGGAAGCTGTACATAACACGTCCCATTATGCTAAACAGCCCCGGCGCAACACGAACCCCCTCCCAAGTCTCTCAGCCCTCAGCTCTCAGCCCAGCACCCCCCCCCCGGCATCACTACACATCCCCCCCTTTCCGCTCTCACCCCGCCCCTCCAATTTAGCCTCACACCAAAGTGTTTCGTTTAAAACAAAAGCCCCCCCCCCCCCCCCCCCCACCACCACCCATTGTTTCCCAACAAACAATAGGAGTCTTCCAACAAAGATTTTTTTTTTTTGGGGGGGGGGGGGCAAGGAGCAGAGGACCCTGCTGCTCTGTGTGGTCATGCTGAGGGTTGGGGGGGGGGTGGGGGCGGGGAGAAGGCCCGCTTGCGAATATGTGAGTGTGTCACTTTGGTTTTGTGCGTCCGAACAGTGTGACATGGGAGAGGGGAGGAGAAGAGAGGGGGGGGGTGGTGGTGGTGGTGGTGGTGGTGGTGGTGGTGGTGGGGGGGGTTTGATGGACTATAAGAGGGAGCTGGTGCCCTCATTACCCCCAGCCAACGAGTGAACAGGCAGGTTAAGTTAACATCAGCCACTAATGAGAGGGGATGCCAGACTGAGGTGAAACGTCAATGCCCTCCTCTCTCTCTCTCTCTCTCTCTCTCTCCTTCATTCGACTTTTTTTCCCCTTCTCCTGCTGCTCTAACTCTCTCCCTTTCTCCCTCTCGTTGCTCTCTTTGTTATTTTGGAGGAGAGGGGAGGGGGGGGGGGGGAAGTAGCTTTTGGATGGGAGCGTTCGTACTATGTCACTTTCCTTTTTTCTGTCCCTCTTCCCCCCCCCCCCCCCCCTCACCCCTTGCTCTCCCCCTCCCTCTCAGGCCTCCTTTCTTACTTGTTCTCTTTCTTTCCCTTCTCCACCTTTTCTCTCAGTTTCTCTCGTGCACAGCTACTAAATGACGGAGCCATCCTTTTTCTCCACCTCCTCCCACTTCTCTCTCGCTCTCCATTTCTCTCTTTGCGCTTTCAAGGTCCACGGCCTCGACTCCACCTTTTCAATTCGGCTTCTCAGCAGCTCTGCTTAGTGGGGAGTGAATTGGAACCATGGCTATCAGTATGATTGAGGAAGTGTGTGTGTTAGAGAGAGAGTGTGTGTGTTAGAGAGAGTGTGTGTTAGAGAGAGAGTGTGTGTGTGTGTTAGAGAGAGTGTGTGTTAGAGAGAGTGTGTGTGTGTGTGTTAGAGAGAGTGTGTGTTAGAGAGTGTGTGTGTTAGAGAGAGTGTGTGTTAGAGAGTGTGTGTGTTGGAGAGTTAGAGTGTGTTAGAGAGAGAGTGTGTGTGTTGGAGAGTGTTAGAGTGTGTTAGAGAGAGAGTGTGTGTGTTGGAGAGTGTTAGAGTGTGTTAGAGAGAGAGTGTGTGTGTTGGAGAGTGTTAGAGTGTGTTAGAGAGAGAGTGTGTGTGTTAGAGAGAGTGTGTGTGTGTGTGTTAGAGAGAGAGTGTGTGTGTTGGAGAGTGTTAGAGTGTGTTAGAGAGAGAGTGTGTGTGTTGGAGAGTGTTAGAGTGTGTTAGAGAGAGAGTGTGTTTGTTAGAAGGCGTGTTGGATGGCGTGAGGGGGCAGGGAGGAGAAAGAAGGCGGGAACATTAATAGCGAGGGTGTTGGTGAGCAAAACGGGGCCTCCCAAAAAATGGGGCAGGGAGAGAGAAAGCGTGAGAGGGAGAGAGAGAGAGAACTGACGGAGGAGAAGAAGAGACGAATGAAAGAACCACCAGGAGGACCGTGAGAAGTAGCCCCCTCCCCCACCTCCCCGCCCCAAACCTGCCCACCTGTCATAAAGACACACACACACAATGTCATAAATAGCACTTCAACCCAGCTCACTAAGTGGAGTTCCTCACCATGAACAGTCTCTGGCTCCAATGTCCACTGCCAGCAGAAAGGCCTTCTCAAACCGCTGATGCCTGCCAAGTTAGAGCTCCACGTTTACTGCCTGATTCTTTCTGCAAAAAACTGTGAAGAAGACAACAAGATGCAAGTATTTCCTCCAACGTGTGCGCACGCTACACCCCCCCCCACCACCCCACCATCCCACACACCCACCCCACCAACCCTCCATCCCCACCATCCCACACACCCCCCCCACCACCCCTCCATCCCACACACCCCACCATCCCACACACCCCCCCCCCCCCACCACCCCTCCAACCCACCATCCCACCCCCGCCCCCCCCCACCACTCCATCCCATACACACCACCAACCCTCCATTCCACACACACACCCCACCACCCCACATATACACCACACACCCCCCCCCCCACCATCACTCCATCCCACACACCCCACCACCCCACATATACACCACACCCCCCCCCCACCACCATCACTCCATCCCACACACCCCACCACCCCACATATACACCACACCCCCCCCCCCCACCACCACCCCTCCATCCCACAGACCAACCCCCCCCGCACCCACCTCCGTCCCTCCATCCTCCCCACAAACAGATCATTGAAACGGAGCACCAAGCCCACTCCCCTTATTACACAGATTAGAGGTGGGAGGCTGGGTATCTCCTCCACCCCATTTCACCTCGACTTCCCTCGAATGCCGGAGCCAATGTGACACAAGACAAACACGGGGGAAGAGAGAGAGAGAGAGGCCCGTTATTATTTGATGTCAACGGAGGGAAGGATGCAGGTGGGTGATAAGAGAGAGTGGTGCTGGAAGAGGAAGGGGGTGGGGGGGGGGGAGGGAGGACACAAAAAAAGAGGGATACCAAAGAAAGAGGAGAAAGAGGACGGAGGGTGGAAGGTGGAGCGGGAGGAGGCCGGAGCAGTTGGGTTACTTCTTCGGTGCGAGATTGTAAGACGTGCTTGTTTCCGGGAGTGCAACGGTACTTAGGAATGGCTTGCTGGATCTAATGTTAGTTTCCCCCAGGACCATAATGACTTATGTCTCATAATCTACAAACCTGCGATGTTGGGGACTATCGCGTTGTTATCATCAGTGATCGATGCACTTCTGTAAAGCTCTCTCTTGGAAGTCGCTTTGGATAAATGAATACATGTAAATGTGATGATACTGGTGTGAGGGGTTAGATCTGCCTGGCAAGGTAACAGCTCTCACACACAGGCCATTATCTGGGATCCCACCGGACAGCAGTTCTTGTGCTCATCCAGGCAACCTTTCCCTCTGTTGTCCTCTCTCCTCTACACCAGTGGTCCCCCAGCCCTGGTCCTCAGGGCCCCACTGTCCTGCATGTTTTAGATCAGTATGGATGAAATGGATGGATGGATGGTTCTTAACCTTCTCGGAGGTACTGAACCACACCAGTTTCTTATGAGTATTCACCGAACCCTTCTTAATTGGCCGTGTCATCACGAATCATTCGAGTCGGATGTGTGCCTTGGCCTCCCGCCGAACCCAGACTGACTCACCCGAACCCCATGGGAGTTCGATCGAACCCAGGTTAAGAACCACCGTTTTAGATGTTTTCCCTTCCCACACACCCGATTGAAATAAAGGGTCATTTCCCTTGACCCGTTCATTTGAATCAGGTGGTGTTGGAGTGGGGAAACATCTAAAACATACAGAACAGGTGTTGGGGACCACCAGGGTTAGGGGACCAATGTTCTAACACCTCCTACCCTCCAGGTGTCCTACCCTAGAGAGTAAGGCTATGGGCAGCGGCAGGAAGGGTTACCTGAGCAGGTGGTGGAAGAAGCGTCGGGCGTACTTGCTGATTGGATCCCTGTACTCCAACACGACGGCGTCGGAGAGAGGGCGGGGGGAAGCGTAGAAGACGCCCAGAGCTGCCTCGAGTTGGGCTGGGGCGGGGTGGGGGGGGTGGGGGGGGTGGAGGGGTGGGGGGGGGTGGGGGTGGGGGTCGAGAACGTAAATAACACACACCTCAGACTGATAGAAGCTTAATGAGCTTTACTAGTGGGTAATCTAGAAAAAGGAAATGGTTCGTACGACATGGCACTCTAAAAACTCAAGATAGAATGAAGATAAAAATGCAACTTTCCCCTGTTATATCTAATAGACAACTTAACCTATCACTAAGCTCTACTGAAAAAAGCCTGGGTCGAATTCCAGCAAACAGCTCCTGACTTCAGGTAAGTGTTTGGAGTTGGCATAGCCATCCTCACCTTCCCTCTCTGCGTCCAGCTCCAGCCTCAGCAGGTGCTCCGTCACCGAGCTCAGGCCCTGGTAGCACTCCCTACCCATGGTGCTCCACTCCATGGCTCCCAGAATGCCGAGCGCCTGGTCCACCTGGCCGCAGCGCAGCCTCTGCTGGAGCAGCTCGCAGGAGCCCAGCTGGCCCCCTGTCAGAGCGCCTGGAGGATAGGGGGAGTGAGGGGGGGGGGGGGGGGGGTGACAGTAGAACATCACAGCTGAGATGCGTTGACGAAAATCCAAGTATTTCACTATAACACTCTCATCTCTCGGACATCTCTCTGCTGTCCCAGAATATTGGGAAGGAGGTTGTTAAAGTACTGGTAGAGAAAACAGCTCATGACTGTATATACAGGCTCTTAATGAACCTGCACATGGTGGTGCTTGGGAGACTAAAAGCCACTGTAGGAAGTGGCTGGTATTATACCAGCTACTGATAAGGCCTGGTGTAATGGACTGGGCATACTGCTGTGGTTAAGCACTATGAATACCCCTCGGGCACTTGCTTAAGCTAAGTAAGTTGGCAGGGGAACTGGTTAAACTCTGGAGCAAGGGGGCTGGAGATTGGCATTGACTTGTCAATCAATTAGCTGCAGAGCCTCTTTTAATCTCTGGTCTGTAGTGTGTGTGTGTGTGTGTGGTGTGTGGTGTGTCAGAGAGAAAATGAGAGTATCAGGGAAGAGCCAAAACATTGTTACGTACTATTGGAAATGGGTTCCATCCATATCAGAGAAAACTTCTACATTAAGCATTGGTGTGTGTGTTTGTGTGTGTGTGTGTGTGTGTAAAAGTGGTGGTGGCACCGATCACCCTGACGTCAGTCACATCAGAGTCACAATGGGCTATAACCACACAGACAGGCGTTACTTCCCCGCTCACGCTGAAAAGCGGAAAACACTAGACGAACAAAAGAAAACACCATCACTGCCCAGAAACACTCACACCCACACCTGTACTGCCTGGAAGAGCACAAAACCTCCAGCTTTTATTATTAATGAGTCGGCTAATCCGCTCACATCCAATCTCTCCGTGAAAGAAAAGGCATAATCAATCTGCTCCGGTCAAAAGGCAGAATCAATCGCATCAGTTCTCTCCACCTCACTCCCCAGCCCAGACCGAAAACACAACAAATAAGCACTATTGACACAACTTCGCACTCTCCCACACACACACGCAAACGTGGACCCGTATTCAACGCTGCCGGACAGGACTCCCACCCTGAGCCCCGTCAGGGTGGAGGCGAGGGTGACCCTCCTGAGCCAGGTGGGCGGAGGGGGGCGGAGGGCCAAGTTATGGCCCACCTTCCGGAAGGAGGAGGGCTGTAATTAAAAATCCCAGGCAGGCAATTAGCGAGCCTCTTCATCCCCTGAAGAGATGGCTAATGTGCCTAATAGATCAGGGTGTGTGTGGGGGGGAGGGGGGAGTCGCGTGTCAGCGGCTGCTACCAGCTAAGTCTCGGCAGACATGCACGAGAGGAAAAATGGCACGCAGAGGGAGAGACAGATTAAGACCCCTCCCAAACCTGCCTGGCCTAACCCCCAGTCTGCTGCCCCAGTGTGTGTGCCACAAGCTTACGTGAGTTGGTTGTACTAATAAAAACAACATGACTTAAATGGACCAATACGACCCCACTCTTCCCCGCAAATGACGTAAAAAAACCCTGTGTGCCCCCCTATCAGGCTGCCATCACCAGGCCGCATTACCAGGCCGCATTACCAGACCGCATTATCAGAATGCATTACCAGACTGCATTAACCAGGCTGCATTACCAGACTGCATTACCCAGGCCGCATTACCAGACTGCATTACCAGACTGCATTACCAGGCCCCATTACCAGGCTGCATTACCAGGCTGCATTACCATCCCGCATTACCAGGCTGCATTACCAGACAGCATTACCAGGCTGCATTACTAGCCGCATTACCAGACTGCATTGCCAGGCTGCATTACCAGGCTGCATTACCAGGCCACATTACCAGACTGCATTACCAGGCTGCATTACCAGACTGCATTACCAGGCCGCATTACCAGACTGCATTACCAGACTGCATTACCAGGCCCCATTACCAGACTGCATTACCAGACTGCATTACCAGGCCCCATTACCAGGCTGCATTACCAGGCTGCATTACCATCCCGCATTACCAGGCTGCATTACCAGACAGCATTACCAGGCTGCATTACTAGCCGCATTACCAGACTGCATTGCCAGGCTGCATTACCAGGCTGCATTACCAGGGCCACATTACCAGACTGCAATACCAGGCTGCATTACCAGGCTGCATTACAGAACTTTATTACCAGGCTGCGTTACCAGGCCACATTAACCAGACTGCATTACCATAGCTGCTGTCAGCTCTCATGCACCATTCAGGTCCCCACACCGGCTCCCTTTCACCATGGCCTTCTACCTGCCTGCTACGCAGCCTGAGGCTCCAGGAACCACAGGCAAATCCACAGAATTCACTGGTAATCACCGCTGTAGCAGCTAACTCACTAATCTCATGAGTGACTACAGAGATAAGAGTCTGAGTACTGTGTAAACAAATGAACGGTTCCCCTTGAGGTTGCATAACCCCGAAAAAATGTATCACAGTCCAACCGGCCTCGACCATGTCAAAGTAACACTGCTCACAAAACAGACAAGCTAAATGACCAGGTAACATGGGCAAGACCCGTAAAAGAAAACCACGACTGCCTTCAAAACGACACATCTTCAGGTGTCGCCAGCAAAATGTGTCTTCCTTCCGTCCTTTCTTTCAATTTTTCTGCTCTCTTTCAGAGGCGCGCTGCACATGAGTTAGCCCTCCCCCTGCCTGTCGCGGTTGCAGCCCCAGCCGCGTGCGAACGTGTGCCCAGATGAGATAACTAGGCGCGGGCAGGGGGAGCACGAGGGAGGGCTGCCTCTTATGGAAGAGGAGGAAGGAAAAAAAGGGGGGGGGGGGGGGGGGGGGGGGTGAGCTGGAGCCCCGCCAAAGCTTTTCTTCCTCGCCGCGTCACTCGCTCGCTCCCTCTCTCTCTGTCATGTAGCGGGCCTAATGAAATGAGTCAATAAAGAACAGGGAGCGTGGCGCTAAACGAGCAAACACGCAGCGAGCGCAGTGGATGCGCGCGCACGCGCACACACAAGCGTTCCGGTAACCAAAGACACACGGTGACTTTCTTCATCAAAACCTTGGCAGATGATCAGAGGAACGGAGGCTATTGTCGGAACACACTCCTGTACGCACACACGTGCGCGTAAAGGGAAAGAAACACACTCCGACAACACAAGGAAGACACACACTCCGACAACACAAGGAAGACACACACTCCGACAACACAAGGAAGACACACACTCCGACAACACAAGGAAGACACACACTCCGACAACACAAGGAAGACACACACTCCGACAACACAAGGAAGACACACACTCCGACAACACAAGGAAGACACACACTCCGACAACACAAGGAAGACAGACACTCCGACAACACAAGGAAGACACACACTCCGACAACACAAGGAAGACACACACTCCGACAACACAAGGAAGACACACACTCCGACAACACAAGGAAGACACACACTCCGACAACACAAGGAAGACACACACTCCGACAACACAAGGAAGACACACACTCCGACAACACAAGGAAGACACACACTCCGACAACACAAGGAAGACACACACTCCGACAACACAAGGAGGACACAAACTCCGACAACACAAGGAAGACACACACTCCGACAACACAAGGAGGACACAAACTCCGACAACACAAGGAAGACACACACTCCGACAACACAAGGAAGACACACACTCCGACAACACAAGGAAAAGCCCACTCTTGCACACGACTTTCCACACTACCCCAACACCCCCCCACCCGCCCCCCAACCTCTAACACACACACACACACATAAACACTCCAATCCCCCCCCCCCCCCCCCCCCCCCCCCCCAAATAAAACCATCCACATCTTCCCCACTCACCCACCAAGTTCGAGTCGTACGTGTCGCATCTTCCTCCAAAGTCACAATTAAAGGCACGGGAGGGCGAGGAGGCTCGCTGCACGGCTGTTTGATTGGCAAACTTTATCTGGGAGCCCCCGAGGGACACGCAGGCGCACTGTAAACGATTTATCGGAAAAAATGCATCCCCAGAATGCACCTGGTGGGCTGGTGCCCCGAGGCGATTATTGAATGACCTCTGAGCGTGACTCCTTCTAACCTCTCGGCCAACAAATTAACTTCCCTCAAACTGCGGGGATGGGCAAGGGCAACCCTGTAGCGCGCCGTGTTCGGGAAGCCATGTTGAATTCTGGTAAATGGGAGCAGGTATCGGAATGTAAACACGTTCGGTGTTTCCAGTTGTGTATTGGATAACTTGAGATGAAGATGACACGGTTATGAAAGAATGCCTAACGGATCGTGCGGGGTCACTGGCGCGTACCACGGCAAAAGAAAAACTGTCAAAATGTTGGCGTTACTATGATTGTGCACGTGCATCTGTGCGTGTGCGCTGATATAACATGGGGCTATTGTTACGTTTGGGGGGGGTCAGATGGCATTGGCCTCATAATCGGAAGGTTGTGAGTTCGAACCCCGGCTGCGGCTATGCGATGTTGTGTCCTTGGGCAAGGCACTTCACCCTACTTGCCTCAGGGGGGGAATATCCCTGTACTGAGTCGCTTTGGACAAAGGCGTCTGCTAAATGAGGTATTATTATTATTATGAAGTTACCCACCTAGCCTGAATCTCAAGGCTGCCAGGGGTCCGCTGTTGAAAGCGATCATCAGCAGGTCTGTCCCGTCTGCCCCTCCCTCCACGCTCCCCCCCCAGTGCAGCCCCTCCAGCCCCCCTGGCAGCGCAGGTGCTGAGCTAGTCTCAGCGTCGCTGCCGGGGCTGCCTCCTCCGCCAGCAACGCCACCTCTAGCGGCGCCAAGCCCACGTCGAAGAACGTGACCTCCCCTTGACCACCCCCCGCCACCGCCACTGCCCGGCCGGGTGCCAGGCCAGGAAGGAGGGCGGGACGGGGCAGGGAGCGAGGAGAGGCACCCCCCTGCGCTCGTCGTACAGCACCAGGGAGGAGTCGCTGAGGCCCAGGAGCAGGCTGGCCTCGGAGGGGTGCCGGGCGCAGGACACGGGCCGGGAGGTGAGGGGGATGCGGGTGACGGACAAGCGCTGGAGGCGACCGCGGGCGCACTCGTAAGTGCAGGCGTCCGCCGAGGAGGCTCCCTCGGGCCCCTGGGCTTCGGGCCGGGGTCCTTCGGGCACTTCAACAGACAGCAGCTGGTAGGGCTGGAGGAGGCTGAAGTGACAGTCAAGAGGGTCTCCTTCAGTACGTATGGAACTGAGCACCTGGGTGTGGGGGGAGGGGAGGGTTGGAGGAAGAGAGAGAAAGAGAAAGAATGAGTGAACGGGGTAGAAGTTGCCCACACGGTCATGTTTTTTTCCCTCTCTCTCCTTTTTTGGGGGGGGGGAGAGAAACGGGCACGGCTAAAGAGGAGAACAACACAGCCGGTTTGTCCATGTGACGCTTTGCTTTCTGGTCCAGAAGGTCCATGCTCTCACCACAGTTCCATTCTATCATTGTCAGGTGTCAGGTGTCTCAGCGGGTTAAGGCGTTGGGCTCATGATCGGAAAGGTTGTGAGTTCGATTCCCCGCTGTGGGCTACATAACGCTGCGTCCTTGGGCAAGACACTTCACCCTAATTGCCTCAGGGAGAATGTCCCTATACTTGCTGTAAATCGCTCTAAATAAGAGCGTCTGCTAAATGACTAATTGGAGATGTCTATATCAGCGATTCTCACTGATACTATAAAGCAGTGGTCTTCAACCCTGGTCCTCAGGACCCACTGTCCTGCATGTTTTGGATGTTTCCCCCTTCCCACACACCTGATTCTAATGCATGATCGTTTACCAGGATTCTTCAGAGCTAGATAACGACCCATGCATTAGAATCAGGTGTGTTGGAGCAGGGAAACATCTAAAACATGCAGGACAGTGGGTCCTGAGGACCAGGGTTGAAGACCACTGCTATAAAGAGAGAGATTCCTCGTCTCCCTTCCTTGAGGATTGAGAGGCAGTTCTTTGGGCGTATGCGAAGCACTCTGTGACACTGCCTGTTTAAAAGGACAACACAAATAAACGTGGACTTGATTTGACAAGGTACTGAAAGAACTGGCGTGTACAGGAGGACCTCACAGAGTGAGTAATGACTTCAACACCACGCCTCGCCAACGCCTCGCCAACGCTCCACCTATCATTTAGGTCGGCTGACGACAGAGCATTCTTTTCTTGAGCTGTAGCTCAACAGGACCTTTCACACACACCTACCGCTGTGGACTTGGCGTAAGGACTGACGGAAGAATTCAACAGCGCCAGGTACAGTATGAATGGTTGGGGATCCCCAAAACAAACCTTTGGGGGGTTCATCAGGATATCCTCTAAACTAGAGGACGTGATTGTCTCAGGTTACACTCAGCCAGCTTCAGGATAGTTAATCGTACTTGCCTACTTTTTCCAATTTAATTTCAGTATATGTATTCAGCATATTACAGTGAACCCTCGTTTTTCACGGGGGGTTACGTTCCAAAAAAGAACCTGTGATAAGCGAAATCCGTGAAGTAGAAACCTTTTTTTAAATACAATTATTATGCAATTAAATACTCTATTATATATTAAAACCAAATAACAAACCCTTTTCACAGGCCCAAGCATTTGTTTAACAAATAAAAGTACTGTATCCTGTAAACCGCAACTTTATTGATGCACAGGTTTGTGTTGGAGAGACTGTTGAGCCAATCAGAATGCAGAACACGATGCACGATGCAAATCCGTGAAGTAGCGAAACCGTGAAAACCGTGATATAGCGAGGGTTCGCTGTGTTGCTACTTGCTTTCCAACAGGTACACTCTCGCACGTTTGAGGTTCATGTTATTTAATTGTCATTTGTTTAACTGAATGCTCTTGCGGTTCTTCCCTTTGGCACTTGTTTGGTTTCCCACAATGCATGCTTCACGTTCTGGGTACCCGCAATGTTTCGTCGTTATGATCAGTGACCTGTGCTCTTCTGTAAAGTTCTCTTGGAAGTGGCTTCGGATAAAAACGCCTGCTAAAACGCAGCTGTGTTTGATTCGACAGGGGGGATTAGCGTCGCGAGAGGTTGGGCCCCAGATTAAGCGCCGACGGAGTGGCGGGCGAATCTTGAATTTCATCATCTTGCCGCTTTGGCACAATAGCATATTCTTCCCTTTTCTCCCTGGGCTTCTGATGAAGGGTCAGGAGAGGCTCACCTCTCCTCTTCTTCCAGACGCTGCATTCATTTCGGTCCCCTTTATGAGCGAGATACCTCCTTGATGGGTGTACGGCCTTTCCCCGGCGCCCGGCGCGCACGCGGCGCACGGCAAACGCCTTTCGGAGGACGCGCGGTCGACGCGCTTCGCCGAAGACGCACGTGTTTTCGTCCAAATTGTCAAGACAGATAGTGGCAACCTCTTGACTGCTGGCTGAGGCCTCCACGTTGCTCCTGTGACATACTGCCCTCTTGTGGCGGGTTTGTGTTATGCATTGGGTTCAACAGGAAAACAGTGATGGAGAACAGGCTTAATACTAATAATGATGCCTCATTTAGCAGACGCTTTTATCCAAAGTGAATTACAGTAAGTACAGGGACATTCTCCCTGAGGCAAGTAGGGTGAAGCGCCTTGCCCAAGGACACAACGTCACATAGCCACAGCCGGGGTTCGAACTCACAACCTTCCGATCGTGAGGCCAAAGCCTTAACCCGCTGAGCCACCTGACTCTCTAGGCTTGATAACTGACCTTTAATTTACAAATGAAGGAAGGTGTGGGAATTGTATTCATCCTGTATCGCTGTATGCATCGCTGCCTTTCAATCTTGCATCCCTGTACAAGGAAACCTTTCATACCGCTTCAAATCCGACAGCTGGGACCGACTATGCTGCCAAGCTCCACAGAATAATCCAGAATAGCAGGATTCAGAGCAGAGCCAAGTACGGGAGAACACGAATACTTGACCCCAGCGAAAGACGGACGGTCAGAAAAGAGCCCAACGTCAAGCGGAGAGCGCTGCACGGGCGGCGG